>JACRUU010000011.1:15820200-15835200 GCA_030449085.1 Kryptopterus vitreolus | reverse complement strand
CTTTTCAATGGGGCACTAATCCCAGCATGATAAGCACATAAGCTTACTTAGAAGAATCCCCTAAACTGTCCCGATTGCGTCACAGGGCACGTGCCCCCCCTGCTACGGCTTTACTCAGGTGGCTGGATGTTCTTAAACATCACAGGCTGCTTTCTCTGTCCCCAGCTGACCTTGAAACAACCATTAGACATGGCTTTGAACCAGTAATAACTATGCCTCATAGGCCTGAGGTCTGCCTGTGCCATTGATGGCTTCGTTTCATACCTGCACTGTGGCATTTTGAACAGGAAATCCGAACGGTATATACAGTATCTCCACAGCTTATGGCATTTTCCATCTCTGCAGGATTGAAGCAAAGATGTATAGTTGTGATTTCATGCCTTGTTGTCCACATAAAATGGTGCATCTCACACACACACACACCATATATATATATATATATATATATATATATATATATATATATATATATATATATATATATAGAATATATATATATATATTTATATAGATATGCACCATATGATACACCATATCTATATATATATATATATATATAATATATATATATCGAAAATATATAGTTATATATATATATCATACATAGATGATTACATATTATTGGTCGATTGCTGAAAGCTGCAGAGGGGTCCGACGGTTTAAGAATATATCGAATTGGGTAAGGTCTGATAAACAAAAACAAACAAAACAAAACACACAAAAAACAACTTGTTTGCATGTCCCAGGTGTTTTATCTTCTTACAGCATATAATGGGGAGGATGTTACGAAAATGACCTTACATTTTTCTACTTGTGAAATTAGCAACTAATAATAATAAAAAGCTAATACTTGTAAATAGAAAGTTGACTTGAAATGATTTTAGCCCTCTATGGAGCCCAAGTATATTGAGCCGAAGAATATCTCAGGCATGACAGCAGCAGTGATGGAATCGGCCATCTGAAGAAGTAGTCCCAGTGGAGACTTTACAGTAGTCTGTCCCAGGCACAAGACAAATTGTATAATTAGGCTTAGCTCTTAGGGGAAGGCAACCTTTGCCCCATTCTTGACATTTGCAATGGTAAATGACAGAATGTTTCACTAAAATAACGGATCAAATTAATCTTGGTCGCGTGTAATAATCTCAGAAAGTATCCATTGGCCCTCCTTTATTTTCCACGTCTTTTTTTCTTGCGTTTTTAACACTTGGGAAATACGTTTATCGTCCTTTTATATAATCAATATAGAAAGACCTATTGTAGATGAATGGCTTTACAAACGAAATATTAACCTCATGCCATTTTGAAAGTGGCGTTGGAAAAAGAGCCATTCATCACATTTTGACACTGAAGCACCGCAGGCTGCAAGCAGTGCTAAAGGATATGGGGAAACTCTCTTTATGTGAATGGAGACCGCCATATAAATGAATGTTTTCGGGGATCTTTTGGGCTGATGTGAGACAAACCTGACATGGAATTCGGCTTTGCTGTCCTGGCCTGCTCGCATGAGCACTATGTGACCGGTGTGTGTGTGTGTGTGTGTGTGTAAAAGAGAGACAAAGTGATTGCAGGCGCTTCCCCGCAGTTACAGTAGGAGGGTGAAGCCTCCTTTCCACACAGGAAGCCCCCCAGAGGAGTGTTCATTAGGGCTGAGACTCCCGGAGCTCCTTAGCTGAGCATCCACTATCAAATACATGACACACACACACACACACACACACACACACACACACACACACACACAAACAAACAAACACGCAGTAGCGCAAACGAGCAAACTTTAGCCTGAGCACTGGGACGCGCAGAAATGTCCGGCGTGGCGCGGCGCGTGGCTGATTGTTAGAGCAATAAGCATCACCGGAACAGCGGTGCTTATTAGATTCAGACTGCATTATTTCCCCGCTCCTTTCCGTCAGCAGTAGAAGGCGTGTTGGAGGCGACGGGTGTTCAGATTTGTTATTCAGCTCTGTAGCGTGCTAGAGACGTCAGTTCTGCAAAGGAGCGTAAAAGAAAGAGAGAAAGAAAGAAAGAAAAAAGTAACGACACTGACAAGCGGCGCATCCATTCTCACCGCAGATTTAGGCTGATCCACTATTGTTGAGCGGCTTGTAAGAAATTCACTCGAGACCGAAACGCTTTTGCGAACGCACAGGAATACACAAAAGCCGCAAATGAAGCAGCGCATCAGCTATTCACACGGCTTATTTTATGGCGCAGTTAAGAGTGCCATTTGTAATAGCCGATACAAATGATTCCCATCTATAAACGCCGCTAATTTAATATGACAAAATGGGGAAAAAAATCACAGTATGCATATTTTTTAAATAGAGTACAAAGGGAAATAAATAGCATTTTAAAACTACTGTTATTTTGCAACTGTAATGCAATTTGCATTATCCCTCACACAGCCTTTTTTTTTAAATCCTTTATTCGCTTATTGAAGGACGGTACCGGACGTTAAAAGCCGCGCCTATTATTTATAGACAGGACTGAAGTAATGCGAGGGGCTTGTAAAGTTTACCTCTGCACACTGCGCGAGGCAACTTCAGGGGTCAAGTGGTTCATTAGTCCTATCCTTTTCCCTTTGCCTCGTGTGCTCCTCTAATTCCATGCCCCACACATCAAGTGCATTCAATTTAATTAAGTGTCATGGATTCATAGTTGCTTTAAAACCATCAGGGGTGTGTGTGTGTGTGTGTGTGTGGGGGGGGGGGGGCTGGGGGGTTCTGATGAATTGAGTTCAGGTTGGATTGTACAAAAAATTAAATAAATATGCGCAGGCTGTAATCGGCGCTGAACCTGAAAATGAACGGAAAAACCATAAATCTGTCGAAAGGAAGGGTTAAAAAAAAGGAAGAAATTACTGTCGTTTAAAGCATGCAAAAAGAAATTCGCTGCATAAACGCAACCCATTGCAGGTAGAAGTTTTAAAACTCCTCTACCAGTTCTTTTTTCCGAACTTTTTCGATTTTTTAAAACTATTTTTCTTACTAATTCGTTCGTAAATACATAGTCATTATTATTATTATTATATTATTATTATTATTATTATTATTATTATTATTATTATTATTATTACTATTATTACAATTACTATTATATTTAATGAGAGCACAAAATCTTTCGTAGCTTATAACAAGCTGACAAAAACGGTTAAAACTTACAGGAGTCGAGAAGGAGGCGCTATAAATTGTGTAAATTAGCCAATTAACCGTGCGCGCGTGTTAAAGGTGAGGATCTCTGAAAGTCCCCCGGAATCAGCCTATAGGACAAACTTGTGTAATTGGATTAGGGGAGATGGTGTCACACTACAATTAAAAACACGAGCCCAAAGGCACGCGTTGAACTTGAGAAAACTAGAAAGGCTAATAATACGTTAATAAGTCGCATTCGACTTTTACAAAAGCCAAATCAGTAAGAAAATTATCGAAAAAAATTATATAAAGAAACATAAATAAACATCATCTGGATTATATGGGGATACAGTTGCTTTCAGAAAAGCTGTGTAATGAGCCTGCTAAAAGAACTCGATTTGATCGGTATGAAAAAGCAGTAAAAAGGAATGATTGTACACGATTATATTAGGATATGGACTTGTGACGTCACTTTTCCAATGTATCTTGTTACCTATAGTACAAAAAAATATTTTGCCTATAGTCTTAACATGATGGGATAATATGAGCAAGATTACAGTTAAGGAAAATAAAGCAAATCTGTTTGTAATTTTCATGGAAAAAATGTATGTCAAATGTATGGTTACCCAGTTAAATAAAAAAAAATAGAATTTTAATATATTTGAAACAATTTGGTCTTAAATAAATTTGGTCTTAAATAAAATGTAAAGAATGTATAAAAAGTATGAAAATAGTGCAGCGGTAAAAAAACAAAACAAAAACAAAAACAAAAAAAAAAAAAAAACAACGTATTCAGATTTCTTGGAAATCTTTATTAAAAACAATCTGTAAAATGTCAAATGTTAACAAATAATGACATCAACACAAACCAATAAACCAAAGCTCAAACGTTTTGGTTCTTTGGTGATGTTTCGGCGGGGCTTTGACGGACTCCAGAGGAAGTCACTGTGTAAAAGAAAACTGATTTCTAACCTAACGCGCGCTTCGTACATTTGAGGACATAAAACCGCTGAGATATAATGTTCATCCAAATGGAGTAGCCAACCCTATCTGATAACACATTCATGTTCATACTCATCCCACTAAGCTCCCTTGCTTTAAAAAAAATGTCATATAATTTTTTTTTTGCTCTGCATTTCACTACATGAATTCGCAACACCACAGGCCAGGGAAAGTTCAGTGGGTCCACATGTCCAGCAGCCCGAATGAGCAAAGAAACAATGAATCCTTTAATGTCTCCTTCATGAACACCCATTCTCTTGCTTCCACAATTTTGACAGCATCCGGCGGCTCACATCTTCAGCCGTGGCGCCTGCGTTGTTCTTCTTTTATCAGAAAAACAGTGGGTGAGAAGGTGCAAGCCGCACAAAGTAGTCAAATCACACAGCAAGCTCTCTGCTCCTCCACCGCGTATTTATTTTATCTTCACCATGAAACAGAACACTGCCTCACTTTAATTTTCTCTCTAATTTATCAGCAATTGTGTGATCATGAGCTGCAATTTGCTGTAATGGACAACACGCCAAAAAAAGAGAGAGAGACAGAGAGAGAAAATGATGGACCAGCTCTCTTTGAGACTCCGAAACACTCGAACCATTTTGGAGTAAACGGGAGGGAAATTCGGGCAGCCGCAGGTTTAAAGACGCTAAAGAAAAAGCTGGGGAGAAAATGAGCTTGGAGGAAGAGAGTGGAGAGAGAGAGAGAGAGAGGGAGGGGGGGTGCACCTGCTCATTAAATAACTTTATATATATATATATATATATATATATATTATATCTAATATATATATATATATATATATATATATATATATACAGTATACTATTTACAGAACTAAAAAAACTATGTGCATGAAAAAAACAATGAAAAAAAATTTTTCTCACATTTTTTTTTTGTTGATAGATAAAAAAAATATATAAAAATGAAATCAAATCAAAAGAACGAATTGGGTAAACATAGAGAAAATAAGCATCATTGCAGGTGCTGAAAAGAAAAATTATTTTTTAAACTGTGTTAAATTATTACATATTTTAAACTGGCACTAAAATAGTGTTGATCAATTTACAATTTGTACTGCGGGTGTATAGTCTTTGAATGATTTTTTTTTTTATCTCTAACAGCAGCAACAAAAAAACCCCCCCAAAAAGTTATAAATAATTAGTTATAAATACTACTACTACTACTGCTAATAATAATAATGATGATAATAATAATAATAATAATAATAATATAATAATAATAATAATAACTATTATTATTATTATTATTATTATTATTATTATTAGTAGTAGTAGTAGTAGTAGTAGTAGTAGTAGTAGTAGTAGTAGTAGTAGTAGTATATTCTTATTCTTTTTATTATAGGAGGAGGGCATAATAGAATTCGATAAACTTGAACTTTAAACACAGGTGAATAACTAGCATGTAACTAACAGGTACATCAACAAAGTTAAAATGTAGAAGTTTGTGGAAAGCTTTAGGAGAATGTATGGAGGGTGATTAGCGGAACCCCTTCCTTTAGTTGACTTGAATCCTAGCAACAGCACACAAAGGGACCCGTGGCTTTATGGTGAGCTTTAAGGGAAACTTTTCTGCTGCTTTGATCTGCCTCTGTTTCAGTGTTTCACATACAGCCATGTCTGCCCAAAGGAAACGACACACACAATGTAGTTCGGTTTCACAAGGAACCAGGACTTTCTACAAGATGAGACAGAGAGAGAGAAAGAGAAGAAAGAGAGAGAGAGAGAGAGAGAGAGAGAGAGAGAGAGAGAGAGAGAGAGAGAGGTGGGGGGCACCTAACTTAACAGGAAAAGCAATACTGATGTTGTCAAAGCGCTGGACTTCCAAGACAAAATAAATTCAACGCGTAAATAGTCGATGCATGATCAATCGTGGACTCGGCTTACGATTGCATGAGTATCAAGCATTACCTGAATGCATGATGAAGTGCTACAGAATATTAAAAGCCTGCAACTGCTGCTCATGTTTGTTGGCACAGAGTCGCTATAACTACATATACATATAACATTTACGTCACGTCTATACCAGCATATCATTTACACTTAAGAAAAAAATAGAAAAAAAAAACACGTGACAGACAATTGAAATTTTGAAAAATTGAAAAAAAAAATATATAATGTGAGATATGTAAATATATATATATATATATTTACATATCTCATATTATCTAGATCTCTCTCTCTCTCTCTCTCTCTCTCTCTCTCTCTCTCTATATATATATATATATCATATAGATATATATATATATATATCTATATATATCTATAGATATAGATATCGATAGATAGATCGAGATAGATAGATAGATAGATAGATAGATAGATAGATAGATAGATAGATAGATAGATAGGGAGAGAGAGATTGAGAGAGAGAGAGAGATACAAAAGAGATGTATTACAAGAATGTAATGTCATAATATTAATCATTCGGACCTCTGTAACGATTGTCAGTTATAAATAAAAACAAAAACCAAAATAAATAAAACCGAAACAAATAAATAAAAAATAGTGTAAAAAAATAGAACAAGTGTGATCCTTCTACATGATTTCTTTGTGCTTTTTCACCAAATCAGCATATCTGGTGTGTTGTAAGCTGTTTCACTTCTCCAGTCCCTCCTAGCAGGTAATGCGTATTACGTCTTAAAGAGAAAGTAGAAAAAACGAAACCAGGGAGAGGAATTGTGTAGAATGAAAGCAAGTCGATTGCATCAAGGTCATGAAAAGGCAGACTTGTACTTCCAACGGAATATCCTGTAGTGCTGTGGGGAGAAAAGTGAGACGCGTCCCCACAACCCTGTAGCATGTTTTAGTCCCCTCTTTGCTCAGCCACTGAGCGTTTACACTTTCAACAGTGCAGTTGGAAGAGCTTATTCTCATTCTCTACTGCGTTATAGTTTATCATAAAGATCCATCAGATCACCGGACAGCATATTAGGTTCACTCCCTACTCCTTTCTCCTCAATGCCTCGGAATTGAATTTAATTTCAATTAGATGTTGTTTTTCCTCCACCCCCCCCCTTTTTTTTTCTCTAAATCGCCTCGGACTTGAGACGCCCCTTGTTCACGCCATAAACGATTGGGTTTTATTGCAGGGGAATGAATTATCTGTGCTGAAATTAGTTTGTCACATATTGTCATTAGCAGCCTCGTAAAACAATGCAGTCATTATTGGCAGATCCCCGGGCGAGAAATGAGCCCTGTCACACGGGCCCCATTGGCATTAATGAAAATATGCTAAGCGTTTCGTTTTAATTTCATTCTGCCGGTGGTTTGCATACTCGCATTCTCTCCGGCGGATTTATACCCGAGCTCATTTATGAAAAGACATAACAGAGAATATAAAGTGATTAGAGTCTAGATATAATTGAGTCAAGCTTTGCTGAGGTCCTAATCGCGTTAATTGTAATGAACTCTCTCTGGGAATACCAGGAAATGTATTTAAATAATTCCGCCTTGTGAGTTGAGGAGATTATGCAGCATTATTATATTAAGTAAGCATAATAGAAATGTCATGGAGGAAAAAAAAAAGAGAATGGTCCACACACTTGCACACAGGAAAACTTGTGCATGTGGATTTTAAGAATAAGTATGTATAGAATTAGAAAAAAAAATTGAAAAAGAATATAAAAATATAAAAAATAAATATATATATATATAATCTTAATTTTACCTCATATATATACTATTAATAATTTAAAAAATATATTATGCAGCAATTTTTATTAATGTACACATTAAGCACATGTGTAGTAGGGCCTGTGATGGGAGTGAACGAATTACAAACGATAGATGGCATCGTAAAATAATACCAAAGTTTCAGTAAAGACACAACAGTTTTGTTTACATCAATAGCCCGCATTAGGGTCTTTAATTTGAAAACAGAGGGGGATTTTATAAAGGTCAGGTAAAGTGGTCGGTATGGGCAGCTAGAAAGAGTCCAAAAGCTCTGAATAGATCTGAATCATGACTTGACTTGTTTCTTGTTGATATGCTATGCATCAATTTGACACGAACAAAATAGAAAATGCAAGCAAGGCAAGGTTTCTGTCAGCTCTCGAAGATATAAATCCTCAACCCAGGCATCTATCACATCTTACATTTCTGTAAAAACAAAAAAAAAAAAACAAAAAAAAAAAAACACTGGCTTGTTTGAATTAATGCCCAGCAGTCAGTTAGAGTAGCTGACTTACACAGCCACTTTGTCTCAGTGTGGGAAATACTGCAGCGGCTGATAAACCACCAGGACACCTCCATCAGCGACACACGATGGGAGTTTCGAAACCAAGACGGCACGAAACAATGTAAAAGCCATTAACTAATTAAAAATAAATGAGTGAAAGGCCAAAAAAAAAAAAAAAGTGAGTTGTGGGTGGGGTGGAAGCATGGGACAAATGCCAGGCAGGCAGCTTACTGTCAAGCCTTTTGGGCTGGTCTCAGCAGTGGCCTCCATCTTTTTGTCTGCATCCCTTGGCTGGCACCGAAGTGCAACCTGAAGTTCTCATCACAGACACGATCGATCATACCACATCCAGCTGAACCACTATTCCCTGGCTCTCCATTACCATAGTGACCAACTGAACGATTAACCATCCAACCCCTCCACCCTGCTCTCATAGTCCTACCCCTCTCTGGTCGGATTTGCCAAGACCTCATCAACAGTCAGAGACAAAAGACTGACAGAGACAAGAAATAATTGTAAGCTCCATATGATCTATTCGTGAGAGAGATAGAGAGAGAGAGGGGGGGGGGGGGGGGGGGGGTAAAAAAAAAAAAAAAAAAAAAAGACAAAGCGCAAGTGTCAAAATAGCATGAATTCATTCGAAATAAGATCCTGGAGATTTGTTT
Source organism: Kryptopterus vitreolus (assembly GCA_030449085.1). Classification (NCBI taxonomy): domain Eukaryota; kingdom Metazoa; phylum Chordata; class Actinopteri; order Siluriformes; family Siluridae; genus Kryptopterus; species Kryptopterus vitreolus. The sequence continues at coordinate 15,826,208 of JACRUU010000011.1, read as the reverse complement.
TGGAAGGCGGCTTCTTAACAAGAGGCAGGCTTCGAGGTTTGTATGAGGACAATGGCAGCATGTTCTCCCGGAATCTGGGCATGTTCAGGGTAAAAAGCAAGCAATTCATAGGCCCCGACGGATGGCGTCCGCTGCCCGGGATTCTCTGCAAGCCACAAGGCTGGAGCAACAAAAGCAGTGCAAAAATGCGAGAAACTGTGGCTATTTACTTACAACAAAGTGGACAAACACTATCCCCTGCAGTGTGTGTGTTTCCGAGAGAGAGAATGAGTGTAAGTGTGTCATGTTGCCACGCAGGTCAGCTTAGCCCCGATGACTGTTTCAAGACGTATTCATACCCCCCACTTCAGCGGCTCAGAGTGCCCTCCTATACAAAGGCCTGTGGTTTGGAGTGGGCCGCTGGCTCTCCTCTCACTGTGGGTTTAAGGACATTTATGGCGGCTCTTTGGCAAACGCTACTTTGATGTGCCGTGGCCTGGTTGAGCCTGAAGGAGCCTTAGGGCTGAATGGGCAAATAAGTGTTTGTTTGCCCTTTCCTCAAACACGTCAAGCCCTGGCCCAGAAGCTGACCCGAGGGAGGCAGAATATATAAATATATATATATATATATATATATATATATATATATATATATACATGCAAACAGAAAAAACACACACACTGCAAAACCACAAACCTTTTTCTGTACCACTCTTCCTCTATCTTTTGCCAATACATGAATGAATGTAAATGTATTGTATATACATAGTTTGAAGTTTGTTCGCTTCACCTATTTGTTACACAAACCAAACCCTCACCTACCATAGTCATCCAAAAATGTTGTCAGCAAATACATTTAATACATGTCTAAAGTGAAAACGTTACAAACTGCTAACCTGAAAGTATTTCGTTTGCATTTCAATAGTGAAACAGAATACAGAAAACATCAGAAGTTCTTCCGACTTGTTGACAGGAAGAAATGGAGAATGGCGAGGCTGCTTTGAGTCAACAAGTAATACTGTTTGTCTATTTAGTCACCTGGGATGAGCAAAGAACCATCTCAGGATCCATGTCACCATCCGTCTCCTTGTACGTGGACGGGCTATTGCGGGATACGACCACAAACCCTTCCTGTAATGCCTTTTAAGAAAAGAATACGGGGGGAAACTACAGTGGTTACACAATGAACAAAGACTTTTTATAACTTGTATATAAAAAAAGAAGGGTATTGGTCGCTATGACTCCAAAAATATCTAGATTTTAAGGAAAGAGTGCCATAGACTTTGTATAACAAGTGAGTTTAGGAATCATGTGAACAAACAAACAAGTAGAGAAAATTCATTTAATATTTCTGCAAACGATTCATACATTTTCAGTCTACGAGGCCAGTGCTGTTTCTGTATTTCTGAGACCATACCGATAACATGCAGCTGGGGGTCATCCTGAGGTTATAATTCACTAATAGATAGAGATGGAAGGGCTACAGTGAATAATTGTACAAATATTTGTGCATGAACTTGAAAACGAGGGCAAATTATATACATACCCCCCCCCCAAAAAAAAAAAAAAATCATAATTCTCATAATCTAATCACTTCTTTGACATTGAAAACACTCCCATCAGGCCATGTAGTACAGCCTTATAGAGCCATAGATGATGCCACAGTTAATGGTCTGAGAGGGCACGCATCTGTCTGAGGTTAACAGTTTTTTGTCCGATGTCCCGCACAGTGACAGATATGGCTGCCCGGTTTGGCTCACTTGCCCATGACAGCTCTGGCCAAGGTGACGATGTTCTGGGCCTGCTTTAACGACGGCATGTCAATCATGCTGCCACGGAAGGTGAACGCACCCTAGAGAGAACAAAGTGCAACACCGGGTGGGAGGAAAAAAAAAAAAAATTAAAACATATTTTTAACTCTTACATATTTAGCACATATATAACTGTCACAGCACTAGTTTGTTTTTCTAAAGTTAACTTTTTTTTATCCGCAGCCACATTATTTATTCCACAGTCCCACTCAAATGACAGTATAATTATTGATTTTCATTAGCAGTTTGTGGGGGGGAAAAAAAAGCATGCTGAAACACAGAGAACATGTTCCCGACAGCTGTATGAATCATTGCTGGAAGTCTTTTATTTGATTGTTAAATGCCTTTTTTCACTTTACTACTGAACAGTGCCAAATATTTTGCTCAGCCAAAAAAAAAAAAAAAAAAAAAAGAAAGAAAAAAGCTTCTATTATTCAGGGCCATACTTTTAGGATTTGAATACTATTTATCTGTAAAGCGCAATGTGGTGAATTTACAAACATACCAAGTGACCTGATGGGTGTTTTACAGACCAAGGGTCATAGAACAAAAGAGAAACGTAGAAAACGCATGCCCTTAATGCTAGCTGATGAGAGCAGAACAGGAAGAACGACAACTTGAGGTCCCTGAGGCTAGTCTTAGGCTAAGAATTACTGGCAGTATGGCTCAGGCAGATTGTATATCAGCAACACACCACACAGACTCTGTGAGGCATGAAATTAGATATGATAATATTTCATCAATCGGTTTGCTTCCTTCGAACTTTTACAGATATGGTCAGTTCTCTCAGGGCCATGGACATTGGACGGGGAAATGTACCTTTCCTAGCTTCTGGTGCTCCACAAATGCGGCAATTAACTCAGTGGCCCAATTAACTCTGTCTGGACTAGGTGAGAATTCCTCTTGAACAGCCTTGATTTGGTTTGGGTGGATGACTTGTTTTCCTGGAGGGTAGAAGAAAAAAAAAAAAAAACACCAGAGGGAATTATTTTACATTAACGGACACTAATAATTAAAAGTCCTCTTAGGCTGACCTCGTACAACAGAGCGATTCGATACATCCGGTTTGTTTCATAAAGACTTAGAACAGTCGAAAAAAAAAAAAACAACTTAGGCAAGAGGAGGAAAATCCTAAGCCCTTAAAATGAGTTGGTGCAGAAGGATACACCGTGCAATAAATAAATAAATAAATAAAAATGCACATGGGTAGAGCGAAAAGCTGGTGCTGGAAGCATAACAGGCTTTGTTGAGCTCGAATGTGGAAAGTCAGCTTTCCCGAGGCAACAGCAGTGGGCACACACCATCTCTTCTTATTCTGGCATGGCTCCCTGGCCGGGCTTGAATTTGAGCTACACAGCAGGCAGAGAGGATGCTATGAATCATGGGTGTCATCCTGATTTTTGGCCTGTGCCCCGCTGAACTCTGAAACTTTACTGCACGCTTAGTTACACTTCAATCTGAGCTGGCCTCTGTCAGCCTCTGCTTTTTTATTACAGAGCTGTAGGCATGAAACAGACACACACACACACACACACACACACAGGGGGACACAGAGACACACAAATAGGGAACATACAGTTCTGTGTGCAAACACATGCAGCGACTAACATATATAGGGATTGTCATGCATAAAGATCAAATTTATCGATTTAAAAAAAAAAAAGAAGAGAGAGATATATTACAGAATGATCACCAAATCACATGTCTCTAAAATCTAGACTGTGTCTATTTTCCCCGATAAGGCTGAAAGTAAATGGTGCAATCATGTACATTATAGATCAGAACTGACAGACAAGGGTTTTCATAGACATATAGACAGGCAGGTAAACAAACAAACCAATGAATCAATCAATGGGCGCCTAGTAAAACTGTTTCAAGAATGACCGGCATGATCTCTCACTGACAACCACAAAACATACCCTGACCATAACATTATGACCGCCTGCGTTATATTGTGTTGGTCCCCGTTTCGCTGCCAAAAACAGTTCTGACCAGTCCAGCATTACCAGTGCTCCATGTCTACTGTTGTGTTGGATCAGGACACACGAGCCAGCCTTCGCCACACACACACACACACACACACACACACACAGACGTCCCTGTCTCATGCTCACCACTGTTCCTTCCTTGGACTACTTTTGCTAGATCTTGTGCACTGCAGTTTTGGAGACGCCGTGATCCAGTCGTCTAGCCGTCACAGTCTGGCCCTCGTCACACTCACTCAAATCCTTACGTTTGCCAATTTGTCCTGCTTAACACATCAACACAAGATATTCACTTGCTGTCTAATATATCCCACACCCTCTAAAAGTGCCTAAAAGAAGAGATAACAAGTGTATCCACTTCACCTCTTATTATGTTATAATGTCAATGGTATGCCGAGTAGGTATGTGTATGTATGTATATAGGATTTCAACACACTTCTGCATTGAAGCATTCTACAATGAGATTTCATTTTCTTCACAATTCATAATGAAGCTCACTAAAGCTAAAAGCTGTGCTGTACAGTTTAATCAAAAGAAATATATAGTGGGATGAGTACGCTGGAACAAATAAACCAAAGCAGCTCGTCTTACGTGTTTCCTGCTACTGGGTGTGGGTTAGTATAGATGGAGGACTAAGTGTGTGTACTATCTCTCTGTTCCCAGAGGAGCCAGCCTGTTGGATCAACAGCCTAAAGAGGAGGCTCAAGGCCCGTGCCTGTGACGCCCATCCCAGAAAAGGCTGGCAGGGGGTAGTTCCCTCACATCAACAAAATATGCCCCCTTCCCTCTAGTGCCACCTGTTCAGGAGCTGTCTGCTCTGAGCCAGCTAATGACCGAGCCAGCAAAAGGGGGCGTTCTAGGCGTCCTTACCACAGTCCTATTGGCTGGCCTGCATTGCATCATTGATGCCCCCTGAAGCCAGCAAGCCAATCATACAGTGCCATCTGGAGAAATTTGTCTCATTGGCGTGTTGTGGTTTAGCACAGAGCCCTCTGTTAGGCAAGGTTCAAAGGACAACATTTTGGCAGCTTAATTATTTCTTTCTTTTCTTTTTTTTTTTTCTATGATGAATTGTGATTTGTTTATTTATTAGATTTGCAGACCCGCTAACAATTTCACCTGAATTACAAATCAATGCATCTGAACTGCAATGTTTCCCGGACCATCACTATAGGAAGAGATAGTCAACAAAACAAGAATCCGCACGAAGCAATATAATTAATGCTTATATATAATTAAAGCAATATAATTAATGCATATATAAGTTATCCGGCCAGTGGCACATACTATAAAAGCTTCCGTATCACATATTTATTTGATCTACTAACATAATACAGATAATGCAGATTAAACCGATCAATACTACTTTAGGCATCGCAGAATGTTTCTTTCATTACATTGAGATTATTTGCAAAATAAGAAAATACACAATATCCAATTCGAATATTATCCTGACCTTGGTTTTGAAATTATATTACTGACTAAAAATATGGAATTCATAAAGAAATAAATATCATGTTATGAATTTTATTTTTCTGCTTCGACCTGCATACATTCAGACACCCGGTGGATTATAAACCATCTTCTCCACACCAAGTGGTGAACGGGTCTCGGTGGAACTCGGTGGTTTGCTTTGTGTGTGTGTGTGTGTGTGTGTGTGTGTGTGTGTGTGTGTGTGTGTGTGTGTGTGTGTGTGAGTGAGAGCGAGAAAATGAGCATTCATCATATTCCAACCTACCTGCCAATACAGACACACTGGTGAATTCTAAGATGTTCCTATTGCTATTGTGTATGCTTAAATCTACCCCAGCGATTTCCAACCCATAGCGATTTCCAACCCATAATCTGTGGCTGATTTTGAATTCATGTATTTGAATCATATTATGAAATATAAAAATAAATACCTTCATTTTAACCACGTTTCAAGTTGTTTTTGAGGTTTAAAGAGTTCTGGTTGTAAGATTAAATCATATACATACATCAGTTTTAACTAACAGCTGTGCACTGTATTTACTGGATATTTATTTATTGTGGCAAAACAAAATCTGGAAGTGGGAAAAAGAGAAGGGGGGGGGGGAAGAGAAGCGGGATAAATAAGAGGCAGGAGACTGCTGCAAACCAAAAAGGCCTAGTGCTCTGGAGGAATGGCAGTGTTGCTGTAAACAGAGATGTGCAGGGGGAACAGTGTGTGTTCTGCAAACAGCCATTACATATTCATTAGCGCAGGCTCTGA
>JACRUU010000011.1:15795200-15815200 GCA_030449085.1 Kryptopterus vitreolus | reverse complement strand
CCTTCAGTGGCTGGAAAGTGGAGGGGGGCTGAGAGAAAGCGATCGTGGAAAGAAGAGAGACTTGGTGGAAAAAAAGGGTAGTGAATAGTCAAGTTTTAATTAATTTTCTTCAAAAGAGAGCCAGATTAAATGTTTCCGGCCTGCTAAAGTGCTCATTTCACTGAAGGGGGAAGGTGAGAGAGGGAGCGAAGAGTGAGACAGAAAAGGGGGGAAAAAAGCACAAAAGTGTGTGTGTGTGTGTGTGTGTGTGTGAGAGAGGGAAGAGGGTTGGGTCTGGACGGGACCCTTTCATGAGCGGGTGCACACATAGTGGCGTGGCGTCTAAAGAATGCACGCGGCACTGAAATTGCAGGAGGATTGTCGTCGGACAAAGGGGTGGGAGTTACGCCTGTTATACTCCAATAAGCCTTGTCAGTCAAACAAGGAGCGAGAAAGCAAAGAGAAAGGGAAAGCAATGGATTTTCATACAAAGAGAAACAAGTAAGTCCGTCTTTTAGCAACAAATCAGTGTGGTGGTTCCTCTTCTAAGCTCGCTGCAAAGGAAGGGGGGGGGGTAGAAAAATAAACAGTGCAGGGATTTAGCAGAGGACTGGTGGAGGACAACTACAACTAGGCTTGAAAGCATAAAAGTCTCCGAGGGGCAGTTTCTAATCGGCCAAAGTCCAGGTAGTGAAAGATAGAGATGATATAGGGACAAAAAAAAAGAGAAAAGAAATACGTTCTAATCCATACAAATACCGGATGGTCGCTTTTGGGCTGGATAAGAAGAAGGAATCTTGCTCATTTAATGTTAAAAAAGAAAAGAAAAAAAAAGCAATCCAATGCACGACATCATGTTACGCATAGTTATTTGATCATTGCATGATTAGCTATCAAATCGTCATCTTTGTTGTTAGTGTTTAGATACAGTGGCTGCGAGCAAAGGAGCGAGGGAGAACAACTCCTTTCATGTGTCTCGCTTTTTCTCTCATCACTTTCAAAGCAGCAGGCCCATGTCAGGTCAGTGCTACATGATGTCCTCACCATCACAATCTCTTCTACCCTGCTGAGATTATGAGCAGGGAGCTGGACAAGTATGTGCAGGGCATACATGTACACATCCTACTGCACTTGCACACTGCGATACGCTCTCGCACAGGTTAAGGGACGGACCTGTTGTGACCGTATCCCAGAGAAAGGTTCATGTGTGGATGTGGAGGAAAAAAAAACCCACTGCCATGGACAATTCTGTGTAAATTAAATTTCATACACACACGCGCACACGCACACACACACACACACACGTATATAATATATATGAATATACATATACACATATACACAGACAGACAGACAGACAGACAGATAGAGAATCACCTGACAAGTACTTCAAAAGACTCCACTTTATATACATATTTATATACATATATAGAGATATCTATATCCATCTATATATATGTATATATAGGTAGATAGATAGATAGATAGATAGATAGATAGATAGATAGATAGATAGATAGACAGACATACAGACAATAGATAGCTAGATAGACAGACAGACAGACAGATAGATAATCACCTGACTCAAGTGTTTCAAGAGACTCCAGTTGGGTGAGCGAATGCATTTGAAAAGGACTTTCACAAAAAAAAAGAAAAAGAAAAAGAAAAAGAAAAGAAAAAGGAGCAAGGTGATGGAGAGAGTGAGAGAAAAACATGAGCACCTGTCAGCAATTAAAACGGCAAGAAACAGAGAGCGGCCCGGGAAATATATGAGCTCTAATTAAAAGCACTAGTTAAAAACTTCCTGCTTCTGGCCTGGACTAGCTGTAGCTGTGAGCTCCCTCCGCCTCTCTCTCACATTCCCTTCCTCCACCTAGTTAAGACATTGTGACTCCTTTCAGGTTCTTTTGGAAAGCATGCAGAGCATCTGAATGCTGCAGACTTAGGTGAGGTGGACTGGGGGCCAGCCTTTTTATTTTTTTTTCTGGGAGGGGGAGGGTGGGAGGATGTCGGGATGAGGGTGTCTTTGAGCCTCTGCAGCTCCGGAAAGCAGCAGGGATGCATTTCTATCAGACACATACGCAGACAAGAGTTGAAGTTTTCTGCATTGGCCATGGGTTAAGGGATTTATAGAGGTGTTTACACTTGTTTAAGGCGAACTCATGGTCTTCAGTGTATAAAGAAAATATCAACGAACGAATTTAAGGATTTTATATATGGCCCCTTTCAAACAGGAAGTTTCATAGGACAAGATTGATATTTAATATATATATATATATATATATATATATATATATATATATATATATATATATATATATATATATATATATATATCGGAACAACAGGTTTTTTTCCATCCATATGCGGTTCTTCCCCAAACTGTTACATATCTATTATATATGATGTTTCTCAATGAAGCGGCAGTAAATCTTAGCATAGGATTCTAGGATTCGCCAACCTGTTCCAGTATGACAAAGGCCCTGTGCATATGGCCTGCTACAGAGTTGTGACCTCAACCCTATTGAAAGCCTTAGGACTCCTTGCCCTGTTTCAGTACTTGACTTCACCCGTGCCCTTGAGGCCCTTGTATGAGCGCAAATCTCCACAAGTACACTTCAAACTAATGGAACAGAAGAGTGGAGGCTGTTATAACGGCATATAGTTGCTAAAAGTGGCATGAGATGGTCAAAAACACACGTGAACCTTAGGATCAGGTGCCCGCATATAGTCTTTATCTGTTGACACACACAAAGTGATGTTGAACAGGGTACTTCACTCACCCACTCAACTTCATCGGTGTCCTCCACCTTTGGCAGCATGAGCGCCGGGGGCAGGACCTCTCCTTGCAGGATGACCTCCAGATCAGCGTCGGTCAGACCACTGGACACGGAGTTCACACGCACGCATTTCTCAGTGCGCCCCAGATTCAGCTCGGCCAGCATCCCCGGGATTGTTTCGCGCGCCTCTGCCTGCACAGGGGATGCAACACGTATGAAACGCGAACGAGCGGCAGTGTAAATGCCCCATTCACTAAGGTAATGGGCTGAAATTGAAGATTGGATTGAGAAATGCACAATTCTGCTCTGCTTAGAAAAAGATTTCACAGCAATTTATTTTATTTGACCATAAGGTGCCAGAATGATCTATAATAGACATGTAAGAGTTGCCAGAACAATGATGTAATACAAAACTAGATTGGGCATTCAGAAATTGCCAAACGTTAACAATGGTGAAAATAAGTGAGGTACACATCCTGGAGCATTATTTTTACGCCCTGTATTTTATTGGAAAACAAATATTGATCATCATTACGTGCAAAAACTGAATAGAATTTTAAAAGCTAACAGGCAAAAAAAATAAATAAATAAAAAGATTGATTGAAGCCTTACATTTTCTGAATTTATTGAGGAAATGACGTCTGGTGTCTGGGATTAAAGGCAAGCAAAAATTCCAGCAAGAGGGATCATCCTCAATGGAGTAAATGCAGTATGCGAACACTTTACTCACGCACACACACAGGATAAGTGCACAGAGTGAGGGGACAATGAATAAAAGGTAAAACTCAGAACTAGATCCCAACATTGACGCACCAGCACACAGGAGCAGATTCAAAACAGATGCGGTGGAAAAGCAGTGAGAGATCCGGAAGCAAAATCACTTCCAAACACGCAGCTCCATCCAGAGGGAAGTCTGGTCCAAGTTGTGTAGTACAAGAGAAACAGTAGCTGAAGAGTTGTCATGTTAGATCGGCGAACAGATGCGAGCTCGAGTAGGCCTGAAGGATCTGGTAGTGATTAGCCGAGTTCCGCCGATCGAGGGAAGTGAGGACCGGAGCTTGTTGAAAGAAAGCAAGGAATGGGGTATGTGTGTGTGTGGGGGGGGGGTGGGGGGGGGGGGGGGGGGGGTGGGGGGGGGGGGGGGGGGGGGGGGGGGGGGGGGGGGGGGGGGGGGGGGGGGGGGGGGGGGGGGGGGGGAAACTTGCAAGTTAATACAGTTTGAATGAAGAAGGTCCCACGGCCAGATATCGGACATGCATTGAGGGAAAAAAAAAATCTTATGCATTGTGGGGGTCACCAGCCTGAATCGCTAAATAATGGGGACCACCCTTTCCTGTGATCCTACAGAGAGCATATATATATATATATATATATATATATATATATATATATATATATATATATATATATATATATATATATATATATATATATATATATATATATATATAGACAAATAATAAAATATCTGTTACAATTGTCCCCTAGACAAATATTTTTCAAACATATCTAAACACATTAAAAACATTTAAGGCAATATGGGGACCTAATTTGCAGCTGTTGAAAGCATGGTGTTTAGGGGGAACACTTAATACAGATTGAATAAAAAAAAGGTCAAAAGGCCAGGCCAAAAAATAAATAAATAAAAATACCCACATGAGCACACACACAAAATCAGCTGAGCTCATGTATCACAATAGAATAGGACACCTATATATATATATATTTTTTTTTTTTGTAAAAATGGGAGTTAGAGTTCTGGAGACCTGGTGTATGGAATAATTTGATGATTAATGGAGCTTACGCCCCTTGGTTTTCAAACTGTAGATAAGACTCCGAATATCATAATTGTATAAACATAATTATTGTATTTTTTTTTTGTACAAAAATGTTAATGAATAATGTTTTGAAGAAGACCGTACTTAATTAAAACCCAAAATATCTCATTTTCTCTCATCTAGACAACCAGCGTATGCCACACAACAACAAAACACATTCCTTTTAATATACAATCAAATTGATCAATGTAAAAAATAAATAAATAAATAAATAAAAATCTTCACATGCTACACAATGTAATTAACACTATAGCTTCCCGCATGTGTTTCAATATTGATAAGCCACCGGGGCTGGCGTTTTAAACTTGAGGACGAGTGCCCCAGGCCCTACCTCGGGCAAATATTTTAATATACTGGAATGAGCAGATCTTTACATAAAATGCGGCGTGTCCTTTGTCTACAAGGCGCAGACAACGTCTAATTAGAAACAGCATGCCGAGGTAAGCTTTGTTCGTTTGTTAGTACCGACCTGCTATAATTAAGTAATTGGCTAGTCAATTTGGAAATATTTGGGCTATGCTTGATGAAAATCTTTAACGAATCGTTAAAAAAGGTGTCTGCTAGGCAACCAGGTAACGCAGAAAGAGGAATAATCGCCATATTTAGCGTGTTTTTAAGCGCTTTAGCCTCATAACGCAACAGACAAAGCGCTGGAAAGTGCGATGCCGTGGTCTCGGAACCGGTTGAGTAAACAAGCATGACATGAGACAACAAATAATTGGTACAATTTATCAAATGCACTAAAGCTGCATGATTCCTGCGCGTAACAGAAGTCATGACAGCTCCCCCTCCCTTCCTCCCTTCGGAGAAAAGACGCTCTAGACAGAGCGATATTTGATTTTCATCAGTGGGAGGAAGGCCAGTTAACTCACCTCCTTTCAGAGTAAACTGACAGACAGAACATTCTTGAGAACGTTTTTCGGCTCCTGAGGGGCCGAGCGACTCCGCGCTTGAATAAAGCACTTTGAAAAGCGAAATGTTTTACATTAATGGATCTCCATCCAACAAGTTGCTTCAAAGCAAGCTCCCCAATCACCCAGCATCCCACAGAGTGGCCCGGAGAAGCCCAGGTTTCAGAGATCTTTGATTCCTTCCATCAAGCCCATCATTAAAGCCTGACACTGAGTTATGACAGCATGTCCACAAAACGCTCAAAACAAAAGGATGAACTTTCAAGTCTGGAGATGCTGACCTCGAGTTTTTTTTTTCCCTTTAAAAAAAGAAAAAAAAAGGGGGCCAGCTCCTTCATGTATTGAGAGCTTCAGAATCTGGACTCCTGCAGAGTGATGTGTCAAAAAAAAAGGAACTCCATGTCTGGATTATTCGGTTACGTCTGGGAAAGGTGTCTGAGCCAAAGTGAGAACTCATCCATTTATCGCGGGGAAAAAAAAAAAAAAAAAAAAAAAAAACCCAACAAAATCCATACGGTGTAAGATCTATCTCGTTCCGGTAAATTTATGCGAATAAACAATATGCAGCGAGGAAACATCAGTGCGCATTTGCACGAACGTCGGATGATTAACAAAAAAAAAAAACCTCTTTAAAGACTTAATCATTGAGAACGTCGATTAAATATTCAGCATTTGCAGATATGAATATTTCAGGCCTAAAAGAAAACGAAAAGAAAATACAGACGCGTTTTAATTATGCCATTTCATTCTCCGTTCAAAGAGAGAAGAGCGTCTTGAAACACGTCATCCGTGTCTTTTGTTCTTGGCATTTCGCAACAAACCAATGCAGGTTCACTGTCACTAAATGTTAGCTGTAAGAATTAGCAGGGTAAAGAAAAACAATAATATTTCATCAGCTGGCTCTGACATACGATATGAAAGGAATAAGCGACCGGGTCCCGGTGGAAATGCCTGAATGATCCTGCGTCTAATCATCTGTTCATTTTGTCCGGTTCCCCTCGAGAAGGATATCGTTTAAGCCTAGAGAATACCCCGAGATCTATTCTTGAAGCAACAGCCCGTGCCGCACATGCTCGCTAGCGCTGCCAACAAAAACAAGTTACTGTAATTTGATAATGAGGCTGAAAGTTCTCCAAAGATTTCGCGATGTTTGCCTAAATCCGGAGCGGTGAGTCTTTACAGGAACGTGCCTGAACAGATGGCGCTTTGGATCGAACCGCTACACACAACTGTGATGTTTTCCGCTTACGGATACAATCGAATCAAGTGATAAACACACACAACTTATAAGGACTTTACAAGGTTTTACTAATATCTTGTACCGGTTAATAATAATCATAATAATAATAATAATTAAGCAACATTAAAGGTAAGGTGTATTTATGGGCGCCTGTTGCACCATTTCTTCTTTGTAAACGCAAATATATGAAGATGTTCTATTGAAATATTCCTGAAAATTCAACAATCCCATCGAATTCTAGGCTTGCCGCGATAGACCGTGTTCGTGGTTATACCAGTATTAAGTCACAACACCGTTACGTCACTTGCTTACCATCGTCTCTCACATTTGTTTTGGTTATATATATATATATATATATAAAAGCTGTAAGTCACGTCACAGATCAATTCGAGGAGTCGAGCTGTCGGAGGTGGTAGCCCAGTGGTTAAGGTGTTGGACTCTGGACCCGAAGATCATGGGTTCAAACCCCACCACAATCAAGCTGCCATTAGTGGGCCCTTGAGCAAGGCCCTTAACCCTCAACTGCTCAGTTGTAAGTCGCCCTGGATAAGGGTGTCTGCCAAATGCTGCAACGTAAATGTAAATGACTGAAAAGAAGGAGAGCGGCGGACGATTTAGTTTCAGAACGCACCGCAAAAGCGCGTATTTTCCACGAACCCGAAAATGTTAACGAAGCTATCTGCAAACTTTGCCTGGCGAAGGTGGCAGCGTCCGGGGGAAAACACAAGTCATTTGGATTTAGCTTATTTAAGTAAAATTAACAACGGTGAAAAATGATTTTAGTTCCTAATATGCTACGTGATAAATGTTCTATTATTTAATTTTCTGATTTTACGAGGGGTTTCAGCCTATATAGAATGGTGTATTTTTAATCGTTATATTAATAAAAGTTCGTTGTTTCATAAGTGTCGTGAGTTTGAATTCTTTTCCTCTGTATGATTGTTGTTTATTCAAGCACTTACACCAAATTGCCAATTGAAGCTAATTCAAACGTGAAAGTGAAATGCGAACAGGCGTAGGCTATTTAAAAGCGAAGGAAAAGAGGGATACTCTAACAAACTCTCCCAAACACACCCCGGTGATATTGGTGTTGTCACATGTCCATAAACCTGTGTGTAAACATCCTCACCATCACAACCATAAGAATTCCGAATTGAAATTGGTCTGAATGCGTCAAAATCTCAACAGTCTGAAATGAATTCTATAGTCTGAATTGATATTAAATGTATTCCACCGTACCTGAAACGATCTCGGTACACTTCTCTAACGTGAACTTGAACACGCACCTGATCACACGACGAGACTACATGACAAGTGAACCTGAACACTTACAATAGCTTGCATGGCCTTTTAAACGCTACATTATACAGAGTGCTGGCATTTTCCATTTTAAAGACATTATGGTTACACACACCTGATGCCACAGCAGGAACTTTCTGAAATGCTGTCATACTTATTTTAGCCAGTCACTTTATATATATATATATGTTTATGTTTATGATGAACATTCATTCATTCATTCATTCATTTTCTACCGCTTTATCCGATCTTCCCTCGGGTCACGGGGATCCTGTGCCTATCTCAGGCGTCTATGGGCATTAAGGCAGGATACACCCTGGATGGAATGCCAACCCATCGCAGGGCACATACACACACTCACATTCACACACACATTCATACACTAGGGACAATTTTCAAATGTGCCAATCAACCTACTGTGCATGTTTTTGGACTGGGAGGAAACCGGAGAACCCTGAGAAAAACCTCCTTGAGGCACGGGGAGAACGTGCAAACTTCACACACACATGGCCGAGACGGGAATCGAACCCAGGCCCTGGCGGTGTGAGGCGAACGTGCTAACCACTAAGCCACCGTGTCCCTTATGATGAACATTATTAAGATTATTAAGATTTATTAAGATTTTATTAAGATATATATATAGATCTATATATATATATATATATATATATATATATATATATATATATATATATATATATATATATATATATATATATATATATAGCCAGTGATATATAGCTTAGTGATAATCAAGTCCCAAAAATGCGATTTCATCCTACTTTACAGACTTTTTTGCTAAAGCTCATTTCAAGTAGTTTTGCCATAAAAAACAGCAAATTTGATTCACTATATGAACAAAAGTATGGATTCTTTTTTTTCCTGAGAAAAATCTGAGATTCAATTCAGATGCGCACAATTATATAGAATGTCATGGCGTTCATGTTACCCTCTCGATTTTAAAACCCAAGCCAGCTGCATGACAACACGCCTGTGGTCAAACCGAGCTCAGCTTAACGAGCACAAATCTCCGCAGCCACACTCCAGAAATGGGATGTACAGCACATGAGGACTAAATATAGAATGGAAAGCTTTATATAAAAAATAATAATAATAAAAAAAAAAAAAAAAACTTTTTCTTTTTTGGCCACAACAAATGTGGACATCCGACTATATAACATATACTATATACTATAAAATATAACACATCATTTTGTGCATACTGTGAAAATCAAACTTTTGACCTCAAAAACAGTTATAGACGTTCTACCGTTTGTTAAGATCTCATTGTTTATGTTGAACATTATTAAGATTTTTGAAGATAACATTGAAAATCAACATAACATACTATAAATCATCAGCATCTTTCTCTTCTGTGATCAACCAGATCAAGCATCATAGAGCCACACGTGTCCCAACTTACTTCCATGCCTGGACACACAAACTGCCATAGCTTTATATTGCTCCAGGCTGCAGCACATTCTTTCGGGATTAAACTGAAGACAGCTTCCTCATAACAATGACTTTACACATATCCCCTTACAGTCGTGTTACGGGCTTTAAATAGGAAGTCAGCAGCTCGAAGGCTATGTAAGGCATCGCACACTACTCCTCTATTCCCAACACGGTAGGAGAATTAAGATCCACATTCTGGCTGTCCAGTGGGATCTTGCTCCTACTGGACAGGAGCATGCCAGAGTCTTTATTACATTTACAGGCATGAAAAATGTCTTTATAAATTGACATGCAAATAGTGTCTTGACCCCATCAGAAAAACACAGAGGCTCACAGTGTTCAACGAGGAAGACGAGTGCAGTGATTGGTGATACAGCCAAACTTAAACACACCTCTACATTACAGATATGTAACCATGATGAGTTTTTATATCACTTATATTCTCTGTACTACCTCTCTGTATACTGTGTGTATATATGCAATTATCGCTATATTCTATATATCGTGTATATACTTATCACTTCTCACCATTACCTCCCCATACCATATGTTAAAATATGTAAATTACCATATATCCTACATATTACATATACTTATCCCTGCTCTTTTACGTATTACCTCTCCCTTTTTTTACTGTTATATATATATATATATATATATATATATATATATATATATATATATATATAGATATATATATATATATATACACACACAGACACACACACACACACACATATATATATATATATATATATATATATATATATATATATATATATATATATATATATATATATATATATATGTATGTGTGTTTCTCTTCAGACTGTAAATAGTATTTATTGTTATATACTGATTATATCTACTAATTATTGCACCGTGCTGTCCACATGTGCGGTGACAGTAAAGTTGAATCTAATCTAATCTAATATAGATGTGTGACGACGGGAAAAATCTTTTATGTCGCATAGGCATTGTGTCGCCATTGTGTCGCGTATAGATCATCTTAGTCCAGATGAGAGAGAGGCTTCCCGAATGCTTTCATGGTAATGGAAATTATACATATACGATATAACATATGCTTGACCTGCATGACCACAGAGGACACAGAGAGCTTCAATTCAATTTCATTTCTATAGCGCTATTTCTATATTCTATATAGATTCTTTGTCTCAAAGCAGCTTTACAGAATGGGACAATTACAGAACATTCAATATTTCTAAGGATGATGTATGTGCATTTATGTAAATACAAATCACAAAAGAATACCTACGGAAGTCGTACCAACTGGTGATCTTCTACCTGGCATAGTTGCACACTCAAACCACACATGCCGTTCGATCTTGTCAGAAAAATAACGTGTGCTAATATTGTTTTTGGAATTATGCACAACACGTGCCTTTCGGAATTGACAGGCCGAAATCTACTTTTCTAGGTCTGTTGGAGCTAAGGTTCGAGGTTTCGGGCCAAAGCCTGCTATCGTTGTTTGTGGTTTTTGGCAACCGAGCGATTTTCTATTGCCTGTCTGTGTTGTCCAGGCCTGTACTGTGAGAAGAACAGTGAGGAGTCTCTGCTCAAGTGACACAGGCTTGATCTCCGGAGAACCGTCTCTCCCTCAGCCTCCTCAGCGACCGATTGAGTGAGAGAGAGAGAGAGAGATAGAGAGAGATATGGCCTCATACAGCAGTATACTAAACTATAGCCACATATACTCTCACCACCCCTCTGTCTCTCTCTCACACACACACACACACAGCTAAACTACTGCCCCCTCGCCCCAGAAGAAACTACTCTTTGAACCGAACACTATATCCATACACTGTTTTTTCAAAGATGTATATCATGTAACAGTTCACTGCATAAATTATGCTAAAATGGAAACATTGACAGGAACCCAAAATATTACCCTTTCAAATCAGAACGGAGAGAAATCTAAGACTAGAATAGATTATTATTAAGCCTGATTTGTGAAGCGAAAAAGGAAATTCACTGCACTCCCGCCTAAGCCTAGAAACCTTCAGACACTACAGGAAAACTAAACAAAACAAAAAACGGTCAGTGTGTGGGGTTGAGAATTATCAACATGAAAGAATAAGATCGAGCTGTCTCTGTGTATGTATGTATATATATATATATATATATATATATATATATATATATATATATATATATATATATATATATATATCCAGCGTATATACAGTGTACCGTACAGTATGAAAAGCAAACACGGGGCTGCGAGTCCACTCGCTGCTCAAACCATTCATCTGCTGCCACCAGCAGGACTAGCACAGAAGCAGCCAGGCTTATCACAAACAAGCTCTCTGCATGTCGTGGCAGTTCATGTCAAACCAGCGAAAAATGCTAGTGGGCTGAATACACCGCTGATAAACACCCACCGAACAGCACCCTGCTTCTACGCTTCTCATCTTTCCATGTGCCAAAATGTAGCCCGATACTGGACTGGAAGGGTATGTACATACAGTATGCCTTGAAGAAAAAAACAAAACAAAAAAACAAACAAAAAAGAAACATCTCACACTTAATTAGTATTATATAGAAGGTAGAAAGCAGCAGCTATAATACTACGGTTACATAACATAAACGTCCGGGATGGGACGGGAGAGGACACACACGTGCCTGATTAAGGACTACGTGCGTAGATAAATGATTCTGCTGAAGAAAATGCATTTGATGGCAAGAGATTGTGAACTGTTTCGAGCCTCACTCCCTCCTTGCCAGCTGAGGTGGTGGCTGAGCTGGTGATATCCTAACCGTGGATGAAACACAACCTCGCTCTCATTACGCCGGTTAGCTGAATCTCTGGCAAGTGAGTGGAGGACTTTTTGTGTGTGTGTGGAGCTCGGAGATGATCAGATAGAGTATGAAAACAACATCCGTCCACTTTCACACTCCAGTGGAAGAGGTGGTCCCTCCCGGCAGGACCGCGTAGTCTTGCCATCTGGAGAATAAATCGGGTGTGAAGTACAGTATAGTTTGGGACTACGCGCCGTG
Source organism: Kryptopterus vitreolus (assembly GCA_030449085.1). Classification (NCBI taxonomy): domain Eukaryota; kingdom Metazoa; phylum Chordata; class Actinopteri; order Siluriformes; family Siluridae; genus Kryptopterus; species Kryptopterus vitreolus. The sequence goes on along the minus strand of JACRUU010000011.1, from coordinate 15,802,680 downwards.
GCGGCAGCTCAGCGGTTAGTTCATTAGCTCCAAACTTGCAGGGATTAAGGAGGGGAGCGTGGAGCGAGATGGCCGCGGGGAGACGGGGACGCGAACTAGAAGCACAGCCGCCAGGCCCAAATGCGCCAAACTGCACGCCGGTCTATAGGGCATCTCCAGCGCTACGTACACACAACAACAACAACCATTCTGGGGGGGCGCTCGCAGAGAGAGTGGAGAAGGGGAGCCATCAGCTGGATGAGACGACCGAACGCTCTCCATGCTCCTCAGTGCAAGTGTATAAGCTGAAATGTCTGGCCAGACCTTGTAGCATCTGTCATCTGACGTCAGGGGTGAACAGGCCGACGGCACGAAATAATATCGGATAGGATTAGCATATACTAATATAAATTATTATAAAAAAGTTACCACAAATTTATATATATATATATATATATATATTATATATATATATATATATATATATATATATATATATATATATATATATATATATATATATATGAGAAGAAATAATTCAGTGGCTTGAAATTTATTGCTGAGTGTCGATTTTCTCTGTCGCTCACGCGGATTTCGCAGGCCTATACGAGCACAGCTGGGCTGCAGGGGAAAGTGTCATTCAGTAGCATGGAAATAAAAATGTCTGTACACAACAACTCCCACAGATTTTCAATTGCCAAGATGGATAAAAAAAAAAAAAACAGAGGAGAGAGAGAGAGAGAGGGGAGAGAGAGCCGCCAAGCGAGTTGCTTTTTATTACGGCGTTATTAACTCGTTTTTACATTATGCCCTCGCGAATAAATAATGGAATCCAGCTTCCAGCGTACTACGCCAGAGTCTTTAAAGCGAACATATGGGCTTTGAAATAAACTCGGATTTGAAAGCGCTTCTTGGTCGGATTTAAACGATCAGAAATGCTGAGGAGTAATAGGATTACTAGATGTTATTTTTTCAGGGTGTGCCATTACCATTCGCATCTAGAGGAGGGGAGAGTTCATTCGATCGGGCTCGCAAAAATACGCGTCAGCTACGCTCAGAACGAGCACCCGTGCCCTTTCCTAATGCAATTCTCCTCTGCTTAGATCACCTTGCCTTACTATTCTTCGGCAGAATAATCCTGTAGAGGCAGAACCGTGCTGATTCGAAGGATAATTGTCAGTCAGTGCTTGGACTCTTCTGATAGTGTATCTACGCCATTGCATTCTGTGTTAAACGCCCGTTTCTTATCGGAAAACGCGTGCCAACACTTAAAGCAACTGTTGCGCCCGAGGTCACCCTTTGGTTCCTTGTTTTCTATCAAAGGCAAAAAAACAGTCAAAAACTTTTACTGCCGCTCAAAAGCTGGATTAAGATGCAATCAAGGCGACACAAAAGATGAGAGAATGTTAAGCTAGTATTATTTCCAAGCGTCGACGGACACTTCGGTGACATTTTCCTTTGAAATCCGTTTTTTCTCCCCCTACTTAGCAGTGATGGAGAAATAAGGGGGTGTTGCAAAACATTGAGCCCCAATCACGTTTTCTCAAAGGGTCACAGTTGACCTCTCCCAATCAGGAATCGCCTCTGGCCATATCAATCATCTTTATTATCGCAACTTAAAAAAAAAACAAAAAAAAAAAAAAAAAAAAAACCTTTGTTAGGTGACTTCTTTTTCTCCAGCCCCTCTTTATCCGGAGCTCCAATCACAATTTCATGGCAAGGCAAACGGGGCCAATTGGCAGGCTGTGTGGGCGGGTCGAGAATGCTTTTAACCTGCTGCATCTGCTGACTTCCTGCTGCTATCCCAGTGTGAAGTGGGCACCTTGTTTCAAGAGGATGTGATAGGGGGCATTTCTTGCCTTTATGATGACATAATGGGAAGGAAATGTGCTTGTTTTAAGCATGGTGCTTAGCTAGCTTTATGCCTGGTGATTAATCGCTAGCACCTGGCTGAATAAGAAGGGGGCTGTAAACGAATTGGTTTTCTTATACCAGGTGATGCAGGGAATAAAGCAGGCGGCCCCTTGTACCTTCTTGCTAAGTGCGACACCATCTTCGCAGTCCAGGACGGCACAGTCAACGTCCAGTGAGGTGAGCTTCAGGAGTTTGCGCTTGTCGTTGCCTGGGACGTAGAGGACAGCTCGCCGCGGGACATATTTCAGAGACGTGCCAGGGGTATGGTGGGCCCGCCAACCGACCTGCCGCCACGCTACCCCCAGGAGGCGTTGCGCGACCCTGAACACACAAACACACAAACGACAACACATCAAAGTTTTGCCCAGTTTTGTTTGTTTGAAGTGTGCGACATGACACTCGAATGAAAGCAGGAGCACACGCTATCAGTGTCCACGTCCTGCCTTCCGATATGTTGAACACAATGACAAAGTTTGTTTTCCTTTAAGCCCCCCATTCAAGTGGACGAGTGCTGCTGACCTGCGCTTTCAACGCCTTTATCACCCACAACATCACGGCCAATTGTTCTCCTTTAATGCTTATACACAAAGGCTTAACAGCTCTAACTGCATAAATCTATTTAGGGTCAGGGCCACTTGACGCTCGAAGAGACTGAAACAGAAAGGGATTACCAAGTCCTGCAAAATAATTAAAGCTTGGTCAACACAACAACTCTACATTCGGGGCTAATTACTTCCGCAAGTACGGCTCGCTAGCAGCAAACAGTGGCGCGGATAATCCGGAGAGCCAGGGTTCTGCCTCGAGAGCCAAGCTTTCGGGTTTCCCGGTGCTTAACGCCTAATGAAAAACGCCACGACTTTATTGCGACAGCTCCTTCCGATACATTTTATCACACGCACCAGTAGTTGGGCACACGCGTTTTAATTATTTGTTCATTAGGTCAGGCTGTTCAAACAATTAGCACTAATGAATGGGCCAAATAATTGGGATCACATATAGCTAATTATAGCCAGGAACAGTACTCTTGTCTGGCCCTTCCTTCTCATTGCCCTTAGAGGAATAATATCAGTAGATTGTGTTTCTTTTCCATCCAGGGGTAAGGGGTATGTGGTGGGAAAGGGGTAGGTGGTGGGGAGCAGTGGGCTTTAGATGAAAAGGAGGAGGGAGGAGGGGGGGGGGTAAAGTATTCTCCCTTCGCTCTTTGTTGTGTAAAGGAGCTAAAGTCACTTCAATAGGCACTTAATCCCATCCTCCACGCTTACAATTGCCTTCCAGTATCAATCAGGCATAATCTCAACTAAGATGATGCAGCTATACCAAGCAATTAAAAGCAATTCATGTAGTTATGGCTGCGAGCACTTTGTGGGTCCAAGTACACAGAGCCTCTGCAGGGATCCTGAATGCTGTAGTGTTTAAATTTGGTGAGGAACAATACCTCACGTAGGGACAGAGGAGGGAATATGCAAAAGAGAATCGAAGGAAATCCGCATTGCATGAAAGACAAAACTGCTGAACATCTTTACTGTTGGACCAAAATAAAAATAAGCAAGGTTTGGAGAGGCGGTGGGGGGGGGGGGGGGGGGGGGGGGGGGGGGTGGGGGTTGTGATAGTAGAAAGCAGTGCATGTGTGTATGCATTTGTATTTAGGTGCATAAGACACTTTACAGGACAAATCGATAAGGTTTTTTTTTTGCCCCTCCTTTCTAGGAATTACAAGAGGGCAAAGAGGGCCATTTTGCCAGGCTAGGCAGCCAATCATAAAAACAAGTTTGTTTTGTATTTAGAGTTATTAAAGAGTAATTGGAATTATTGGCATTATTGTTGTGTTATAATAAACTACACATGGGCGCAACAAGCATGCTTTACAAAATAGATTTGAAATCTGAAGAAAACAAATTCAAGTCAAAAAGCTTTTATCGTCATTTCCACTATACACAGAGAAATGAGACGACATTTCTCCAGAACCTTACGTAAAACGCACAACACAGAGCTATAAAATGTAGAGCTGAGGACTAGACTAAGTTAGTCCTAGCCACGTAAAGAGCATCGTGTGCAACCTAGTGTGAACAGCGCAAAACAAAAACAGACAACAGTAGACAGTGCATGACACAAAGTACATGAACATGACAACCCGTAACCTACTGTATATGTATCCATTGCAATGTGAGTGTAGTACATATGTACAAATATTAAAATAGTAACAAAAAGTATATGGTAGTAACGATGTGCAAAAAAAAATCAAGCATGTAAACAGTAAGACAGTATAGATTAGTATACACACTAAAATACTGTGCAGATAATGTGTAAACAGTAAAAGAAGCAGCAAACTTGATTGTAGTAATTTATGCATGTGTCAAGTTGAAAGTGTGTGTGTGTGTGTGTGTGTGTGTGTGTGTGTGTGTGTGTGTGTGTGTGTGTGTGTGTGTGTGTGTGTGTGTGTGTGTGGAGTGGCTTGAGGGGAAAAAAAAAAAAAAAAGCTATTGCACAGTCTCATTGTGAGAGCATGAGTTTCCATAGGTAATCACTTTCAAAAGACTACATTGTCATTTTCTCCCATTAAGTGGGATTTAATGGTATATCCTTGATATACTATTAATATAAATACCCTTAGGGGTATATGCTTGCTTGACATCTTTCATAACTACCTACAAATTAAACCAGCAACTGTATTAAATTAAAAAAAAAAAAAAACAGTGACATCAGTATTCTCAACATGGAGCCCCCTAGAGCAAAACTGACAGCAGTACGTGAAATTGTATTTTAATTATATTTTAATGTAATTCTTTGACATCAAATGCAATAATCTGCGGTTGCCAGGAATGCTTAATTAACCAAGGTAGCGTTTTTACCTCGTACTTAGGCACTATTCGTCTCTACGGCTGCCCCGATGCTCATATTTTCTTGTCATGGCTTTTCCCTCGCCACCCAAATGTTTGGTCTTGAACAGTTTTGATGAATAAAGGATTAACTATATACCCAGATCATATTTAATACATGAATCGGCAAGTGTAATTTATTAATTGTAATTTAAGTTTGTGGGCACAGAATATTAATTGTAACAGCACTTTTGCTGTTAAAAAACATTCCCCTTTGTTATCTAGAGATCGCTGGAAACCTGATGATGTCACAGCTATGGTATGGAAAAGATTCACGCCAGACAGACAGGCCATGCTCTCACAGCGACAAAAGCCAACCGTTATTATGCCTGAGCATGTGTACGTAAAACATGTCTGTGAGAGCATCATGTAAGAAAAGTGCAAATAGCGATCTTCAAACTGTGTCACGCTGCACTGTAACGACGCACGAGCAGCTTCAGGAGTCTTCATGTGTGCTAACCTTTAAAATCAAGCATGTAAACTGTAAGACAGTAGAGATTAATATACACAGTACAATACTGTGTAGATAATGTGTAAACAGTAAAAGAATAGCTAGTAGCTAGTAGCTTGTAGCTAGTAGCTGTTGCATTATGGCATAGAGGAGAGAAAAAAAAAAACAATTGTGAAGAAACGACAGTTGTCTTACTGATACTGCCAGAATCTGTAAAAGATATGTGGGAATATAATAGGATGTAGTACATCCGTATCCCACTTGTTGAAACAGTTTAACCGAAATGTTTAAAGCCAGAAAACCACATCAAATCAAGCTCCTGAAGTGTATACATGTGTTTTTAGCAAGTAAATAAGAAACTACCCGGGCAAAAAATGTTAGACAATTACATTTTCCATTCATAAATTCTAATTTTCAATATGTATTCAGAGCTTCTTCAGCTAATGTAGCTCTGAAGTTAGCAAAACAACGAATCAACCCTGACATGTAACCTGTTTCTTTAGGGCAACATGATTATGGGAAGCTAAAAGAAAAATGAGCAAGCCAAACTAGCAACTCTGACTGTAGAACACACAATGAAAAATGCACTGTTCCTCCAGAATTAAGTCAAAGGTTCTACACAAGCAATAACATTCTTTCGCTCCCTCAAAGAAAAACCAAACAAACAAAAAGAAAACACAAAGACAGGCAGGCTGCTTTTTACTAGCTTCTAGCTAACAGCGGGTTTTCATTTACTGCCGCAACATACTGTACTGATTTTAATGATGCAACACTGACTAAAGAATCTAAATTTGCTTAAATGTCAGGTCACTTATAGAAACGCCATCAAAAGACACATGTGCTTTCAGTCTTCTCTCAGGCTGGATGAATAATGCTGTATTCTATGAGAGTTAAAGTTGAATAAAGTTCACTTAATGGTCATTATATTATACATTGTATGATGTTATGAAGGCTACAGCCTCATTTCTTAAACCGCTATAAAAAAAAAATTGCAAAAAAGATGTTTATGTGCTTTTGAGATTAAGGTCAGAGATCTATAGCAGGCGACTCAATCTTCTACTACGACCCATTTAAACCATGCCTTCATAGTGTCTTCATGTGCAGTGCAGTGGTATCATCATACTGGAAGGTTTGGGTATCTGGTGTACAACTGAAAGGTATATTTAATCGTGATTACCTGTATGAGTTAACATCTGATTAAATGGAACTTAAATCACACAATTTTATATGCTCTCAATAGGGCTGTTGCTATCGATTATTTCAGCAATCAATTATTCGGATAAGAAATACTTTTTCTTTATTAAAGATCAATACTAAACAAGAGAGTAAATAAGGCAGGTCAAGAAGTATAAAGTAGTAATTTGTTGTTTTTTGTGAAAAAAAATAAATCTGCATTTTATTGTTGAAATTCTATACAAGTGTGTCGGTGAAAACTAAACCCATACGGTGTGTATTTAATTGCCATATTACATCAAGTGTGTACAGTGTGTTCAGAAAGTTCCTCCGCTGTGGCGGTGTAGAGTAAGTCATGGGAAACTACTGGTTTAATTTAAAATTCTTATTACTGTCACTCGTGTATTTATTTATTACATGTGGCATTCCTGCTTGAAAATTTCCAGACAAAATCTGTGTATTTATCGGCAGTTAAAAATGAGCTCCACTGCCTTGCTTTACACGCCACTGCAGAGGGATTTTTGAATACAGTGTATATAAATAATAGCAGTATAATAGTAATAATAGCACACAATTGATTCTTTATCCGTACGGATCATGACTCACGGTTCTACCGCTATATCCAGTCTTCCCTCGGGTCACGGTGGAGCCTGGTGTCTATCTCAGGTGTCTATGGGCATTAAGGCTGGATACCCCCTGGATGGAACGCCAACTCATCGCAGGGCACACACACACACACTCACATTCATACACTAGGGACAATTTTCCAAGGTGCCAATCAACCTACCGTGTATGTTTTTGGACCGGGGGGAAACCGGAGAACCCGGAGAAAAACCCCATGAGGCACGAGAAGAACATGCAAACTCCACACACACATGGCAGAGACGGGACTCAAGCCTGGACCCTTGTGGTGTGAGGTGAAGTCAGTTTTTTTTTTATTGCTTTTTAAGTAATTTTTTTTTTTTTAATGACTTTATTTTCTCTGAAATAATGCATTTTTATCGAATAGTCCTTATTTAATAAAATCCTGCTAAGTTTACTTTTATGTTTGATTTAACAGACTATTTTAAATAATAATAATAATAAA
>JACRUU010000011.1:15732700-15787700 GCA_030449085.1 Kryptopterus vitreolus | reverse complement strand
AAAACCACTTTAAACTATCCACCCCCCCACTCATCCGACCCTCCCACCCCCGAAGTGTAGACATTTGCATGCTCCAGAACAGATTAACAGTGATATGCATACAGAATGCATTCTGACCATTTTTTTTTTTTTTTTAAGTTTGGTTGTGTTTCAAAGACCGAAAGGAAGGAGGGGAGAAAAAAAAAGAGCAAAACTAACAAGCACAAACATAATAACGAATAGCTCCTCTCCAGCTTTCGGCAGCGTTTTTTTTTTTTTTTTTTTTTTTTCTTTTTCGCACGCCGTCGAATGCCACCGTCGTAAAACGATAATGATCAGATCGGTGCTCATCCACGTGATAATTAAACTAACATGTAATTCCTCATTTACAGTGCATTACCCCAGGAGCCGGGGCGCCTGCGATGTGACGTGAATGAAATGCATGTAAATCCAATTATCTTCCTCTAATAATGTAATGATAGATACTAAACAGTCGCAATTACGATCGGTTTCCAAAAAAAAAAAAAAACACCCCCAAAACTCCTTATAGCGCTCCGTCGCTTACTGTTTATTCGCAAGCGAGTCTTCAGGAGTCGGAATGTGTTACACCGTAGGCGTTCGGGATAAAATAAATAATAAAGAAATACTGTGACAGTATCTAAACTTGCGACTCGGAGGCTTTGGTGTACGACAGAAGGGGCCTGTCAGGGCTGCTTAGTTAAAGGCTACAATGAGCCGTGAGCGGAGGTCGTTTTTTTAACCCTTGCTTTCTTTCCTCCCTCACTTTAGCTGATAAATGGATCAACGCTGTAATTGATTAGCGAGTGGTTGCGAATTATACCCGGAGTTCAGCGCTAATATTGGCCTCTTGACAATAGCAGCCGGCGTAAAATGTAAAACGATAGCCCGCAGCCAGATCGCCATCAAAGTGGCGCGGCTCAGAGAAAGAGGCCGGGGCTTTTCTCGGGAGTCGCAACGCTACTATGGGTCCCTTTCGCAAGACCCCCCACCCCCCTCTTGATAATGCTGTCAGCTATACTGACAGGAGCCATTGTGGATGCGGCCTGTCAACTCACCTTCATAAAACAAGCTGTAAAACGGCAAATGACAGGCTTATGACTTCATTAGCTCAGCTTCCTCCAAATCGCCCGGGCTTGGGCGCTCGGGGCTTGTTCTGTGTATTTAAGAATGCGTGGAGTTTTTCTATGGCGATTCAAGACATAACAAGAAGGGGTAATACTGCTTGCTCACGGATGGACGAGGGGGGGGGTGATACAGGGAAACGGAAGGTAGAGACTACAAAGAATATTTCCCAACAACGATCATTATTCCCATATTATTAATTAGCTCACATCGCCTTGTCTATAGTTCCAAGCCAGGGGGCTCCTGATGTTCGAATAAAATGTCCTCGCAGTGGGCAGCAGGAGAAGCGGGAAACAATGGTGCGAGAGAAAGGAGGGAAAAACAAACAAAAAAAAAAACAGACCATTAAATAAAAGTACTGCTCGGATGGAGTTATTTAAGAGTTACCGCCACAAGAAGTGCACAATGTGCATGGTGGCTTGGGGGTGGGAGGGGGGTGGGGGGGGGGGGGACAGATGGAGACTGCATCTGGGAGAGGAAACCTTTTGCCACGGCATCGCGCTTGGCGAGCCACAGCTTTTATTTATTTCATGCAAAACAGATCCGGGCTTTAAACAAACCTGACAGCGGGGTTGTGAGGTGTCCGGTGTTTGGAAGCGCCGAGCGCTTTTGCCGACCTGCTTTTCAGAGACTGTCCCGTGGTGCACAGACGCACAGACGATTGCACTGAAAGGCACCGGTATGCAAAACTTCTGCCTTTAGTTTACTACACGAGCGAGGGTCTTCTTCGAATTTCGCCTCATGTTTCATGATCTCGACATGCATAAACAGGCAACTGAAAAGGTCTGGTATAACAAGCCTTTCTGAAGAGGGTAGAAGGGGGGAATGTAATTGGTTGGGATGGTCCGGTTAGGAGACAATGCACTTACTGATTGCCTCTGTCTGAGACAAACAGGCAGGACAATCATTTAGCAGCCGGGCTGATTTGAGTTAGGCTGTTAGTGTTGGTTTAGCAGCGGTGGGAAAGGGGGGGAGGGAGGGAGGTTGGGAGGGGCAGAGTGACACAGGCAAGTCCTTCAACTGGTCTATAGTGATTACTGATTAAGAGGGCTGCCTGATTAGCGTTTGTTTTAGGCAGTGCCAAGATTGACGGGGCAACCACTGGGAGATTTACTACCCTCTAGCCAGCAACCAACACACAAACATTCACACACACACACACACCCAAAGGAATGCATATGATGCCCTAGTGAGGGGGAGAAAAAAAAATGTCTAAAAAAAGTGCCAGGTCAAGCAGACAGTTTCAGGCAACGGCAGTGTTGGAAACGCTTTTCAAACCGCAAGCCAAGCTCAACCGATTTGGTTGAAGTCCAGCGAGATTTCAACAACACTCCTCCTTCTCTCCGTCTAACACAGGCAGCGGACAAACCAGGAGCGGTGTAAAAACAATAGCGCGCCACGGAAATAAACAAACGTATGGAAATCATGCGAGAGCTGCCGTTTATTAGCGGGGACAATTCATCAGGCTGTCTGGCTTTATTTTCAGCCTTTCACACGAGAATGACACACAAAAGCGACTCGCTGATGGAAGATTGTAAAATGAAGACGTTAGAGTGCTGTTTTGTCAGAGGTACCCTGTCAGGCCGAAAGATGGATTGTTTCGCCGCACCAGAGGTGGCGGAGGCCCAGCAGAAGGAGAATATGTTTCGAGCAGCCTTTGGCAATAGTTTTCAGGAGAGCAAAACGAAACAGGGTGTAGTGTAACAGAACAGAAGGAGCACGCACGCGCACACACGCGCTAGAGATCACAAACTGCCGTTTTTTGGACCGACGTTGCACCCGCTAAAGACAGATGGGTCAGGTGGAAACATGGGTAGGATATCCAAACGAGCCTTTTGGATTTGCTCGGGAAGGCGACATGCTCGTTTGATTTCCGCTCCGAACAGCATGTTTATGTGACGAGCACACCAGATTTTGGACGCACTTCCCCTAGACGTGAACCAAAAAGCTGTCCACCAATGGCCTGGTTAGCGTGACATGCCCTCCAGTGGTTTGATGAAGGCACTGCAAGTGTTTTTGCACAAAAGGGACGGATTAAAAAAACAACAAACAAACGAAAAAATAAACGGAGCAGGCCGATGTGTTGGGGAGAGTGTAGTGAAGATAGCCTGCCTTTGCTGGATTGATATCAGCACAAACATTAGAATGAAATGTGTAAGGTAGAGAAAATAATGTTTCAGTACGTGACCCGATGTCTGATCTAAATTAGAGCTGGCAGGGACCTGTCATGGCTTCCTAACATACCGAGGCCAAAAAACATATCTTAAGTCTCTGGCATCCTTAACCAAACAGCCAATGACCTGAGGGCAGATTTTATAACACCATGTGGGTCGCAGCTATTCTCATACATAAGCATTTCCATTTGAAGTGTAATAAAAATAAAAAAAATAGTATAATAATAATACTACTACTAATAATAAGTGCACACAACGCTTATCACATGGACACTGCCAATCATACAACGCATAGGTAATATTCAAGGTCCAGTTTTCCATCGAGCCAGCTGCAGATATGCTTATTATGTGACAGATCGGGCGCCGCAAATGATTTGACATTGAGACTCCTTTCATTTCAAAGAAATTTTTTTCCCCTCAATCTATTGCCTAGTAATCTCAAAGCTTGAATGACCTTTATATAGCATTTTATTCCCGCCAGAGTGAGTGAGTGAGTAAGACACCCTGCAGAGGTAGTAGTAGCTGTAGAGCAGTCACGGCTGCCCCACCTCCTCCAGCTTGGCCCAAATCCTTTAATTAATACTGGCTTAGGGCCGATTGCTCCTGACACTACGGGGAGTTTCCTGAGGCCCAACCTACCCTACCCCACAACACGGGCACTAAATCTACCTACCTCCACACACACACACACACACACACACACACACACACACACACACACACACACACACACAATACTTGTGTGAGGGACAGTAATTAAAAGCCAACCTTCTCGTCGCTATGATCTCTAACTGGCTTTGGTCTTGTCTGTTAAAAGGAACGTTTGGAGCACAAAAAGATACCACTAGCTCTCTGAAAAAGAAAAAAAAAAAAAAAAAAACAACCAAAAACTACCATCATGGCATAAGATTAAAAAATAAGTAGGGCAATGGGTTAACAGGTAGTGTAGATGAAAAGGAGGCATCAGACATCCATAAAGCTGACATATTTTATATTATACAATTATATATATATATATATATATATATATATATATATATATATATATATATATATATATATATATATATATATAATAACACACACACACACACACACACACAACAACATACACTTAAAATAATGCCATGCCAATTTGAACCAGTGGCAGATTCAGATTGTTGGAATCAAGTCCCATTGCATGCTTTCTGTCAGGTAACTCTGAGGTAGCAGACCTTAATAACTAACATTCATCACCGGTGCTTTTGACCCAGGGCGATGTAGTGAGCTGTGGTGAAGTGAGTACAGGATGAAGCAGAGCAGCGCAGGACGAGCCACATAGAGCGAACACATGTGTCAGACACCCGGTGTAGCACAGTGTGCAGGCTAATCATTCCAACATGCAGCCACTGCGTCCGAAAGCATGCACGCCTCACACCACTGTGTATAAACACGTTCGGTCATAACTAGGGCCAACGGCGTCGCAATTCCCTTTTCGGGTGCTTGCAGACTGCATGCTCTTCATTCCCATACAGTTCTCAAAGGTAAAAGGAGGTTCTACTGTTCATTGCGGATGCATAAATGAAGCAAAAAAAGTTTCTCGATGGTTAATTAAGAGCCCGAATCTAACGCAGTTTGAAATTCAAATTCAAAAATCAATCCGGGAAAATGAGAGAAAGAGAGAAATAAAGAGAAGCATAGCAAGGCAAAAAAAAAAAAAAAAAAAAAAAAAAAAAAAAAAAAAAAAGAGAGAGAGACAGGGAGAATATGAGGCAAAGGGAGGACAGCTTGTTTATTTGCTTGCCTCTGGCTAAAAAATTGAGCAAAGTGCCAAGTGGATGCAAATAGCAGAACTAACGCCTAGAGACAGTGAACTGCAAACTTCACAGTATCTGTAGAAAATGGAGCAGCCCTGGGTCAGCGCTTAAACAAGTTCACCCTCAGGAGAAATGCCCGACAACAAACTGTAAAACAAACTGTCAACTCGAACACTACGGCCTTATAACAGACGAGTCCTACGCAGCATTAATCCAACAATGACCACAGATTACAAACTGTAATGGAGCAAGGGCATAAATAAATAAACATGTGGAAAACAGGAACACTATTACTTCTAGCTGTTCTGGTAAAAGCCTGTGGTAGAGCAGAAGATATTCTGAGGTAAATGATATTAAAAATCACATCTGATATTGATATTTTAAATGATATTAGCGCAGTTAGCTATAAGTTAGCAATATTAGCTAGCTTAGAAGGACAGCCTTGTAGACGTCACCTGATCTTTCATTAGCAACACTGCTACATAAAGTATAAATCTGCATAGCTTTATAATTACGACTGTTTACAGTTCCAAATACCCTACAAAAATGAAAAAAAAACATCATTTAAAAATCATGAATCCAATACCATTTTCAACAATGGAAATGTTTAACCAAATAAGGTTTCAGCAAACAGGAATCGTAGGGGGGACGTTTTATTTAGCATTTTTAAGTTTTCCGCAAACACGACTTGTATCTTTTAAGTCATTTAATGTTTAATCCTTAGGATTAAGAGGGCAGGCAGAAAAAACATCAGCCATTTGGGTCGAATTGGTCAAATATGGTGTATGTAACTGTGACTCAGGAGCAATATGTATAGACCCTGGTGAGTGTTGCATATGTCAGTGGTTGTAGAGCACTCACCCATAATAGTTATACAAGGTAACTTATCACATTTTGTTATTCATCTTAAAAAGTGTCCGGATCACAGGTACGTAATGTATATTTAGTACACGTTAGGACTCAGACACTGAGCTTATACTCATGCTCATAACAGAATATTGTGTTGCCTCATGACCCGTGCATTATTATTTGTGAATAATCCAGAAGGTGACGCATTGGTTAGGAGATCGGGGACCTACAGCATGGCAAATTAAGAACTAGAGCTGGCCAGGTGAATTCAATAGAATTTTCATACATGATTTAGCTCGACAGGCGATGAAGGACATGTGGAAAGTTCAGCGATGGAAGAACTGGGTGGCGACAAAGCATTGCATAGCACAGCAGCGCAAATACCACCCAATATCGCCCCTTCCTTCCCCATTCCAACACGTCTATCACTAAAAAAAAAACCATGGAAAATCTACGCCAGTAACACAGAGAGCAAAAAGAAATTGCGGCGTCATTTTATATAAAATAAATAAATAAACGATCTGGCGTGATGTTCACACAAAAGCATGAAGCCCAGTACCTTTCTGCTTTTGTGAACTGAGTGGTAGTGGGTGTCCTTTCAGCTTACCGCCTTTGTGCAGAAAGAGACCGGAATCGGCACTCACGAACCAGCAGCAATCATTAGGCTATGTCCAGTATGATATTTCAAAGGTCTTCCTGTGCTGATAGGACGCTGTGAGCTAATGATGGAAACTTCTTTTGGAGGTGCTCGGGTCAGGCAGATGGCATGGGGTTGCTGTGGCTAGAAACATTTTTACAACCCCTAATCTATCCCTGGTGTCTGTTGATAACTTTTATCCATGTGCTGACTGAGCTTTTATCTGTTTTACCGAAAAAAAGAAAAGAAAAAAAAGAAGAAAAAAAAAAAACAACACACTGCCTCAAATCAGAGCTTAAGTTTGCACTGTATTTTTTTGTGTCTCATCACTGACATGAGCAGCCACTTTCCACTGAGGGACTCTAATGAAGACTGTCTGCTCCTGCTTAGTCCAAGTCAGTAGAGGAGCAAAGAAATGGTTTCAATTTGGATGGGTGTGAGCCTCTCCAAATCCCAGGCTTCAAGGCTTCCTTCCACAGATCAGGAAGAATGCCATGTCTGGCTTTATGCCCTGCTATAAGACTACAATAAAGAGAGGAAGTAAAGAGGGAAGGTGATGGGACGAAAGGCTACTTTTATAAGCTTTTGCTTTTAGTGTGGCCTCACATTCTCCCGATTCAAAAGGAGGCGCATAAGCCCGGAGATCAAAAGCCGAAAAAGTGAGATGACTGAAAAGGGTTAAGGGGAGATTACAACACTTGCAGAATTTAAGCAGTCCAAAACTGGTTAGAGGAGGAAAAAAAAAAAGAAAGCACCCGTCACACCACGCTTGGAAAAACTTGGAGTACAGACGACCCCCGAAATTCCCGGCAGTAACGTTCTTCGAGCACTCGCCGATTTGTGAAGTGGGAAAAAAAAAAGCACACTTTTTTTAGTTTAGCACATAGTTTCAACCCTAAATATGATCCCAAAACATTCAAACTTGGCTTAATACATTACCATTACATAAACAATGACCATAAAGGTAAACCTTTATGTACTGTACAGTACATAAACATTATGTACAGTACTTTAATGCTACGTCTCCTGCAAAGCTGGGATGTTAAATATCGCTGTTACCCCTATATGTACTGTAATTCATGCAAGTGCACTTTCATTGGTATTCTGTAAGGCGGGTAAATACACTAATCATTTCATTTACTAAAATATACGGTAAGAATTAAACCAAACAAACATACTGTTCATACACCAATAATGAATGATATGAATGAATGATTTAGGCAAAATCTCGCCTCTGGACCGGAAGATCGCAGTTTCAAATCCCACCACCTGCCACTAGTGGGCCCTTGAGCAAGGCCCTTAACCCTCAATGGCTCAGTTGCAAGTCGCTCTGGATTAGGGCGTTTTCCAAAATACTGTAAATGTAAAAAATTATATATTGCCACAAAAAAAACGCCTTCAAAAAATTTCGAAGGATATTTGCGGTTTACGAAAAACAACTATTAGTTAAGTCCGCAAATGATTAAGGCCTCAAACTTCAGGGGGTCGAAGATAAAAGCATGCTTTTAGACTTTCTGGGATCTTGGCATCTTTCAGTCAAAAATAGATGTAGTTCAGTATGCAAATACAGGGATGTCATAGTAAATCGAAGGCATCTGTTCCAGGATGACAAGTGTCTTAGTGTCTGATAAATATGAAACCAATCAAAACAAATGCTATGGCCAATTGGATTCCTATAGAATAGTTCACATGTTCTCGCAATGTTTTTCCTCCAGGTTCTTCAGTTTCCTCAAAAGCATTCAAGCACCCGGACTGGTTACATTAAATTTGCCCCTAGGCGTTAAAGTGTGTGCTTGGTATATTGCAATGAACTGGCATCCGGCCTAGAGAGCATTCCCAGAATCGGTTAGAAATCCAGGAACCGGACCAGATTAGTTCTGATGATTGAATGATGGATGAACGACTCTACCCTCACCATAATCACCACCATTATTATAAATAACCGAAACCCCGGAATGTCTTTTAAAAGAACGCCGCTCCTCCCTGCAGGAAAGTCAGGGCATGCTCAATCGATTCTGGACTCTCTTTAGGTTATTTAAAACTTTTACGACGCCAATTTATGTTGGGTTTTTCCTTTCATTTGTCATCCGACATGTACACGGCGACATGTTTTAAAATAGCGAGTACAACTTTATAGAAAGACCACCAAGAACGGTGAAACAGCATATCGAAAAGCAAACTCAGCACAGCCTGTATTCCAGCGTGCAGTGGTTAAATCTCTAGAACGAGAACTCCCTTTACCCGACTATGGCTGTATCCTGTATTTTCCAATTATCACCTTTTAAATGCCAGCTGGGTGCATTCCAAACCATCAGGGGGCAATTCCATTTGCACTGCTCTGAGACAAAGTCATGCTCAAGTACTTTCATGGTAAAGTTCATTACAAGTGGAGAGACCACATCACTGTTTTCATTATTTAGGGGGGAACAGGTCAGTTCAGCTTTCTGAACCCAGGTCTGTCCTATTAATGCCATTGGCTGTACTCTTCCAGGAAATCACACAAAATTGGATGACACCATAGAGATATATTAAGGGGGGAAAAAAAAAAAAAAATAGGAGAGATCACACATTAATTGGATGGACACCAAAATGGAGAACCAAGAAATAATTAAGGGGGGAAAAAAAAAAAAAAAAAAAAAAAAACTTTTCCCCAGTATTTCGTTTGTAAACTCTATACAACAGTTGAATCAGAATCATCACTGGGCTCACAGGAATTAGATTTATAGATTTTCCTACAGTGACCAATTTATTATACTCCTCCTTATTCGGGGCAATCAAAAGTCTGTCACGTTTTTGTTTTTTTTCCCCATTAATTCTCCTTTTTTGAAAAGCAGCATTATATGCCAAGACTCCATTTGCGGTGCTGACTTTGAAAATGAGGCCCAGGGTCTTTCTCTGGTACGTCTGCTATCTAGTGAAACTCGCCATTTGATTCCTCTCCTCTCCCATGTTGCCTCTGTACTGCATATAGGAGCATTTAGCTGTGAATTCATTTTCATGTTTAGAAATACCCTGCTGTGTCGCGATTCAGCTGCTGCATAATAAAAAAAAAAAAAAGAAGGAAAAAAAAAAAAAGGAAAAAAATAAATAAAATAAATCGGCAACACTACATATGGTCTGATTGGCCTTGTGGGTATTTTCACAGCGCTGTGGCTACAGTGGGGTGTGCGCTTTCGAATGAGGGAAGGGGGGGAAAAAATGTAAAAGAAGGAGGGGAAAAAAAAAAGTCAACGGGGACCCAAAAGACAGCAACAAGACAAGTCTAGGGTAACATAATAGTACATCAAACACGATGCCACAAGACACAGTGTTAAAAAAATAATAGCCATGATGATTCCTCAAGAGAAAGGAATAGCTAAATAATGAGATTGTTATATGAATGAAAAAAGAAGGGGGGGGGGGGTCAGAAAAAGAGTAGAAATAAAAAGCCTCCAGTCTTCTTTTTTTTCCCAGAGTCATGCCTCCTGATCTAGTCAGTGTGTGTGCGCGCGTGTATGTGTGTGTGTGTGTGTGGTGGGTGTTGAAGAAGGGCCTCGGGGACATGCACCTACCTCCACACCAGCAGCCTCTTAATGTGCTGTGTCTAATGCGCCTATTTAGGGTTTGGTGTGCAAGAGCGCAGAGACAGAGATTTTTTTTTTTTTTTTTTTAAAGATGGGGGGTGGCTTGGAGCAGAAAGCGTGGCTATCACCTATCTCAACAGCTGGGGCCCAGAAGGGTAAACAAAAGCCGTCAGGAAGTAGCGCATGGCTGCAGCTGGGCCTAAAAGGCATGGCGATGTGTGTGTCAGTGGGCAGCCAGACTACCAGTGGAGCATCGTCCGTGTCTGTGCCTCAGACGAACCATCCAGAACAAAACACAATATATATCCAGTCAAACAAATAGCTCCTAAATGGGAACAAATATTCAACATAACATCAAAACAAAATGAAATGAGCCGTGGGCTTTCAAAAGCAGTAGAAGGGGTAAAATGAGGCTTTTTTTGTGTAGACCACAAAGCATAAAGACCGATTACCAAAAAAAAAAAAAAAGACACATTGTGAGAAAAAAAAGGTTATGTGCCTTTTCATATTTTGTGTCCAGTCGCTTTAATTTGCAATCTAGTGATGGATCCATTGTGGAATGACCGGATCAAAGGCGTGCCAAATGGACAGACTGGGGATTGGGGATTTTGCAGTGGAAAAGACAGACTGGGCCCTCAAAAGGCTCTGCCTCCAAAGGATTTGGTCCCATTCCTGTGCAGTCACTTTCAAATGACCTGGCTCACGACTCAACTTCATAATTACAGTCCTTTATGCTGACTGCATAAAGAACCTGTTTGCTGGCCTGAAGTGGATGGTTAAACCTCTTAGGTGCACTTTTCTTTGGCAAAACAAACCGCTTCTTTCTTGCCCTTTCAAACGGCGTAAGTGCCGAAAACAGCCTCGGGCAATTTCAGGAGGCGACCTTGTGCCATTCTGCCGTGCTCCACAATAAGGCGAAGTGTCATAAAATCCTCGCAGGCCAATTGGCAGGGGATGAACGAAATCAAATGTGTCACTATATTACGGCGCAATTTTAGCTGACGCGGTGCATTTTGAACGGCGCAACTGATAAACTGGGATTCGTGCCTGGATACATGAAGCACACGACGACGCTAAAATGAAAGCAGCGATCGGAAAAAACGAACGCCTCAGGAGCTCACCTGTTCGCTGGCCCATACATATTCCCTGATGAATTATTCACAAATTATGTTATTTCATCTAAACACAACTTGCCCAGGTCAAAACGAACAGGCGAGCTTGAACGGGACGTAAAACCGGGGAAGCTATGGGGCTCCGTTTCCCCAAGTGTTCCTCCGATTAGTTGATACCGGTACTTGTCATTCAAGAGATCTACATTTCGAAGCCATGCAGTCTTCTTAGAGCTTCGGAATCTCTGTCATTCCTCCTGCCCCTTGGCTATTTGCACTCTCTCTCTCAGGAATCTGGCCATGGATGGTGTCTGGCACTGCTGGGATGGTTCCAGTGGTCATGCTAAGCTCGGATACAACGAGCTGCATTTCAGAACAAGGCCTTCTCGAAGAGCCTTCAGGCTACAACAGATGTGGATTGACATACTAATGCCAGTCAATGTACGAGGTAAAAGTTTTTTTTTTTTACGACTTTTTTTGCTGTGCTAGTCAAGTAACAGCTAGCATAGCTAGAATAACTCTGTTTACCAAATGGTATGTGAGAGGAATTTAATGTTCGTATATGTATGTATATTAGAGTTGTAAAAAAATAATGTGTTAATAATGTGTTAACACAAATTCACTTCAACGGCACTAATTTTACTAACATAATATTAATGTAGCGTGTATTATTATGTATATAATTATAACATGTTACAGTTAGAAACATGAAAAGTGTTAAATTATGGTACATTGAAAACGTGCGGGGGGGCACGGTGGTTTAGTGATTAGCGCGTTCACCTCACACCACCAGGGTCCCAGTTCGATTCCGTCTCGGCCATGTGGAATTTGCACATTCTCCCCGTGCCTCAGAGGGTTTTTCTCCAGGTTCTCCCCACCGGTTCAAAAACATGCAGGGTAGGTTGATTAGCACCTTGGAAAATTGTCCCTAGTGTGTGAATGTGTGTGTGTGTGCCCTGTGATGGGTTGGCATTCCATCCAGGGTGTATCCTGCCTTAATGCCCATAGACACCCGAGATAGGCACAGACTCCACGTGAGCCAAGGGAAGATCGGATAAAGCGGTAGAAGATGAATGAATGAAAATGTGCGATTAATCATGAGTTAACTTGTGTTGGCAATCATGTGATATATAAAATATATATATAAATATATATATATATATATATATATATATATATATATATATATATATATATATATATATATATATATATATATATATATATATATATATATATATATATACACACACACACACATACGCGTGTATCTTCAAAATCACGGGCTGGTGCCTCTGTCCTGTTCCATACTGGTGTCACAGAGCAGTCAGCAAGGAGATTAAGGGAACCATGTAAGAGACACTTCTCAGCTCAGGGTCAGGACCTGGCTGGAGACACTGTCACTACAGCAACATAGCATTCTCAGCACCATTCCACCACACTAATGATCTTGTGATTACAAGTACCTCAAATACCTGTGCTTCAATGTTAACACATGACCTCTCTCCGTTCTGATCAGCTGCACTGTAGTGTTGGGAAATATAGCGATACAGTATATCGAAAGTGTATTACAACTGGTCACAGACATAGAATTGCTTTTTTTTTTTTTTTACACAATAGGATTCAATGCTGGCTATTACGTTAAAAACATTTGTGTCTTATATTCACATCATTGCCACTTCAGTGTTATGAGAGCAAAAAAGTGCTTTTTGGAAACCATATAGCACCACCATGTACCTTTTAAAGTAATAGTATTGTTTTTGTAACGTAGTAAGGCTGCAATATTGCTTGTGATGGTAAATTGAGACACAATGAAAGAAATACACGTTGTACTGTATCAAGTCCTCTCAGGACAATTCAACTCGGTTCCCGTTCTCAAACACTTTAAAGTCTATGTTCTCATTAGGGCTGTAACACATTTCACACGATTAAACTTTATTCAGTTTAAAACAAATTGAAAGTGGAAAGTTTCAAAGAAATAAATAAAATAAATTTAAAAAAAAACAACGACTCAAAAAAAATTTCTCAAAAAAAAAAATCAATACTCAATACTCAAAAATGAAAGCAATTCTCTTTTATATCCTGATCTCTAATATGATGAATGTCAGTGCCATTATTTGAACTTGTTTTCGACAATAGATGACCAGACAGATAAAGGGAAGTGTTGGTGAGTTTTAATACACATTCCCCTGTTCTTTTACACCTCCTACTTTTGACACTGAATCAGATTTATTACACCCAGCATAGCCATAACAATTTCATGAAAATTATTTAGGTCACTTTTAGAGGCTTTAATCATAAACAATGTTGTACTCGATAAAAAATTAACACTTTTGTATATGTATATAATAATAAGCTAGTATAGGGTTTATATAGGGTTTATATTTTTCTTTCACACATATGCAACTACATTCCCTTACACGGTCTTAGTATATAATGGGAACATTTGGGTTTGAGGTCAAAGGGTGATTAACAGCATCACATTTTACATATAGATCTACGTCAACCCACCAATTTAGGTGAGCCAGTACAACAAATGTTGAATTTAATATTTGGTTGCTTGAAATAAATGCATCAAGCTCAATGGATGTCACAAGTGTCAATCTCAAGGCCCAAGGGCCGAATCTAACCCGTCATGTCATTTTACATGGGCTGCAAGAGCTTAACAAAAAGGCTACACTGCTATAAAGTGTGCCTTGACAATAAACTACATCTCCCACAATCCACGTGACTACGTTACCCGCAAAGTGACGGCATCCCGCCACTAGATTGCAGTGTATCCCACTTCGGCGTTTACCAAGGGCGATTTTTCCAACAAGCAGAATTGAGAAATTTCTATCCCAAAATGTCCGGGAAGCAAAAAATTGATGCACATGGAAGGCACTTCCAAGAAAGATGGGAAAGCGAAACCATGTTTGTGCTTCAAAGAGAAACAAACGCTATACGTTTTGTCTTATGAGGCGGCGTCGCTCATCAAAGACTATATACTGGCTTATAGTTACAACTGACCCTTTGAGGGTAACAATAATGCTGATGTGACCATGAGTTTAACACCCCTGCCTTAAATATGGTCAGCTTATTTTGGGTCATTATCTTACTAAAATATACAGATTCATCACAATTAGATTTGATGTATTTCTGTGTATACTATCCTGATAAAACGTACATAGTTTAGTCAAGCAGCCATGATGCAACCCATGATGCAACTTCTACTCCTACTAATACGTTTTGGCTCATGAGCAGATCCTTTCTTTCTCCACACTCAATCAATTTGATCCACAGAACCTTTTCTGGCTCGCTGCTGTATTTATCTAGGAATTCCTATCTGGCCTCCTGGATGCCACCTCTGATGAGTGGTGTGCATCTTGTAGCATGAGCTTTTTAACTCCTATAAAGCATAGTGATGCGTTCACCCCGTCCTGAGAAGGTTACTGTTGATGTCACTTACTGCTGTTTTAGGGTTTTTCTTCTCAGCTGTCATAAATGTTCCCGTCGACTGTTGTTGTTTGCTCTGGCTGACCTGTTTGATGCCTTGTTGCTAGTACATCACTGGTGTGGACTTGAAATGTCCTTTCCAGGACATTTCAGATTGGTCTATTGGCTCTAGCCCCGTGCTTGTGCAACGACCCTGGCAGATGTCTTCCAAAATAGTTTTCCTTCTGTTAGATTAATTAGTTTTTGCTTTGCTTTGTTTTTTTGTTTTAAAGAAAATGCGCTGACAGGTAAAACCCAAGACTTCAAACCAAGTACACAATCAGTGCGATTAATTGTTTAAATGCTCTAACAGGAAGATAAACAGCTATCAGATTTTTTTTGTAATATATTTTTGAACTTTGGTGCTTCAAAGAAAAAGAAATTAATCACGATTTGCAGATTTGTTGTTCTCATATTCATCTTTTGATGAAATATCTACATTGTGTGTGTGTGTGTGTGTGTGTGTGTGTGTGTGTGTGTGGAAAAAGTGTCCTCCTTTTCTTTCAAAGGAATTCTGCACTGCTATTTTTTCCAGATTAACTGTTTAATCTGATTTATCTTCAAAACAAAAAAAGAGGCAGATTGAATTTTTGTTTTATATATAAATATGCAAATTATGCAGACATTTTGAAAGTGCGGAACGGCGGAATTCCCGCATTCAAGTCGTTAAGGAAAGTGATCTTAACAGAAATGGAATGCAGGAGTAATTAGCCATTGATTGGCATTGGGGAGAAGAACCTGTTTAAGGGAGAGGAGGGTTTAACAAAGCCGCGCGCTTTGATGAGCGTCCTGCCCTTAACCGCATCCTATGAGTAAAGCTAACCACCCCCACATTTACAGCTGACCTGCCTTTTCCTGTAAATAAGTGACGTGGTCTTAATGGTGCCCAGACCCGGCCATGGGAAAAGGTTTCCAGCCTCATCAGTCCTTCCTCGTAACAAAAGCGCCACATTTCATTGCACCTCCGTGAACAAAGGAGTTTGGCTCGGTTTCAATACGGAAATAAATGGAAGAGAATGGTAGCCTCGGGGACGCTCGCCTCACAAGTGACCCTTAAACCTGGGGTAAACCTTGTGGCGTCAAAACAAAGATTAGCTCCTCCTTTTTACACTCTTGAAGAAGAAGAAGAAGAAGCAGACAGCATTTGACAGTTGTTTTCGGTTTGCAGGGGGAAAAAAAAAGCGGCTGTCATAAAGCAGAGGATAGGAAACAGGATAAGCACTCGAGCCAAAGCTATAAAATGCTCACTGGGAACTTGAAAGCCACGCAAGCAAAGTTGAAGACTGCCATCTGGAAACGATAAGCAAACAAAAACTAACCAAACAAACATTATGTGTAGGGGGGAGAAAACGAGGAACCTAAAGCCTTTACTGTAACCGACTTGTGGGCTGACTAAAGTGGAAAGGCGCATGCTTCGTTATGATACAAGCACACACGTGTCTTGAAGGTAACGTGTGAAAGGTTCGTTCGTGCATGTTGTGTGTGTGTGTGTGTGTGTGTGTGTGTGCGTGCGTGTGTGTGTATGTGTGCGGCACGACCACAGTTTGGTTCTAATGAGCTGCAGCGCTACTTAGTGACATGACCAGGGGCCGATCACACACTCCATTAAGGGGACAAAGCAAACAGCCCTTCTCGCCTGCTTTGCTTCCACCTCAAACGGCTGCATCCAGTCACTGCGCACGAGTGTGAACAAAAAAAAAAACCCATTCGCCACCAGCATCTATATACACACACATACACACAAGACGCAAACAAGGCACTCTGTTAATATTCGGGGAAAAAAAAAAATCTTGTGTATATGTGTGTATATATATATATATATATATATATATATATATATATATATATATATATATATATATCTATATATATATATATGCAACGTTTATTTATCAAAATAATATTAATAGGTAGAAATGCACACGCCTGCCAGGGAGAAGTTATACTAGACTTCAAAGTCACCGTAAACCTAACACAAGTCATAAAACAAGCTAACTGGTGATCAGCATGTGTGTGAACTAAGCACACTGGGCTTGGCTAATACTCTTACACGGATCAAGTTTCTGCAAATGAATCCATTCCAGTGGTTTCCAAAAGGCACAGGTTTTTCTGTCAGTGGTTTGACAAAAATATCCCATAAAGTGTCCGAATGACTTAACGTAACGCTATAAATCCACGTCCGAAGTACAAAAATAATAATACTGGACAAAAAAAAAAAAAACAGAAGAGTATTTTATATTAATCCACAAATTCTGTTTCATCCAATGTGCAGCTTCAATACTGTGCAAACGTGATGTCCGCAACCACTGGAAACTTGCTAGTATCAGGTGACGTATCAAATAACATGTATATTGAAGCCAAACGCAGAGTTTGAGAAGGTGCAGGTCGTGATAGGCAGCTCCGTCTATTGTTCATGGTCGAGTGGAGTTTTCCCCTCCCTACTGAAATGCTCATTTCCAAAACTAATGAGAACCGGTGAATCGACCTCACCGGGACACCAGTGAGTGGGACCCAACCTCAGGGCTCCGCTCTCTCCATTTACATGTGCAGCACCATGGGAAATCTGCTCCCACTATTATTACTCGACTTATTGCTTCTGTTCTTTACATATTTAATTTTTTTTTCTTTTATCCGTCATAAAAAAGAGGAGGAATATCATTCGATTGCATGTTGCCATGCCAGTCCTAATTATACTGTAAGTTCTATTTAATTCTAGTATTTTATTTAGACAATTATTATTATGCAGCTAAAGCTGCAGTAGAATCGTAGAATTTTTTGTTCATGGAATACACACAGGCAATATGCAATGTTCAATATCTGAAATCAAACAATGATCTCTGTGTGTGTGTGTATGTAATAATATATATATATATATATATACATACATATACACATATCCAATGTATTTAAGTTATGAAGGAGATGACTAGAAAGGATTTAAAACCATAAGCACAATTTAATATCATATTTTAAGGAACATTTACATTTAATCAGAGCTTCTGAAAGGATTATGGATAGTTAATCCACCACCTCTACAATAATAAACAGATATCAAACTATTGCAGCCATTTTTTTAATATACCTTTTATACCCATTTACTTGCTGTTTAAAAAAAAAAAAAAAAAAAAAAAAAAAAAAAAAAAACTGGATGCTTTTAATTTCCACGACTGGCACTATGCTTACCAAACAGTTGTGGCACACAGACCAGCAGAACATTGTGCACACTGACCCCAAGAGGTTGCAGAATGAATTACTACACTACAATCGAAAATTGCTTTAAGACCCACATAAAAACCCCCCCCCCCCCCCCCCCCCCCCCTCCCCCCCCCCCTCCACACACACACACACACACACACACACACACACCCACACACACACACACACAAAACCACGCCAGTGTACTGAACGCAGTCGACGCCTAATGCTTATAAGGACTTCACTGAGAGTCCCATCATAGCCTGTATGATTGCTTTCTGTATCTTTCAATCTTTGTCCAAACAGCTCAAAAATAAATAAATAAAAATGTATTTTATGTCAGTTTCTCAAATGTAACCAGCACTCTCGGCTGTCTTAACGCTTCGAATTAAAAACCAAATATGAATATTCTAGTAAAGGACCATGGACACAATAACAATGTTATAAATGAATTCATTCTTCAGGCCTAACATGACTCGGCTGTAGCGATCTTCCGTCTCAGTAAACGAACTGATTGACAGACGGGTTATTTTAATACTTACGCAGCATCCACGGTAGGTGGTGAGTAAAGGGGGAAAAAAAAACAATTGTCAATCTTTACAATATTAGTTCTCTGCAAAATAAGCATTCTATTAAACCGAAGTATTGTTTTTCTCTCCGCATTCTGATCCCGGAAGAAAATTGCCTTGAGCCAAAAGAAAAAAGCAACTTTTAACCCTGAGACATCGCAGTTTGTCTGAACGCTTCGACAAGACATCCTGCAATTACAATCAGCAGCAATATGAAGACATTGTGAAAATAGTAGGTTTGACCAAATAAAAACTGCCGGTAAGGATATATAGGTGGATCCCATCAGAAAAATAATGTCCTGTAATATGCCTCAGTCAGTCACGTAAAAGACACAACAGCGTCTCTCTTTCAGTGACGTTATTCATTCATTCATCTTCTACCGCTATATCCGATCTTCCCTCGGGTCACGGGGAGTCTGTGCCTATCTCAGGCGTTTATGAGCATTAAGGCAGGATACACCCTGGATGGTATGCCAACTCATCGCAGGACACACACACACACATTCATACACTAGGGACAATTTTCCAAAGGACCAATCAACCTACCGTGCATGTCTTTTGGACCGGGGGGGGGGGGGACCAGAGAACCCGGAGAAAAACTTCCTGAGGCACGGGGAGAACATGCAAACTCCACACACACATGGCCGAGACGGGAATCGAACCCAGACCACTAAGCCACCGTGCCCCCCTTCAGTGACATTAATCAGATAGAAATGATCAATGATGAGGGTTACAATTTCTGCGAAGGAGAGGTGGTAGCCTAGTTGTTTATTGCACTGGACTCTTTACCGGAAGATCGCAGGTTCAAATTCCAACACCACTATCACCACTATTGGGCCCTTGAGAAAGGCTCTTAACTGATCATTTGTAATTCGCCCTGTACAATGGTGTCTGTCAAACGGTGTAAACGTAAATATAAATGCGAACTCGAGCCCGGTCAAACGAAAGCACATGGAATCCCCCGTCACCTTCTAATCTCGACGGTGTTTACTTCATCTGGGTTCAATGCTCGGTGGAAGTCGGAGGCCCTGCTTTTGGTCAAAGGTCTGGCTTTTCGAACCAGATTCTCTTGTTGCATTGTTCACACATTCCTAGCAGACCGTGTTTAGACAGATGCAATTCCGAGGCCTATCTAAGGTGCCGCTCGCTGGCCGAGCTCCCGTGCTGATCAAAGTGCTCAAATGCAAGAGCAGAGGCACTTGCTTGGGTCAGGGTTTTTGTCTGTGGGGACCCGGAGCACAAATGCCCATCTGCTGGCCTTATGGACCTTCCTGGCTTCTTCCAGGACACGAGTGCTCTCGCCTGCCTCCCCTCCGCATTTAGTTTACTCAGCTGGCCCCCCAATCCTGTTACCGAGTCTTTGTTTTGTGCCAGCAACATGTGTAGGGTTAATGCTCTGTAACAGATTTCAAAGGTTAGCTTAAAAGGGTCAACAACAGGTAAGAGAGCGATTTATTGTTGTACTTGTCTGAAAAAGGACACACATATATATATATATATATATATTATATTTTTTTTTTTTTTTTTTTTTGTGTGTGTGTACTCAGTAATATGTTCTGAAGACTATCACCAGAGGCAAATCTAGACTAATCTCTAGATGTAGACTAATCTCTAATCTGTACTGTTAGTTACAGTGGTAGATTTTAAATACAACGATTGAAAATATAATGTTTGGTTAAAAAAGCCCTAAGTTGTTTTCCTCCTTAAATGTATTAGGGCCACACACACACACACACACACACACACACACACACACACACACACACACACACACACACACTTTTGCTATGGTCACTGGCACCAATAAATGTGGAAATGATTTGTCAACATGTGACTATTTGCTCGGGACGCGATTGTTTTTCTATGGGATTCCAAACCCAAACATCTGCAGTGAAGTGCAGATTTCATTCCAAAATCTTACGCGTCATCTTATACACATATTTCAAACATTTGAACTGCACTGCTTTTTTTTGTTGATTTATTTTGTTGTTGTTTTTTTTTTTTATTCTATTCATAATGAAGTTTGCTGCCACATACGGAGTCTGGCCTCGTTTTGTTCCAAAGTTTTACTTATTCTAAATGAAGGAAAAAAAAAAAAAACAAAAAAAAAAAAAAAAACACAACACACACAAAAAGTTCATTATTGGCGTTAATAGTGCTTGGCATGAGGTACTTTGAAACCTTGTACAGCCTACAAAGCTCCATGTTTATGATGCAGTGTCGGTCTAGAGGCAGCATAAAACAGATTACGGCTTATCCAGATATACTCCTAACAGAAGGGTGCAAAGAAATCTATTAAATTTCACTTACCCCCTGAATAGTTTGTAAACGGAGGCTATTCGGAAATCCACCTTTGATTTATGCCTAATGCCTCTCCAAGATTGCTTCCTATTTCCCTTCGCACAGTTGCTTTTAATTGAAGAAGTTATAGAAGCACATTACATTTCGAGGTTTTATAACCTGTGCTATTAAGCCTTGGCAGGCCTCAAAAGAGGAAGCTGCCCATTAACTTATAGGGTCTAGGCCTTGGCAGTGTAATTGGAACGCTCTAGGCTGCTTTCATCACTTGTCGACTTCATAGTGACAGTCAATGTTTCCTTTCGATGCTGCGACATCTTTGACAAGTGGGTGTTGGTGACATAACGCAGTGCCAGTGGCGACTTGCTTTTACATAAACCATGCGCACTTACAATGCCTGGAACGGAGCACGTAGCCTGGTCAACGCTTCGTTTTGGTTTACCTCACATGATCTGTGTGGAAATGTACGACTACCAGCAAGCGGATATGTTTTTTATTATTATTATTATTATTATTTTTTTTTTTTTTTTAATTGAAAAACGTTAATTAGTTCCCTTGGGGAAAAAAAAAAGAAGAGCGAACGGGTTCTGTTGTCCAGAAATGAAAATGAGAAACGAGGAACCGGTGGCTTTAATTAATAGAGCTAAACACATCCTCATGGCAGCGCCCGAGAGAACCTCGGGCACTAAAACTGTCACTGTACGCACCTTGTGCTCACACGCAAGCTGAAAATATGACGACGCCTGCCGTGACAGTCACGTCACACACTGTAGATGAGCTGTGCCATCAGAACAGCGCCTCTGGAAATTCATCTGCCTTGAATTTAAGCCACCTGGCACCATGTTCCGATGACCAATATGGACAGATTGCTAGGACCTCAAACTATTCCTTCGCTGTAATTGACATTTAAACTGTTTGAAGTTCCTCGTTAAAGTCTCGGGAGATGAATCGGGTACAGATGTAGCCTCCCATCCTTTACAACGTACAGTACCGGCAAAACCGAGATGGGACACTGGGGTTTTAGCTGACCCAAAACAATAAGCCTGCCCATACCTCCCCCCTCTCTTTCTCTCGCTCTCTATAGCACTCTCTCTTTCCTTTTCCTCTCACATTCACTCAGTCTCCAAACGTTTCTTTCAATTTGTCTATTTTTAGTTTTATTTTTTTGTCTATTGTCTATTTTCAAAGCTATAAATAAATAAATAAATAAATACGCTGTGAAGAAATGGCGAAGGGAAACAAGGTCAAACACGGTCACAACAAATTTTCTCGTTTTCTAAAACATTCAGAATGCAAATCATTTAGGGGAATGAAAGGGGAAAAAAAAGCCCCAGTGCTACAATCAGTTAGTTCATAATTAACCATCTCACATGCAGGCAGTTCAGAGCTTGATGAATAAGGGATGTTTAGCTTAATCTTAAATTAAATTTTTACAGCATTAACATATATTCCCTTGTCCATTCCCTGCCTCCTAATTTAATACCGCTGGATGGATTTCATCTGCATGGGCAGGGGAAGAAAGGAAAAAAAAAATGCTATTTCAATTACATTTCCAATCAGAAAACGGAAAAGAGTTTCACAATGCGGACTAGGACCAGGACATGGATGTGGCCCAATTATCTAAAGACGTAATTCCTTCATCGGCATTCATGGCTGAAGTATCGCAACGTGAACGTCGTAATCACCAGAGAAGATGGTGAAGGAAAGACCTTGTAGGACTTTGTTAACCGTATCTAAAATATAGTGAGAACAAAAAGTATGAACCAGGCATCTCTGGTCACTTTCCGTATGCTAATTCTTTTCCCTGATCTGTTCCCTAATCTGTGCCTTTTTAATCATGGTAATTACGTAGTGTAAAGGATTATAATTCTATCTAATAATATTATCATTTTAAATTCATTCAAATAAGGAACAAACATTATCATAAAAAGACTTCATAATCCAATTAAGAAGCTGGTAAAATATTATGTGACAAATGACTTATAGTTAGAGAGGTCCCCACAAATATGAACTGAATATACTTCCACTTTAAATTCTTTAGCATTTTAGCCAAATAAAGTTCGGGTGATGTAACAAGTGCCAACGGTAAGCTTTGGTATTTGGTGGACTTCATAATAAACCCTTCAACAGCAGACTAACACAGTTCTAATGATGGTGTACGTCTTATGGACCTAATATTAACTAACTATATATTAGCTGACTAAACAGACGTATTTGAAAGTGAGAAAAAGTCTGTCGACCCTCTGGCTTTTGGAATTCTTGTAACATAAGACATAGATCATTCAAGGTATCCTTAAACAAATAATCTACTAGGGTATTAGGGGAGGTGAAGGTGGAGGTTCAGTGGTTAAACCTCTGGGTTACTAGTCAGAAGATAGAGGTCGCAAGCCCAGGTATTACCATGCTCTTGGGGCCCTTAGACAATGCCCTAAACCCTCAGTACCTCAGGGGAGCTGTATCATGGCTGACCTTGCTCTCTGATACCAGCTTCCTAATGGGAACACATTTTTTCCTGATTCATATTAGTTATCTGAACAAAAAATAGGCTGATATTGTCGTCTCAAGCAGTATGCGGCACAATGAAAAGAAATACCATTCCATTGGGCTAAAAACATACAACACAAATACAACAGAAATGAACAAAAAGTAACAGAAGGCACAATAACTAACTGAGACACAACTTGTATTGCACATTTAGTGCACAAAAGCAGAACAGTGAGACAATGAGACCAATACAGTACAGAAGAAGTGTGATTTTAATTGAATTTGGTGTGCAAAAAAATTGTCCATCTAATAAAATGATTTGGGCTAAACAGTAATTTGGCAAAACTATTAGCTTATAAACATGTGTGTTAGACTAGTCCGGTGACATAGTCTAGGGTCTGAATGCTTCAGTACATTTCTCGATCTCTCAGATGGCTCGGATGGTGAAACGTGTATATGAGGATTTTGTGTTCAGCTACAATGCTTGTGGCTTTTCAGGAAATGCATAGAAGAGCAGGATATTTATATAGCATAGAATTTGCATAAATTCTTTCTTTGCATATCCCAGCTTGCTTGGAAGCACCTCCTGGAATACAGAAGGTTAATGGTCTTACTCAAGGACCCAATTCTGGGGCTCGAACCCTGACCTTCCAATCAGTAGCCCAGTGCCTTAACCACAGAGCTACACCCCCTCCTATCTATCCATTATATAATATCCATAAAATCCACTACATGTAGAGAATTATGTTTCCGCACAGACTAGTTTTACTAACGCACCACCTGCTAAACACTGGAGCACTCAGGACAGGTAAACACAGACGGTGCTGTAGAATTAAACAGAGGGACGGAGAGAAAAAAAAATACAAAAAACGAAGGCGAGGAGAAGATTCGTGTCAAAGAAAACGACAGAAAGTTTCCAATGTTTGGGATCATTTCAAACTGAAACATAAAGAAAGTACCATACAGTGTATTTACCTTTATTTTTTTTTTTTCAAAGAGTCATTTAAAATGAAGATTGTTTTAAATTAACATAGCAATTAAATGGGTGTAGCTTTCCGACATATTCATTCATTCATCTTCTACCGCTTTATCTGATCTTCCCTCGGAGTCTTTGCCCATCTCTGGCGTCTATGGGCATTAAGGCAGGATACACCCTGAATGGAATGCCAACCCATCACAGGACACAGTGCATGTTGGACTCCGGCAAGGCTGCCCTTTGTCACCGGTTCTGTTCATTATTTTTATGGACAGAATTTCTAGGAGCAGCCAGGGGCTGGAGGGAGTCTGGTTTGGGGACCACAGGATCTCGTCTCTGCTTTTTGCCGATGATGTTGTTCTGTTGGCTCCATCAGGCCAAGACCTTCAGCATGCACTGGGAAGGTTTGCAGCCGAGTGTGAAGCAGCTGGGATGAAGATCAGCACCTCCAAGTCCGAGGCCATGGTCCTTAGCCGCAAAAAGGTGGTTAGCCCACTTCAGGTTGGTGGAGAGCTCCTTCCCCAAGTGGGGGAGTTCAAGTATCTTGGGGTCTCGTTCACGAGTGAGGGGAGGATGGAACGGGAGATCGACAGGCGGATCGGTGCAGCCTCTGCAGTAATGCGGTCGATGTACCGGTCCGTCATAGTGAAGAGGGAGCTGAGCCAAAAGGCAAAGCTCTCAATTTACTGGTCGATCTACGTTCCTACTCTCACCTATGGCCATGAGCTGTGGGTCATGACCGAAAGGACAAGATCCCGGATACAGGCGGCCGAAATGAGCTTCCTTCGCAGGGTGTCTGGGCGCTCCCTTAGAGATAGGGTGAGAAGTTCAGTCACTCGGGAGGAGCTCGGAGTAGATCCGCTGCTCCTCCACATCGAGAGGGGCCAGCTGGCGTGGCTCGGGCATCTATTTCGGATGCCTCCTGGGCGCCTTCCACGGGAGGTGTTTCGGGCATGTCCCTCCGGGAAAAGGCCTCGGGGAAGACCCAGAACACGTTGGAGGGACTATGTTTCTCGACTGTCCTGGGAACGCCTCGGTGTCCCCCCGGGGGAGCTAGAGGAAGTGGCCTGGAGAGAGGGAAGTCTGGGCATCTCTGCTTAGACTGCTGCCCCCGCGACCCGGTCCCGGATAAGCGGAGGAAGATGGATGGATGGATGGATGGATATACACACACATATATATACACATATACACACACACACACACACATGCATGCATACATATATATATATATATATTATATATATATATATATATATATATATATAGTGGGGCACGGTGGCGTAGTGGTTAGCACATTCGCGTCACACCGCCAGGATCCGGGTTCGATTCCCGTCTCGGTCATGTGTGTGTGGAGTTTGCATGTTCTCCCCGTGCCTCAGGGGGTTTTTTCTCCGGGTTCGTTTCTCCGGTTTTCCCCCGGTCCAAAAAAAAAAAAAACATGCACGGATAGGTTGATTGGCACCTTGGAAAATTGTCCCTAGTGTATGAATGTGTGTGTGTGTGCCCTGCGATGGGTTGGCATTCCATCCAGGGTGTGTCCTGCCTTAATGCCCATAGACGCCTGAGATAGGCACAGGCTCCCCGTGACCCGATGGAAGATCGGATAACATACATACACTACATATGTATGTGTGTGTGTGTGTGTGTGGTGTGTGTGTGTGTGTGTGTTTGTGTTTGTGTGTGTATGACATGTGTTGCCAGGGAACTCTTTCTTAACTTTTTCATGTGTAACACACACACACACACACACACACGTCACATACACATATATACACACATATAACACACAAACACACACACACACACACACACACACACACACACACACACACACACACACACACACACACACACACACACACACACCCTGCCCTGCATGACAGGTCACTGAATGACTTCAAACATCTTGTTCAAATTCGACCTGCCATCAAAGTCTTTGCACAACCGAGCGATTATGTTTCATGCGCGAAAACATTTGCAATCACAAACACATCCATGAATGTCAATGACATGCCACTGCGCTGTGCAGTGCTGTGCTGTGCTGTGCTTCCCCCCTGCACTACCAATAATGCTCTGTCAATTTTAGAACCTCTTTTCCACCTCTGTCGCAAAGCAGGGCATGCTACAGAACCAGCGTGTCATGGAGAACGAGTGATCTCTAGCGAGGTCTTTCATAACTTACTGAGCAGAATGTCTCCTGGAAGCCCGAGCCATGCACAGCGCCATGTTTTCCCCGTCATCTCCCAATACATTCCTATTGGCTGGCTTCCGCGTCGCTTTGTACCCACGATGCCATCTGATTGGTCGACGAACGATGGGCGTGACCGGGAGGAAATTTAAAGCGGTATCCACAGCCAGCCTAATTTTGGCCTTATAGACAATAATGATGCAGAATAATGCAGTGTGGTGGTTATTTATTAATTAATTCATTTATTTTAAACATCATTTTCACCCAGTTGCCCTGTTATCTGTTGCCAGTGTGGTCTTCCGACTTTTTTCCCGAAACCTACTTAGTCATCACACCTAGCCTTCCATGAAAATCCATTGCATGATGATGCTGGTTGTTATTTGTACGAGCAAGCGTGACAGGAAAATAAGAGCAAGGACTGCAGTGACTGAGCACCCCAGGAGCTCTGCACAGCAGAGGCGGATTACTACTACTACCGTCAGCCAGGTCCATGTGTGGCTCACAAATGACACGCAATATTTGGCATGATTAAGTCAGCAGGGGATTCTCGCCAAATGTCAGGATTCAAAAAGCAGTTCCCGGATGTTTGTTAGCTGTGGGCACAGAGCGTTGCACGAAATTGGGGGGCGGGGAGGGGGGGGGGGCACCTCTACAAGCTCCACAAGAGCACCATGCAGAAAAGAAATTACCCGTCTAGGTGCGAACGGGGGCCACCATCAAATGCCTATCAAAGTATACAGCAATTTGTATCAATTCAGAAATCGATGATTAGTTGCTTAGGGCGGTGCATTTCGGTTCAATCTCCTTATACTCATACATGCATTTAACCAGTAGACTTTCCCTGTGTCATTCAGGAATGATAAATATACTGTACATGGGCTAGCCTTGGGTAGCAACTATACATTTGGTTAAATCGGTCCTGCAACTATTTTTCCAATTTGTTTCAAATGCATGAAAATGCGCCAGCCGCTGTGAGAGGAGTCGGCTTGAAAGCAAGCCCGCTGTGCACCTCTCCTTCTAACATGACCATAGTGACTCTACCCCAATCTCATTCTGCACATGGCACAATATGTATAACGGCATGCATCTCATTGGCTGGTTCTTTCATCCGAGCGTTTCGGAACCACTTGTCTTGGTTTATACCAGTAGTGTGATCCTGCGACATATCGAGTGCGGTATGAGTGTAAGATCTGTGTGATCACATACAGACTTCCGCACAGATGCAAAATAAATCAGATGCGTTATAGTTTGAAAATTCCGCTCATTGGTTACTTGGAAACTACCTTCTTTTTTTTCTTTTTTTCCCCAGCCTTCATTATCCACAACTGTTGTCCACTAATCCCGTTTTGATAACATTTGGCACACTTTCTTTGGATCACAGCAAGATACTCAACTTCTATTCTGGTCTCCCCTAGGAACCACTGAGCCCCCAAAAGCAGCTTGGGTTTGCTTCAGCCAAAGAAGGGCGCATGGCATATGAAGCAAGTTAATCAATACTGCACACAGTGGTTCAAGACCCAAGCAATTTCCCTCACTTTAGAGAAATCAGTATACCTGCTGTATTCCTTTGATGCCAGCCTACAGCATGGAAAGCACCTAATGATCCTTTCCGAAAGCCAATGGTGAATTTTTTATTCTTTTTTTTTTTTTAATGTAAGAATACATGTCTCGCCTCTCCTTCCTTCCTTTGTCCTCAATAGCACTCCCTGATACAAATGGACAATGCATCACCAGGGTTTGATGTCTCTGATGTCTGGGTTCATTAAAAATCTTGAAATAGTGCCAGGATCGAGGTCTGGAGATTTAGGAGTGACAAAATTTATGGATGGCAAGTCACCACCCCACTCTAGCATTTCTAATAAACAAACGCTTTTCTCTTTCCAATTTAAATTTCTCATTATACTGTGACTTTTTGAAAATGTGTTTTGATTTATATTGAATATTTTATCTGTAAAACTGTATAATTGATTAGATTTACTTGGCTCTGATATTCAACTATGATCTCGCCCAAAACAAAAAAAAAAAACACAGGGACAAAGAGAGAGAGAGAGAGAGACAGAGAGAGAGAACTCCAAAGGTGTATTTGCATGACAGAAACCAATAGCGTATCTGAAAAAAATTGAGTTGCTTAAAAGTTTTGATCTTGCTTGCTTGAAAGCCCTTTTCTTTTCCTCCACATAAACAAATGTACTTCATAGATATCTTACTACAAAATTAACGCTTCCTGTAATGGATAGACTCTTCTGATAGTCCTTCACAATATTTAATATATTTAAAAACATATATTTATAAAAATATTTTTACTTAAATTCAATAATTTAAAAAGCTTTACCCAATGAGATTAATAAGTTAATAAGCATGTAGCACTGATGATAATAATAATAATAATTATTATTATTATTATTATAATGAATAAGGAAATTATTATTGATTAAATTAATAATCGATCCAAAAAGTCCCAATTCTAAATAATGAGAACTAATTTATATTTGTATTAAAGCAGTAATAAATAATGTTATGGAACATTTTATATATATATATATATATATATATATATATATGTATATATAAAAAAAAATATATATATATATATATATATATATCAGCTTTTTTTTTTTTAAGAACACATAAAAGCATTCCTATAATGTAAACTACACACAATCACTTATTTATTACATTATTACATATAAGTAAGCATTTGAAAAAATCCAAATTGTCATTTTAATACAGGTCATAAATACACTAGCTAATATGAATGAAATTTTAATCTGATCTAAAACAGACGTTTGTACTCGTATATTCTGTGAGATTGGACTTGGTGAAATGTACTTCGAAGCGGAAATAAATATTAAGCACGTCATGCCAAATCATTCCACACATTGAGACCCAACAGCGAGAGAGACATTTGAATATTTATTTGTTTCCCTATGGAAACCAGAGCCTTGTGGCAGGCTGAAGAACATGGCTCTGGAACACTAAGCCATGTTCACCCGCTTACCTTTTACAAATGATATCATGGCAATTTTTTCACACTCTTCAGCCCAGTGATGTTTTGCCAACTCATTTCCTATGATACCTTGTTACACATCCAGCTGTGAGTCAGAGGCTTGCCGTGAGGCTCGGCGCGCTGTTCCCTGCTGCTGCTACCCAATGACCTGGAAGCCAATTGGGAATGCCAGAGCCTGCAGCATGTGCTGCACTGACGGAACAGCATGGCACTGTCAAATGCCCTTTTATATAAACTTTCCAATGCTCCCTGATTTTTACAGATGAGTAAGCACCAGCCAAGTGGACTCTCAATTTGTGAAAACTGGGTTTCCCCTGTTCATCCTACTGACCCTTTTCCAGGAAGCATGATGATCTATTGTTTACCTGCTGATTATTCCTGAAGGAGCTGTGATTGCAGGATGATTTGATGGGTTCCAAAACAATTTTAAAAAAGGGAGAGGACTGAAATAGTGGCCATACTTAAATACAATCTTTACATTTGTTCGAAAATCATAATAGAAATTTCCAAAACAAAAGAAATAATATGTCGAAATCCAGGGAAGGTCGAAGAGAAATCGGACAACCGGACAATCGTTCCAGGGAAAGTGGAAGACAAACACTTTAAAATACGAATAATATGCTTTTTTGATATCATAATATTGGACACAGTTGCACATGAGCCGTGTTGGGAAAGTTACTTTGGGAATGTAAGATTACAGATTACAAATGACCCTATTCAAAATGTAATACGTAGTGCAACTTTTCAATGACTTTATAAAAGTAAAGAAACTTTGCTTTTTATTTGATTGCTTTTATTTGTCCACTAGGTGGCACTTTAAGTTAACGTTCTAAGAAAAAAAATCTTTCCAACCCTCAAAAAATTCTATTTTTCAAAATGAAATTGCAGCATATTGTCATCATTCAAATCAAAATTACACTTCGGCTGAAAATTATAGTCTAAATCACTGATTTTACATGAAATCTTTAACATTTTCATAAGCAACATTTTATCTCTGTAACTGTAACGAATTACTGTTGTAATTAAATGACATAACGCCTTGACATGTTACTAGTCAACTAGTTACTCCCCAACACTTCACATAAGTAAGGCAAATATAGACTTCAAAAAATGCAAAAAATGTTCATTTTAACTGCACACATCTAGGCCCATAAATATGAGTGATAAGGTTATTGTCTGCAAGAAGTTGATGGCCTGTAATGGACCGGTGTCACATCCAAGTTGTGATCCTGTTATGCTGATAAGGTTCCAGCTGTTCCTACTAATGCATTACAGGTTTCAACGTTTCATTGTAGTCGAAAAGGTACAATATTTCAAAATAACATGGACGCATAGAACAAGACACATATTCGAGTGTTTCAAATGAATTTTGTTTCGTCATTTACATCATTCATTCTTATTCTATCGCTATATCCGATCTTCCCTCGGGTCACGGGGAGCCTGTGTCTATCTCAGGCGTCTATGGGCATTAAGGCAGGATACACCCTGGATGGAATGCCAACCCATCGCAGGACTCACACACTCACATTCACACACACTCACATTCATACACTAGGAGCAATTTTCCAAGGCGCCAATCAAGCTATCGTGCATGTTTTTGGACCGGGGGGGAAACCAGAGAACCCGGAGAAAAACCGACTGAGGCACGGGGAGAACATGCAAACTCCACACACACATGGCCGAGACGGGAATCGAACCCGGACCCTGTCGGAGTGAGGCGAACGTGCTAACCACTAAGCCACTGTCCCCTTAGTTATTTACATCATTTTCGTTTAATGTATATCTGGGTGTCTTTGTCAAATCGTCATCTCTCTTCAGGTCTAAATTCAGGGGAAATGAAAACTACTGGAGCTGCTGGTCCAGTAGCAGGTGGTCAATCTCGTCACCCTGTATCATAGAAAATGCTTTTAAAAGGGAGGGTTTTTTTTCCTTCCCGTTTTTCATTTTTTTTTAATCCCCAAGTTTGGTTGGTTGGCCCCGACTCCTACTTTCTCACTTCATTTAACCAAATTAATGAGCACGTTCAGACCTGCTTAAAAAATCCCCTCCTGTGGGAGCCTTGTTTACTGCAAACATGTGGTCTGCAGGTTTGAGGTGAACAAACATTTCAATGCATATGTACCTAAACAGCGATGAAATGAACACAAAGGGCTTATTTCTAAGAAACAAATGCCTCTGTGCACTACGTATGAAATAAAGCAACATGGCTTTGACATTCAAGGCAAACAAATATACTCACTACCCATTTATTTACCTGTATTTATTTAAAAGAATGTATTCAAAACACATTAAAGCTCACATTTATACATAAAATTAGTGTGCAACCATGTCTTAGAGCATGGCCTTAAGTACCAGTGCTGTAACTGTTGATTATGCATCCATCATCCATTTTGTTCAATATTAATGAAACCTCTCTCTCTCTTTCTCTCTCTCTCTCTCTCTCTTTCCATTTCAAGCTTTCCTCCCCATCAAAAAGACAAGGACAATGTGCTGCCTTATTTCAATATGTACCATGTTCGTGTGGTCTCTAGGCTGATATGAGTTCATGAATTATTCATTTTCAGTTTTGCATAAGCACCCCCCCCATCATCCTTGTCACTTACATGGTCAACATTATGAAATCGGCTTGCCATAAGCATGGCTTCACACAGTGGTCACAACTGGCTAGTTAGTAAGGACACGACTTGTACTGGGGACAAGTAGCAAATGCCACTCCAGTGACCCGTGGATTTTGAAAACAAGTGAACAGTAAGACAAGTGACAGCGGCATCTTATTATTAATACATTACTTGGACGAAGACGCCGCGTCTTTACATGTGGCTGATTATTGACCGCTGGCCAATAAACTGGCCAAATCGGACAAAATATTCAATAGTTCAAATAGCCATATGAAAAGAGATAATGTGTAAAGAAATATGTATTTCTTATGTATGTTGAATATGTAATTAGAAGTCAAATACACTACCGATGTTCTGCAATGTTTCTATAATCGTTTCCTAATATCCAGGAAACCTCCATGTAACTTGTAATTGCACTTTTTTTTATACATAACTAAAAAGTATATCATTTATAGGCCCTGCATTTAGATGAGATTCAGTCTCCCCGAGGCAAACAAAGACCAACTCACCCTCTCTAGTCATTTCCATTGTATCATCCAGCCAGCCAGTGTATTAAAAAAAAAGAAAACTCACATAATTCACACATTAAAATTCTCAAGGAGCCAAATTTACTCTTGCCTCTCAACATGCCCCAAGTGTTGCCCAGTCCATAAACCCTGTTTATGTTAGCACCTTATATATATATATATATATATATATATATATATATATATATATATATATATATATATATATATATATATATATAAAAATATCCTCCCTCCCTGGGCATGAGAAGAACTGTCAGTGAAACATTTGTTTCTCATTTTTCACTGCTGAAGCCCGTTCAAAAGAAGCCGATCTGTGACAAGGCGTCAGAATGTACACCGACACGTTGTAGATTTGCCCCTGAGAAAAGTTCAGCAGCTGAGCAGATGGGGTTTAATCTCCACTGTGTGGTTTTACCTCCATTAAAGAAATAATATGACTGTTATACTCTTATACTCTTGTTATACTGTTATACTCTTATACTCTGTTCTATCTATCTATCTATCTATCTATCTATCTATCTATCTATCTATCTATCTATCTATCTATCTATCTATCTATCTATCTATCTGTCTGTCTGTCTGTCTGTCTGTCTGTCTAATAAGCTATCATATTTATACATCTTTACATCCTTTCATCGGATCATCCATCCACTCAGACGAAATGATTTCGCTTGATAGCAATGCATTCGAATAACGACATTCCACCTTCATAACATTTTCCTAGATAAACTCTCTAAACAAAATATGTCATGTGACTTTGCATCTCTTATTATACTTATTATAGTATTTATATTAGTACTTATTATATGGCATTATATTTACACTGGGTGTTGTTGTTTTTTTTGGCAATCATTGTCTTGTGCTGTAAATATTTGCACACACATTTATTTCCCCATTTATTGGTGCATCTAGGTCCTGGGTGAAGATTGTTTCCTATAAAACTGTGCACAATACCACCTGTATGTGAATAGAAAGCCTCTTTTGATTTGATTTGAGAGAACGATCGTGACGCTTGTTTATTAGATGATCACCTTATTTTATTGCAAGCTGCAGTCGGGAGAAATATTTGTCTCCTGTGTCAGCTATATATGTCTGGAATCACAATAGAAGCTTGTTGACTCATAAGACTTTCAAAATAAAATAAAACAAAACAAGCTGCAAGTTTACCTTTAATTTATCACTCAACTGTTAATAGGTATGTTATATTCTCACTATTTTTAAGGGTGGGAAAATTAATAGTGGAAAGATATGAGCAGAAATAAATGATGCAAAAACAAATGTATTATGAGGGTGTCTTTTCTTTCCTGCCTATGAGCAGTGGAGCAGCAAGAGGATAAGTATATGTCTAGGACAATGACCAGTCATCTCTCTCTCTCTCTCTCTCTCTCTCTCTCTCTCTCTCTCTCTCTCTCTCTCTCTCTCTCTCTCTTCTACACATGATACTAACCTACCACTTCCTTAATAATAATAATAATAATAATAATAATACAAAATGAAGGGACAATAACTATAATCTAAGCAATCATTACACTCTATTCATTTTATAAGTAAAAAAGCTGCTGGTTCTCCACACCATGTCATACCTGTCAGATATTCCATTCCTTGTGAAGACATTTTGTCCCCACTAAAAATTTAAGACATACACGCACACGTACACACACACACACACATGTTCACACGCACACACACATACACACACACACACACACACCCATTCTGACACTGATTGGGCTTAATGAGCAGCTCACTGTCACTGTTGATTTCCAGCAGCACTACACTGTTAGAGGACGGCAGCT
Source organism: Kryptopterus vitreolus (assembly GCA_030449085.1). Taxonomy (NCBI): domain Eukaryota; kingdom Metazoa; phylum Chordata; class Actinopteri; order Siluriformes; family Siluridae; genus Kryptopterus; species Kryptopterus vitreolus. The sequence continues at coordinate 15,753,312 of JACRUU010000011.1, read as the reverse complement.
ATGAATAACCTGCTACTCCTCTTCCTATTCCACTACTGGAAGAGAGAGAGAGAGAGAGAGAGAGAAACATCTGAGGATGTCACAAACCAGACAACAACAGATTAAGAAGTGCTTCATCGTTTTAATTTAATACCTCATAATATGAATTTATTTGAAAAAGAAGAAGAGGAAGCTTATTTATGTCATTCAATGGTGCTAACCATGTTTGAACAACATTATTCAATCTATGTTGACTATAACTTTCTTGACTTTGATATAATGGAAATCTTAAATATAAATATTTTGTTTGAGTGCATTTTATAGTGCAAAAAATATGGAAAATAAAAGCAATTACTATGGCATTATTATCTTTATTTTTCATGTTAAATGTCTATGACATTTCAAAGAGACAACTAAAGTCTTTTTTTTACAACCCAAGTTTATTATGTGGCAAAATTGACTTTGACGCCGTGATTGAGCGGTGTATCATTAGGTTTAATCTTTCATCTCACTGATATTTCTACTTCATTACACTTCAAGTCTGTTGCAGTTTGTTATGCTAATGTAGTTTTTAATAATAAAAAAAAAAGAAAAAAAAAAAGAAGAAGTGAAGCATTCATTTAGTAGTCACTGTGAGTAATGACAAGGATATCGAAATGCATTGAAGAGCATGGAGATTAATGATTAATACCCTTTTGGATAAAAACAAAAGAAAACAAAACACTTAAGCGTGAACCATGTTACTCATGCGTCAGGTTGGTGATCTCAACTAACCCACAAGAAAGTGTTGGGACATTTACTTTACAATAATCGGATAATTTTGCACTCTTTGCACCAGTTACGAAGGGTTACACTGAAGACATCTCCAAGGACCTGCCCCAACCCAAATTCCTCCTGGGTATGCTTCTGGAAAATGGCACGAGGGGTTTACTAAACATCATCACAGCTATGGCACCAATTATAGTTAATACACATCAAATGAGCTATGAGCAGAGGCCTAGGAACAGCCTGATCACTCCGATAATACCAACTGTCACTCTGTTAGCTGGTGAGCAGTGCTGCTCAAATAATTAGTCCACGCTCCGTGAAGGAAACCAAATAAATGGAGCCAGAATGACATCGAAAATATGCGCCGTGGCGACGGATGAAGGAGAAACCACTAGGCAAATGGAACATCTTCAGACACAAACCAGGAGACGGAGACAACTGGTATTGTTTTACAACATTGCAGGAATGTTGTGGAGTCGGCAGAAGAGCTCAACGCTGCAAATCCAAAACACTGGGGATATTTAGTCTGGGGTTTGGTGAGGTCTCTTTCCAACGAGACACTCTCTGGGAAACGGAAACTCAGTAGTGGAAATTTACTATAAACCCACATTTCGACAGCCTTCGGAATACAGAGCCGCCAAACTGACACGTCTTTCTCCGAAAAAGCAAACAATCAAAGAAACACGTTGCAGAACACGCTTTCACACATATCGAACGCAGCCATAGGTGAAAAAAACAGTTCAAGAACCTGCGGTTATGTGGACTGCGGACAAGAACAATGATGACAGAGTGTCTTTCCACTTCCGACTATGTAAAAGACTTGAGCACAATGCACACTACAATAACAACAACACACAGGAAAGTTCCTTTATTCCCTAGGAGTCCAGAGTACAATGTGATTGCTGGGATGAAACACTGGGAATATTTAGTCTCGGTTTTGGTGAGGTCTGTTTCCAATGAGAATCAATGTAAATCCTCAAGTAACCTATATATATATAATTAATACATTACACTCTTTTACAACAAGAATTTACATGGATATGGATGGCAATAAGTTAATTATAGACATTTAATCGAAATATTTCTCTCTCTCTCCCCCTTTCTTTCTTTCTTTCTTTCTTTCTCTCTCAGTAATCATGTATATAAATGCATTTCTAGAATGATTTATGGAAATTTGTATTTTATTTTATGACTGTCACTATTAAACCCAGGCTGAGTTTTGATTGGAAGGGAGCATGTGAGCGTAAAAGTTACCTGCCCTGTGACAATGACCGATGCTATCCATGGTCAGTGCGGTTTTTCACACTCTTTAAGGTGTGAAGTCATCAGCAGTTCAGGAGGTTTAGCTAAAGTGTTACACTTCCAGATTAGACACAAGGAGCACAAGAGGTGCTTTACACCGACAATTTACTTGTATCCAAGTAAATAGTAGTCCTAGTAAATATTGTAACTGACTACTGAGTTGTCAGAGGGGGAAAGAATATATGTACGTAAAATGCATTTGTCTTTTCTCTTCTCTTTCACACACACACACACACACACACACACACACTGCGAGGCAGACAATCAGGGCGCAGCTCGTCTGTGTGAAGCCAGCTGGCTGCGGGGTCCCCGCGAGCTGAGTACCTCTCCCCCACTGAGTGCAATTGAGAATCCAGACCTGGTTTAACTCTTCACACAGCCCACAGCCAGGCCTGGCACACACTGTCAATCTATAGCACTATGACACTTTCAGCTACAATAAGGCCATGTCTATAGACATATACACACACAAACACTTTCCAACACATACAGAGCCATTGAAAATCTCTTGACACTTCCTTAACCATATCTATTCATGTACAGCCAACACACAATAATAATAATAAAAAAAAAAATCTTTGTGCCGTCCACACCTATAGCCGCACTCATCCGCACAGGACACCCTAGCTCCTGAAAAGCACTGCGGGTTCCACTGTCTGTTTGGGTGCCGTAATTAAACAGCGCTAAATCTGACAAGCAGAGAAATGCGCACAGGGTGTGTTCACGCAAGTCAGACTGACTGAAATGGTTAAAGAAGGCTGTCCGGAGAGCAATGTGTAATTGGTGATGATGGGAACGGACACAAGCCACATGAGGCCAACGACAAAGAACTGCCATCGCCACCAACAAAGAGCCAGCGGGAGGCCTGGCCATATGCGCCGGGGCAGGGCAGCTTCAAAGGCAACCCGAGTCTCACTACTCTCCATTTTCACACCCTGAGAGCCATACCAAAAATGATATTTCACAGTATCATTACCATTCATCCACAATGTTTATCCGGGAAAGGGTCCATGGTGCTGGGAAGTGAGAGATATACAGCCGGGCTCGTATTGAACCGGAAAAGGTGACGCTGTGCCTTTAATGCAGGTGGCACAGGTGTGTATGCGCGTGTGTTTGTAAATCGTGCTTGGTCTTCTTACAGTTTCATAGTCCTTACCCTTCCACATAGTTGGTTAGATTTCGGATTTCAGCATGGGATCTGGAATACCTGCAGGATATCTTGCAAGATTTTGTTTACATTTCACCAAATGCAGTGTTCAGTTCCCCCTAGTGGTCATTTCTAGAAACGTACATTTTGTAATTGCTTCATTACGCCATGGTATTTATATAGATATTGCTTCACCTTCTTATTTAGTTAATCTCTGATACATTATTTATCTAATATTATATATTTTATATAACCTTATTCTTTTTTTTGTTAAGGTTTCATCCTTCTCCAGACCTCCCTGTCCTGTAAATTTGCCTCTTTCACAATAGCTACCTGCATGTCTTCCCTCACTACATCCATGAACCTCCTCCTCATCCTTCACCTTTTCCTCCTGCCGGGCATTTCCATCCTCAGCATTCTTCTCCCTCTGTATCCCACGTCCAAACCATCTCAATCTAACCTCCCTCACCTCATCTCCAAAACATCCTGCATGTCCCTCTAATAGACACATTTCTAATCCTGTCCATCTTCGTCACTCCCTGTGAACATCTCCAACTCTGCCGCCTCCAGCTCCGCCTCCTGTCTTTTAAACAACGCCACTGTCTGTAAACCGTACAACACGGCAGGCCTCACCACAGTTCACAACACACACGGGTAATTTTGTAAAACAAACCAATGTAATGCAACAACAAATCACAGCGAAAGCCGTGAATCAAATATAAAACACTGCCTTTCAAAGTGTATATTCTCAAGAGCTTGTATTATATCATTCAAAAAAATCATACAACCTATGTTTTAAGTGATTAAATACATCAGTGTGCGATTGCATTTTTTTTTACTGCTCTGTGGAAACGGAACTCAGTAGCCTAAATTTCGTATAAACCCACATAATCTGATTGCGTCGCTAGGATGCACTTTTGCAAGCAACTGTGGCTTGATACAGCCTTCAGAATAGAGAGCCGTCAAGCTGACATGTCTTTCTCCGAGAAAAACAAACAAACAAGAAGTCATTTTTGCAGAATACGCTTTAAACATATCGAACGCAAACGTAGGTGAAAAAAAAACAGTTGAAGAACCTGTGGTTCTGTCGACTGCGGTCAAGAACGATGACAGAGTGTTTTTCTGTGAAAGACTTGAGCACAATGCACACTACAACAACAACAACAACAACAACAACAACAAAACACAGGAAAGTTGCTAGTGTACACTGTCATTGCTGGACATTAAGAATATTAGCCCAAAAGAATTGATTATAACTGTTTATAATTATAATAATAAATCAGAATTCTGCATTTTTAAGACTAAACCTATATATATATATATATATATATATATATATATATATATATATATATAGGTTTTTTATATATGCTTTCAGAAATATAAATAATGATTGTTTATTTTTCTCAATTTACAAAATTCATAGTGATTATTATTATTAGTATTTAGTGTTACTACCTTTTGAAGAACTAGAAGTAGTGGAAGTGATGGCACGACCCCCACAGAGCCCTGATCTCAACATCATGGAGTGTGTGTGGGATTCCATGAAGAGACAGAAGGATGTGAGAACGTCTACATCCACAGAAGATCTGTATTTACTTCTCCAAGATGGAACAACCTACCAGCCGAGTTCCTTCATAAACACACTGTGTGTAAGTGTACCTAGAAGAATTGCTGTTGTTGTTTTTGTTGTTGTTTTGAAGGCAATGGGTGAATATTGATTTGATTTTGATTTCTCTTTTCTTCATTCACTGCATTTTGTTCATTGATGAAAGTAAAGAAATAACACTTCCATTTTTAGAACGCATTCTTTGCTTACAGCATTTTTTCACACCTGCCTAAAACTTTTGCACAGCACTAATATACTATATATATATATATATATATATATATATATATATATATATATAATATATATATTATATATATATATATATATATTCCTTTTTTTAAATTTACAACTCTCCAGCTCCACTGTCTTATTTATAATTCCCTCCAAATCAGTTTCACTCTGTCCTCCCTCCCCTCGAAAATAAAAATAAAAAGGTCAGATGTCTGAGAAGTGACTTTCATGCATGTCCCATGCTGGGTCGTCACTTTCAATATCCAAAAACCTTTTCTGTCACAGAGTCATCAACACCGCACAGACACACTCAGGCATGGCAAGACATACCAGCGACTTTTCACTGAGACACCCTGTAATTCCCCCTCGTTTTCACAGAAGGCATGATGAGAGGGTAAGCAATGTAAATCACAGACACACAACTATACCACGCTGTTTTACAGTTACCAGAAACCAATACGCAAGTTTTTTTTTGTGTGTGTCTTGTTTCGTATTTATTCTAATATCGCCTAATATTCAATATGTAATGAATGTAGTAATGAGATATTTAAAAAGCCATAGCCTGTGCTGAGTGTGTTGACTCGACTTTTCAAGGCCGGCTAGTAAGAAAGAAACATTCCCTACTGCGCGTGCACAACATTGTTGTGCCGATTGTTTTTTTTTCTTCCCCCTTAGAGTGGAGAGATCTTTAACTCTGTGCAGTGAATTAATGGAGCATGAAATCTGCAGGGTGTTAACTTGCAGGTGATGCTGTCCACACATGGCCTGCTTGGTGTGACCTAAGTGCGCCGTGTCATAACTGCATGTGACTTGCGCCAATTAGTGACCTTTTGCTGGTCTCTAAAGCCATCCACTTCAATTACAGCAAAAGCAGGATGGTAGAAAGATATGCAGCGGATCAACAATACGGCAATGTGCTTCTGTTTACTGTAAAACTGCATGCACAAGGGTCTGGAAGGGGAAAAATCCCGTCAGAAAATGGACCTTTAAAGGTGTTAAGAATAAAATGAATGGCCTGGAAAAGACTAAGAAGTAGACAATACATAAACTATCGTATTACAGAGTAGCTATAAATGCTTGTAGGTGGCTTGATCAATATTAGAACCTGCTTTCAATGAAACATTTAAAGATCTCATTTCTTTTTTTTCCACATTATTATGGTGTTACCATGCACAAGGCTAAGTAAGGAATTTCCAAGTATATAGTGTCTCCCCAAACAGTTCACTGAAGAAAGAAACATTTCTTTTTCTCTATATGAGAATATTTATATATATTTCTCTATTCTTTATGATAATTTACTGACCCAAGGATTCTTATTAAAAACATTCAAAGATTGATAGTGTGCCATTTGGGGCTTGGCCCATTTTTATTATTTATTTATTTATTTTTTTAATCTAGGATTGGGCAGAATTTATATTTAACTGATTTATTTGACCTCCTGCTAGGGTGATATGAAAGGCACCCGCAGCTATTATTTTTCTCCTATTCTATTTTAAAGTTCCATTTTTGGAATGCACTACTGCACAGGTCTATGGTGTGAGGCAACATACTATGGATATTGACCTAACAATTATTGCATTTTACAGCAGCTGTATAAAATATGCTTTTACTCTTCTCTTAAAGCAATTTGCACCAAATAGCAATTGCTTTTGTTGTTCATGCTTTTAGTGCTATATATATATATATATATATATATATATATATATATATATATATATATATATATATATATATATATATATATATATATATATATATTTTTATTTTTTTTTTAACCTGTGGGGATTTGTTGAGAGTATCAGCATAGCATACTTAATATACGTAAAACAATGCATTGCAAATAATTGCATTTGAGCGGCATTTTTATAGATAAAAAACCATGTGTGTCAGGTAATGTTCTGGTTCAGTCGAGGTTTGACCATATTCTTCTTGGTGTTTTTTTAATGCTGGTGATTTTTTCGGCACCATCTAACACATGGAATCAAAATCTCCCGTAGGTGTTCAATTGGGTATGAGATCTGAAATGAATGGTGTCTACAAACCATGCCAGCAAAAAAACCAGCACACCAAAGACTCTGATTTTTTTTTTCCTCCCACATCCACTGCCCCCCCCCCTCCCCCCTCCCCTCCCCCCCACTTCCCCGCTTTTTTTTATTCGTCACCTGTCTGTACTTAAATGTCAATTACAGTTGTGTAATAATTGTACTGCTTTCAAGCTCTCTTGGTTACCAGCAATCTCGTCTTCTTTGGCTTATTTTCAGCGGGGAGAAGATGTGCCGATGACACAACCCTACCAAAACCACAGGTCTTGTCTGCATGGAATCATTTTCTTTTGTAGCGCATTACATGCAGCATATTACGTTTGTGTCTCATATATTTTCTGAAACAAAAAAAAAATCTTAATTTCAGTGTATATCTGCACATTAGATCACATCTTCCTTATGTTTTACCGTGGATAAACTGTGCAAGCATATTTTTACCTCAACATCCTCTGTCTATATAGGTCACCTTGCACTGACAGGTGTTTGTATTTTTTTTTGTACATGAAATATATCATTTTTATCGAACGGCCCAACATTCAATACAGTAAAACTGAAGCGTGGTTATACAGGGTTTATTGTCAATGCATTATTAAACACTATGCACCATCAAATCTAAACAAGCCCTATGATAACTGGCATTTACACTGGATTTATCCATGTCACCACATTTTTATAAACTGATTTAAGTCATAAAACGGGGTTGAACTTACTTTTTTTCAAGCGAGACATTTAATGCAGCAGAACCCAGAGCCGACTCTTCAATACGTAGAGTAGGTGGATGTTTCTGAAGCTGTCACTCATAAAAAGCCTTGCTAGCACAGCTCCCACTCACTTTACAGCCCACGAGCTCAGAGTGAAACATCTGCCATCACACAAGCCTCTTGAATTAATTGTAAGTAATTTTTTTTTTCCTATTCAGGGTAAATATTGTCCAAAGTTCCTGTTTAATGACATTCTCATTTCAACCTATAGAACGAATCATTACTGTATGGATATTTAACTGTTTTTCGTTTTTCTTCCGTCAAAAGAAAATGGCCCGTCAATCCGGATCCAATGACAGTATTTCCAACGGATCCTGCAACGTATTCACCTACAAGGAGTCGGCGCAGGTTCTCTTCCCCGTCTTCTACATTATTGTGCTCGTCGTCAGTGTCTCGGGCAACAGCCTGGTCCTGTATATCACCAGCCAGAAAAAGAAGAAATTTAACTCCACCACACTTTACCTGATCAACCTGGCGATCTCGGACACCCTCTTCACTCTTGCTCTTCCCGGCAGAATCGCCTACTACATCCGTGGCTTCGACTGGCCCTTCGGAGACCTTTTTTGCAGGCTTACGGCCGTCATTTTCTATTCCAACACCTACACGGGCATCGCTTTCATGACCTGCATCAGCGCTGACCGCTACCTCGCCATGGTGCATCCGCACAGGTGCCCGAAGCTGAGGAGTCTAAAAGTGGTACGAGGAATCTGCATCCTGGTCTGGGCGATGGTTTTCCTGGAAACGTCTCCCATGCTCTTCAGGAGCATGATGAATGAGGGGGAAGGTCAGAAAACGTGCATGGAGTTTTCCAACTTGGGGGAATCGCCAAACACCCCGTATGTGCTTTTGCTCGCCTGTGTTATTGGGTTCTGTCTGCCCCTGGGACTTATCCTGGGCTGCTACAGTCAGATCAATTCCAAGCTTTCCAAGATGGCCAAAGAGAACCCGATGACTGGCAAGTCAGGGAAAAGCAGCAGAGCCAAGCATATAATACTGCTGATTTTGCTGAGCTTCATGCTGTGCTTCTGCCCCTACCACATCAATATCATGCAGTTCATGGTACGCCGGCTTCTCCATAACCCTACCTGCGAGGAAAAGAAGGCTTTCAAAATGTCTCTTCAAATCACAGTGTCCATGATGAACCTCAACTGCTGCCTGGATCCGGTCATCTATTTTTTTGCAATTAAGACTTATAAACAGAGAGTAATGAGCCTTTTTAAGGGTTATATGCCGGCTTCATTGTCAAAGAGCATGCCTGATAACAGCACCAGCAACACTTGAGAACCATGCTGTTTGAGTAAAGCAAAAGAATTTGTTGTCCCTATAGCTTTTAACTAAGTTGGCAACGTCGGCAACATGCTGTCGGTGGTTGCTATCAGAAAAACCGACGAAACTAATAATTTTTTGCCTTTTATTATGTAAAGCTTTAATTTCCTGTTTTTGCTTCAAAAAGTCCATGACATAGTATCACATAGTATTAAAATTCGTTCAGTAGCCTGCAGACACGAGCGCACGCTTATTATCTTTATAGTGAACTCTGACTTTGTTCCGTGATTTCTTTTCGGGGAAACTATCGCTCGGCGACGTCTAGGTGAAACCATGACTAAGGGTTTGCGAATTGTATTAATTGCTCGTGAAGTATTATAGACGTTATTATTTAGAAGACTTTTTTTGAATAGTCATTCGGCTTTTATCGGAGAACGCTGCACGAATGTAAAATATAAAAATACGATTAAAAAGATTGTACTGATGCTCGTAGGCTGCAATCATCAAAGACGAAAGTATGAGTCAAAACCATACGCAGTGAGAAATAACGAGAGTACTTTTAAATTCAAGCAAGTATTAAAAAGGTAAGAAATAGAGTAAATGACAAAAGTGTGACATTAAGCAGATCATAGCTGAAGATGAGCCGAAGTATTCTTGATATATTTGTCTACGGATTAACTTTTTTAAATGCTTTCAATTTAAATAAATTGAGGTTTGATTGATTATAATTATAATAGGATAGGAATAATAGGATAGGTATACTATATAGGATTATAATTCATGCTTTCAACATTTCATTTCTGTTTTGTTTTGTTTTTCAATGTAATGTATTATTATTATTATTATTATTAATTAGAAGCGAACCAAATATAGAATCGATATAAATCGAACAAAACACAAGTATAAAGTATAAAGTGAAGTATGCTGAAGAAGAACAACTGCTCAAATATTTCCATCCCCCATCCCCCCAGTAGAAGTCAATCCTGCCCTGAGAGCATCTGAATTTAATCTCTTCTATCATGCAATGTAGCAAAAGGAACCAACAAGCATTTCATTTGTTTTTTCATTATAAATTTCTTTATAAGTTTTCTTGTAAATAATACATTTGACATTTTACTACTGACGAAGAATTTCCTGACATTTCAGAAATAGCACTTCAAAAAAAGCTAATTCTACCTGTACGGTACGCTATTGAGAAAGAAGTCCTCCTTCAAAGATTTGGAAAATAAAGTCAGGCTTCCTGTGGAACAATATTTCAGCAAATACCGAACATGTAAATAATGAATAGTGTAATATGTTTCCTGCATTAGTTTCTGTTTTCTTCATTTGCTTGCAACATTTAATGTCCTGAAATGACATTATTAATAAAGATTATATTTGTAATCAAATAAAAACTAACCAATGTTTGTTTCTTGTTTGGTTTTGTCATTTTATTAAGCATTCTGAAAAAATGCGAATAAAATTAAGATTTATGTGCACAAGATAGAAAAAAAATAGTTGTTAGTGATTTTATATTTAGTATTATTTATATATTTCATTATATATAGTATATATATATATATATATATATATATATATATATATATATATATATATATATATATATAATATCACTAACAACTATTTGATAGAAAAGTGATTTTTTTTCTATATTGTGCACATAAATATATACAAAAAGTAATATATAGGTCCAAAGGTGGGCTTTTTTTCTATGTTTGATTTTACTCGCCATGCCATATATGAGAAGAGGGAAAAAAGGGGAAAAGATGGCATTAGGAAAACTTTACAAAAAAAAAGAAGAAAAAGAAGGAACAGGTTCATGTGTATCATTAGTTAACTAACTTATATTAAGCATGGAACATAATTTGAATTTCACTTAACTAGAACTTATAAAAAAAAATATAAAAAAAAAATATATATATAAAACTGCATATAACATCATGGATACTGTACAGTTATTTCTATCTATCTATCTATCTATCTATCTATCTATCTATCTATCTATCTATCTATCTATCTATCTATCTATCTATCTATCTATCTAGATCTATCCTATCCATCCATCCATCCATCCATCCATCCATCCATCCATCCATCCATCCATCCATCCATCCATCCATCCATCCATCCATCCATCCATCCATCCATCCATCCATCCATCCATCCTATCTATCTATCTATCTATCTATCTATCTATCTATCTATCTATCTATCTATATTAGAATAGCATTACCATGGCAACTTTCATGAATTTTAGTCCCACTGCTTTTATCAAATCATAGGCCATCATAGGAAAAAGTGCGGGCGCCTTCTGGCATATTACATGCCTAGTAAAGCAAACCGCATTGTTCACGTCTGTTAGAATTAGAGGAAAAGACACTTTAAACCCTTACCTACATCTCTGCTGTTCTGCAGTATGTGCTTGCACGCTTTCTTTGATTTGATTTGCACAACATGAGAGAGCAACGGTTAATATTACCAAGAAACTGACAAAATCCTTTCAAAGCACACAGTGAATACTTCAAGGAGAGCAAGGAGCAGGCATATATATATATATATATATATATATATATATATATATATATATATATATATGGTATATGTAGGTATGTAGGTGTTCAAGCTACATGCTGGAGCCGCTTTTTTTTTTCTTTTTCTTCCTGTCATATATTCTCTGAACACAGCTCAATGGCAGGATAACCGCAACGCGCGTGCTTGCTCTGTATTTCATACATCCACATTGCTATATATAGGTGTGCAGTTCAAGTAAAAGTATACCAAAACCTATAAAAAGGAGTGTGTGGTTATGTCTTGAAGTTACTTTCAGAAAGGTGATATTACTCTAGATTACAGAGTCAAACGTTCCTAGCAAACTCACAGTGATATTTTGGCATTGATGCCACAAATATTATTGATATTATATATGCAAATACTTAAAAAACGTCATTCGTCATTCATTTTTTACCCATCACTGAGTCTGGATCCAGGGCATATCCCAGAAAAACCTATAGAAGGCATTTCCGCACACCACGTCACACGCTATGGACAATTTGGAAGTGCCAATACCCCTACAACTCTGAAATTTCTCTTACTCTGTTTACTTAGGGTGGAGGTCAGATTCAATCTCTGGCATTACCATTATTAATCACTAAGAATACTCAAAGACAGATTTATAATTTACTCACAGTCTCAATACTGCACTTCTGGCACCTTCTGGCTCACAGTTATCACCTATGGACTCCGTGGCTTCATTTTCTTTCTGCAATGTGCATGTCTTGAATGTATATTTGCACCTTGGGATCTGGCTAAATGTTCCTTTATCTCAGTGTCGTGCATTAGTGTCGTGCATTAAATGACTGTGATGACTCTCTATCAATTGCCTAAAAATACCCAGGATGTTTCAACATGAGTTTTCACTTTTCATTACACGGCATGAAATTAGGCACTGACTAATAGATTACTGGAATGTTATTCAATGTATTATACAAGCCTATGGTGTAAAGTAAAACATACTATAATTGTTCTTAAATGCTCTTGCTTTAGTGACTACGATAGTATGTAGGGGGGATGCACGACCTACGTCTACAAAAAGTCACGCCATTTCAGAAACCTGACAAAGGACTGATTATGAATTACTATTACATGATTGATTCACAGCAGGTCAGGAACATCATATTGAATGTGTTCTTTTCCCATCTGACACAATTGAAATCTTTTTTTTAACAAAAAAAAGTACTGTTATATATATATATATATATATATATATATATATATATATATATACATAGCTGTTATATATACTTAAATGTCAAACACACTGGAACACATGATCTCCAATGTATTGAAAGGTTACAAAACGAATATGTGATTGAGAGAGGCTACATTTGCCCCAGGAAGCAAGAAATCTGCTGTTGGGTCATGGGTTCGAGCCCCTGTATCACCAAGCTGCCACTCTTGGGACCTTGAGCAAAGCCCTTAACCCTCTGTGCTCCAGGGGTGGTGTATCATGGCTGACCCGCAGCTCTCACCCCAGCTTCCAAAAAAAAAGAATGAATTGTGGTGTAATGGATATGTGACAAATAAAGACTATTTTATTCAGTCCCTTAAATGATGCAAAAAGAGTCCAGATATCTTTTTTTCAGCATAATTCTAATATGAATTTTTCACCATATAAAAGTTTGTTTCCTGACAGTGCAGATCATACGGAAAATATGAGATGTGAAAGACCGAGCACAAGGCTCAGCACATTTAGATCCAAATCATGAAATGATCCTAATATAGAAACAGCTAATAGGTTGATATATGTTTGAATATTTTTCTCCCTTATGCAACATGAAACTGGCAGACTCTACATCCGTGAAAAGCTGTATGGCCAATGGAATTGGCAAACAGCATTGTGTGAATAAACACTGTATTAAATATTGATTGTTGTAGCCAAAAGAAGACCCTCCTCCGCCGCGGATCCTTCTCCATTAGGATTTAAAGTTAATGAATAAAACATATTGTATGTTTACAGATTTGATAAGAATAGTCATATTCACATTCATTTATGGTTCTTTTCATGTTCGGTACACCACTTCCTGTTTGCAGTTTGCTTTCGTGTGTGCTCAATTCTGAACATTTTGTTGTTTTTTTTTGTAAGAATTCACGCTAAAATTGTTACAGTCAGATGAGGCACTAATTTATAATTTCATTCTAATTAATGATACAGTTTAAATGATATAAGTATGGACATATATATTATATATATATATATATATATATATATATATATATATATATATATATATATATATATATAATATACTTATTATTTGGAGGTTGCTTTGCCAGAAAGTAATTTATTTTTTATGTAATTTACTTAATTCAATTTTTTTCTACATTTCTTTAGACATTATTACAAATTATTTCTGGAATTTAAACTGGTATGTTTTTGTATTGCTGTTCAAAGAATATCTTTACTTTTCTTGCCAGCCCATCTTTAGTTTAGGGGGGGTGAAATAATTCGATAACCCTGAAACAAATTTTGATGATCTTAAAAACTAGTTTAAGTAAATGTAATTCTTAGTGGTCTCAAATTGCTTTGTTCCAATACCCGATTAAATATCACTATCCAAAAAAATAAAGACATATTAGAGTATTTTAAGGTATTAAAAAATAAAAGATGCCCTAGTAGGTAGCCTTGGGGAACCCAAGTTAAGTTAATAGTTAAGATCAGCCATAAATTAAGTACTTTTATGAAAATTATAAATCTAATAATTGTTTATTTGTTAATCCCTCCCATTCCCCGTATCAGTGTGCATTAAAATCTAAAAAAATAGTGTCATTTCTAAAAAAATAAACAAAAAGACAAAACCCAAACAAAGAAAAAAAAGAATAGTAATTGTCAATTGTGAATGGTGACAGCAACAGGAAATTTCTTTAATGTGGTATAGGCACCTCTTCATTACACCCCAACGTACCACCACAACAGAAGTGTGTGACACATCATAGTTCTTTAGCCCCTTCCTTCTTTAGAAACAGTCCCATCAATAACTGGAAGATGTCACTAGCCCATTTAAATCAAAGGGCATAGGGGTAATATGATAATAATAATAATACAATACCCTTGACAGTCTGAGGGCAATTAGCTCTTGTGCCTCTGGAGCTAGAGGCATAAGGGATGACCTCGTTTACCTCCTTTGAAAAGGGAGTTCTCCGGCTGCTTTTGGTGGGACCAAGAATGATGGGATGGTTTCTTATCAAGAAAATAATAAAACACTGCTTCTTCAACCTTTTCCCCTTTCTGATAGCCCATACTGACATACTGATTGCTGGTCAACAGGTTGTTTGATAATGGATATATACCTTAGAGGTATATATATAGGTATATATATAGAGGTATATATATATATATATATATATATATATATATATATATATATATATATATATATATATATAAAAGCATGTTCGCCTCACACCTCCAGGATCAGGGTTCGATTCCCGTCTCGGCCATGTGTGTGTGTGGAGTTTTTTTTCCCGTGCCTCAGGGGGTTTTTTTCTCCGGGTTCTACGGTTTCCTCCCGGTCCAAAAACATGCATGGTTAGGTTTGTTTGGCACCTTTGGAAAATTGTCCCTAGTGTGTGAATGTGTGTGTGAATGTGAGTGTGTGAGAGTGCGATGGGTTGGCATTCCATCCAGGGTGTATCCTGCCTTAATGCCCATATATAAATATATATATATATATATATATATATGCCACCATGTGCACCATTAAATCTCCATGTATGGAGCATGTAACAATGTAAATTCTTATCAAATAAAGTAATTGTGCTAACTTTAAATATAATAAACGCCTAGAAATACGGTTAATAATACTGTATTAGGTTGAGATCATATATTAGGACACACTTGATAAACTACTGTACATTCAAGGCATTTTCACCTGCTTAGATAACATGGTTCGCAATGAGAGTTCTAATTTATCCAAGAAAATGAGATCCTGGTCCCGAGAGGTGACTAAATCTTACGTTATGTAAGGCTAACTTAACAGCAATGACATGCTGAAAGTGAATCTTTCTAAGGTGTTTGTAATTACCACTCTGACTTAAAAAAAAAAAGTGGTTTTGGTAGGTAATGATGGCCAAAGCAGGTCTAGACATTTTTGGACACCGGGGAGATTTTAAAGATGTGGCAGGTTGAGGGATGAGAATCAGAACTGTAGCACAGACTCTTCACCCGCAATAGGGTGCCCCCTCATCTTCCGACAAAGACTATGATTTATGTCTGGCAGTGTCTTCATTTTTTTGGCTCTCCATGCAGTGTTTGAATTACTGTCGGCCTTTAAGGGGGATCCGTATTCATTATTATTTATCTCTTTGCTATATTGCAACATTAAACGTAAGAATTTCATGTCACTTTATTGCCTGCTATGAAGCAGATGTTTACTGAAAAAAAACAAAATAAAATATTAACATGGCTTTTAAAAAAAAAATCTAAATTTACGAACATTCATCTCCTCAGAGAGGGTTAACCTTCCGCACTCTTAGATGCCTAAATATGATCTTACGGCACGGTAAAATGACAATTAAAGAGATTTTACACCGTACAGAATGATTTTTCTGTCTTGTGATGTGATCTTATTTTTATTTTAAAATCAAATGTCTTTTCATATATATTGTTTCTTTACTTGTGGGTTTGAATGAAAACCTACATCTACAATCGCCCTTTGTGGAAAAGATTGGCCAACGCTGATGTATTTAAAGGTTATACACTGTAAATGTACACTGCCTAAAGTATTCATTCCTCAGGTAGAAGTACAGATACTAGAGTTTAAAAAGGCTTCTGTAGAAGTATCAGCTCAAGCTTTTTACTCAAGTAAAAGTACTGGTTTCAAAACTACTTCAAATATAAAAGTAATGTAAGGGGGAAAAATGCCATTAAGGACAAAAGCTTAGGCCAATCGCAATCTCTAATTTATTCAAATATCTCTTTACCAAACCCTCGACTGTAGCTTCATTTGCGGAGGACGAAGAGAAAGCACCCGTTTGACAAACAAGCCAGTAGTGGAGAAATAATCACTTTTAAGAAATATTCATTTTTTTTGAGTAACCACCCCGACACTCACACCGCTAGGGTCCGGGTTCGATTCCCGTCTCGGTCATGTGTGTATGGAGTTTGCAAGTTCTCCCCGTGCCTCAGGGGGTTTGTCTCCGCGTTCTCCCGGTCCAAAAACATAGACGGTAGGTTAATTGGCACCTTGGAAAATTGTCCCTAGTGTGTGAGTGTGCTTGTGTGTGTGTCCTGCGATGGGTTGGCATTCCATCCAGGGTGTATCCTGCCTTAATGCCCATAGACGCCTGAGATAGGCACAGGCTCCCTGTGACCCGAGGGAAGATCGGATATAGCGGTAGAAGATGAATGAATGAATGAATGACCCCAACACTGGCTATATCCTTGCTGGAGTGTGATGTGATTTGTGTTGTGCGATGGATCGCTTACAAACCAATAAGGTGTCGGAATGGTATATATTTATGAATGGGAGATTGTGGCTTAGAGGTTAAGGTGTTGGCCTCTGGACCAGAAGATTGCAGGTTCAAATCCCACATCCACCAAGCTACCACGAGTGAGCCCTTGAGCAAGGCCCTTAACCCTCAGTTGTACGCCGCTCTGGATAAGGGCGTCTGCCAAATACTGTAAATGTATTTATACTTCTCATCTAACAACAATCACTTTCACTCTATCCGGATGGTGCTATTAATATTGATAGGTTTTTTTTTTTTTTTTTTTGAACATGTAATTCATTCGTTATGTAGTTTTCATTCCAGACAATTACATGTCTGGAATGAAAACTACATAACGAATGAATTACATAACGAGGCTAGTTTTAAAATGCAAGGAATAGAAAATATATAGAATTTGTGTGAAAATGTAACGAGTAGAAGTAAAAAAAATCGGCTGCAAAAAACAAATAGTGAAGTAGAGATAAGTAAGGTAACGAAGCACTTGTACTTTGTTACTTGACACCTCTGCTGACGTATTGAAATGCATGTTATTGTGAATACCCTGCTTTATGCTTTATGCAGGAATCAGAATCCCCTGCCAAGGAAGAAGTGCGCAGTTCATAAATCCAGATCCAGCCCGGATATTATGCCAACCACACTCACCTGAATACAGGCACACCTGTTTCCTGTTTTTCCCCCATCGCTGTGTGAGATTAGTGTAGTTTTAACTGCACATGTTCTTCATGAGGCTTTGCCATTCTTTCAGTGTACAGAGTACAGTGTCATTTCCTCTTTTGCTGATCTAGTTTCAAATCTGTTTCATCCTCTTTTTCTCCGTTTAGGTAAACATTTGACCATTACCTGTTTTTGATTATACGTATGACATTTGGCACACAGACACACACACTTTTTCTAGGGCAACTGACATAAATGCTTTGAAGTTTCCTGCAACAAATAATTCTTACTGGTTAACTAGGTCACTGAGTAAGAATACAGTCGCTCTAGCATTGTTAGGGGGCAGTAGAGTAAAGATGATTCATTCAACTAATTCCAGTAAAACTGTTCCTAAAATTAATTTCTGTACTTTAGACACTGTTTGAAGACTGCTATTGATGTAGAATAGATATATCATATATATATATATATTATATATATATATATATATATATATATATATATATATATATATATATATATAAGACTGCTATTGATGTAGTATAGATCATATACTAATATATATATACTATTTATATATATTTATATATTTTCAAAAAAGAAATCATCACTAAAGCTGGACAGTAAATAAGAATAACTTAACTAAAAAAAATAAAACTAAATCAATCGAAAATTACAACAAAAAAAAGGAAAATATGAAAAATATAAATACTTGAATTGAACTGAACATGTCCAGGATTGTGTTTGGGATTGTGAAAATTGTATAAAACCAGTGTTTGTGGAAAATAATTCCCTAAAACAAAAAGTTTTCATTGTAGTACACCATATACACGTTAAATAAACTGAGACTATTTGCATCCCCCCCCCCCCCCCCCCCCCCCCCCCATCCGACGTTGTATTTAATTACATCATCAGACCACTAGAGGGCTCTCTATTACTGCCCTGTATGCCTACTTGTAGGGGCGATTATAACAATGGTGTCAAATGTTGTCTGCAAGGCTCCAGCATGGCTGTAAGTGTTCATTCCAAAAAAGCGCAGCTGATTCCAGTTGTTTAATCAGTTGCTCTTGGTCTTGAAATAACTGATGAGATGCATCAGCTGCGGTTCTTGTGAGGCCGGAACGAAACGGCACACTGATCCTTTGTAGTGACGTTTGGTCAACCCTGTTGTTCCACTTCCACAAAGAGCAAGAGTCAGTGGTTAGACTTTTACATATGTCTTGCCTAAGATATTGTGTACAAGCCATTTCCTTTTTGGTGTGTAGATCGTTGATTGTCACTACCAAGTGCTACTGAGGCTAGTATCATAAACAAATAAACATTTTACTAATGATAACCTGGGGTGACTTGGGTGTCTTAAATTAATTACTTATAATCATTTGAAATTCTTTATACAGATATAGGTCACACATTGGTGCCACTAAGGTCTGCCTCTTAACTTGCCATAGTATGTTTAAATAAAGTAAGATTTGATTAGCTTCATCGCTTCATCAGTGCTTGCTTTCGACTGTGCTCGTTACATTTATAATTAGGGTAGAAGTGGAACTGTTCACTCATCAGTACCAGTAGAGAGAGAGTAAAAAAGTATAGAGAGAGTAAAAAAGTATAGAGAGAGTGAAAAAGAACATTTAGGACATTTTCACCAAACGTTTGCTATCTCATTTTTGGGAAGGTGACTTTGTAAATGTAATAGCGTACAAATGACCCTATTCAAAATGTAATAAGTAGTTTAGATTCATAAAAGTAAAGTAACTGATTACATTTCATTCAGTACTCTCATTTGTCCACTAGGTGGCACTTAATGAAATGAACATTCTAAGGGAAAAAAAGAAGGCAAACCCTCAGAAAAAAATAGGTAATATTTTTGCTAAATTGAGATTCATCAGAATCCAACTGTTGACGAAAGTCAACCTATCCTAACATTTCTTTTTTATTCTCTTTTTATATCTCACTTTCCAGAAATCCATAAAAAACAAAAAAAAAACAACCTCAACTGTCTATGCTTGTGTACTTAAGTTTGTATTTACCCTTCATGAATGAATCTTATCCTTAGATCGAGACCTAAAGCACTTCTTGTACGTCGCCCTGGATAATGGCATCTGCTAAATACTGCAAATGTAAAGTCGGGGCGAATGTTTCACAGGGTCCTGAGGGGTGGGGGATGGGGGATGTTTTTTGTCGGGATGGGGGATTTGTAATCTTTGACATTTTCATAAGTAACTGTAATTTAATTCCACATCTTCCTCAGTAACTGCAATGAATTACTGTTACTTGTATTTTGTTACATGTAACTAGTTACTCCCCAACACTGCTCATTTTTCAGCAGTGTGTAAGACGGCTTGAAAAACGAAAAGCTGAAAAACGTTCTCAGTCGAATAGGCGCCTTCTAAATGGCCTTGAAAGCGGTAGCGTTTCATCACACTTGAGATAGCACTTTTCTCTTTTTAAATTTTTTTTTAAATGTCAAATGTTTGCGGCGATGTCAGCAAAAGTCCCACACACAGTAGCTTCCGGCTGAGATGTTGCCACAAGCAGTTGCAAAGGAAAAGTTCTTTTCTTTTTTTTTTTTTTTTTGAGATACCAGCAGTACTGTCAAAGTTATTTAGCCAAGTGTACATGTCAGGAAAGGAGAGCAGTGCTCAACACAAACACTCATGACTCATGACTCATGGGATAAGTGGTAGAGAAAAATGCAAAACTCTTATTGAGCACTTTTAAATTAGAGGCAAAATGTAAAATCCTTGAGCAGGAACAGCTGCACAATTTTACTGCACGTTGGACAGGATTTCCTTTGCCTAACAACATCCGACCGACACCGAGTACCATGACTAAAATTTCACCAT
>JACRUU010000011.1:15685200-15727700 GCA_030449085.1 Kryptopterus vitreolus | reverse complement strand
GGGCTGTGTTCCTGGGCTACGGCATTCCTCTGATAACCATCCTATTGTGCTACTCTGCCCTTTGCTCCAAACTCCGCGAGTTGGCCAAGACCAACCAGCTGACCGAGAAGTCAGGCCTCAGCCGCAAGGCCATCGGCGTGATCTGTTGCGTCATCCTGGTGTTCGTGATTTGCTACAGCCCCTATCACATAGACCTGCTGCAGTACATGATCCGAAAACTGCAGTACCAGCCCGACTGTGAGCAGCTGCATGCCTTTCAGATCTCCCTGCACATCACCGTCAGCTTTATGAACCTCAACGCATGCCTGGACCCCTTCATCTATTTCTTCGCCTGTAAAGGCTACAAGAAGAAGGTGCTGAAGCTGCTTAAGAGGCAAGGGAGCATATCGTTATCCAGCATGGTTAGGACGTCGCCAGATGATTTATCCCGAGATATTGACAAAATTAACATGGGCAACAGGGTCTCCCATCTGAGGGAGAGAAGCAGCATGATAGAGGGTGTCTGAGATACGCTCTGAACCTCTGGACTATCTTCAATATCAGGGAAATCCCATTGGGTATGAGATCATTGTAACATGATGACATGAAAATTCCATAGCTAAAAACTCAGTGCAGTACTTTAAGGTATGTTCTGTAAATATGTACTTCTAGCCCATCCATTAGCTTGGTAACTTGGTAGCTATTTTCCCCTATAAGACTCATTAAACTGATTAAATACAGGAACATTTTGGAGAAATACTTTCACACTTTACACCTCAAACTTTACATGACATTTTTCTTTTCCTGCTTTAATGGTCTGCCACCTGCTGTTAGATATCTGAAATAGCTTGTGAAAATGTAAAAGTACTGGAGAAGGGGGATAAGAGGATAAATGGTCATCAAAGTTATACATGGTCAAGAATGAATAAACATGAATGAGTTCAAATATACTGCGTGTAAAGCAAGGCATAAACATTATTATATCCAATAGAAATCTTTCTAAGAACTAAGAATAAGCTTTGGCTAAACACATTTTCAAAATCCCAACTAATTCAGATCTGGTAAAATGATAATTACTTTCTGTTGAAAAGAAAAAGACCCAGAAGCTATAAACATGTGTAACGTTGTGTAATAACAATGAAATGCCTCAAGAGGGCAATATAACACATAAGAACACGTGCTCGTTGTTTACAGTGCTCTTACTGTACAGCATCTGGAATGGGGTTTACTTGTAATGTAAAAGTACAGATAATCAATCGTTCAGACACATCATTTATTGCTGTCCAGTAAATTTAGATCAGAGTGTAGAGTGTCAAAAATATTCAGTGTATTTCGAATTTCCGAAACTTAACGCATCTTAAACATGTAGCACATGCACCACGCGTGACACGTGCTGTACAAAAGCGAGAACAGGAGACCTGTCAGTTGCAGGAAGTGAAAGTTTAACGTAGTTCTCGAGTCGAGAAAACGCCACTCAGAGAAGGCAAACAAACGCGTGTTTTCAATTCTGCCCCAGGCCTTATAACACGTTATAGCTACATGACGAAGCATTCAGGAAGAGTTGTCATATAGATACGAAGCTGGATAAAATCTCTAATACTTTCTATTTTCTCGCACACAATGGTTCCGGTGCGCTGACTATTATTATATGTTGTACTTTTGCCTTAAAATGGAAATGATATATTAAAATAATGAATAAGATGATGTGTGACCTTGTGGAAATCCATACATATAGCACTTATCACATGTAGGTACAAAACACCAGCCAATGAAATGTTACATCAGTATCTGACAAAGGATTTGACCACATAATATTATAGACTTATTTTAATGATTATATATTTTTTATTAAGCTTTTTTTTTTTATCAGCTTGGTGTTAAACTCACCATACTAATTCGGGGAATCTTCAGCTGTCCAGTTTTTGCTGAGCCTGTGTCTACATTAGTGTCAGGTTCCTGTTTTTGGCTGAAATTACTGAAACTTTTCTTTCTTTTTTTCTTTCTTTTTTTTTTACTATGGCAGCCCAGCTGCAATTCGATTTGACGTGGTGTTCATGTTCAATCCCAAGAGAATCAGCAGGCTCTGTAATATTCAGCGCAGCTTGTCTGTTATCCCCTGATATACTACCCTGATAGTTTTGAAGTCCTCAAGATCACCGTTTTTCCGCATTCCGATGTTTAATTGGAACATTAACCTGAGTCGACCCGCATCTGCATTGTTTGAGACATTTTGATCGTGCTTTTGAATGAAAATTGTACAGTTACTATATATTTGTACAACAATTAGCCAATCAGCCCACATGCACATATAATACTGTATATAATCTGCTATAGTAGGTCTTCCAATCTGCAGATGTTTATGTGCTGAATGTACATTTCATTACTTTATTTAGTGTTAATGGACTATTAATGATAAAAGGATCCAACTCGAGTAGCAGGCTGAAACATCTACTAATGGTGTAATAGTATTTATAGTAGGCTAAAAATATAATATAAATTTTATAATATGTAAATAAAACAGATGACATTATTTGTAAATCTATATTTTATAAACAGAAAGTAAATAAAAAGTTTAAACTCACTAATCTAGGGGCACGGTGGCTTAGTGGTTAGCACGTTCGCCTCACACCGACAGGGTCGGGAGTTCAATTCCCGCCTCCGCTGTGTGTGGAGTTTGCATGTTCTCCCCGTGCTTCAGGGGGTTTTTGTCCTGGTTTCCCCCCTGTCCAAAAACATGCACGGTAGGTTGATTGGCACCTTGGAAAATTGTCCCTAGTGTGTGAATGTGTGTGATTGTGGCATTCCATCCAGGGTGTGTCCTTCCTTAATGCCCATAGATGCCTGAGATAGGCACAGGCTCTCCGTGACCCGAGGCAAGATCGGATATAGCGGTAGAAGATGAATGAATGAATGAAGATGTCTGACCTCGATCGTTTTCCTCTTTACCTCGAAGTCCATTTCTACAAACAGCTTTGCTTTGTTGGTCAGCTTTGTTTTCCTAGAGAAAACAGTACCATTTATGAACATTCACATATGGCTGCTTCATGGCATAATAAAGCTTTAATCTTCATCTCTATATGCCATGTCAAACCGGCTTCAGTTATTTCTGGAGGTATTTCTGGATATCCAATCATTTTTAACCTTGTCTCTAACCCATAGACATTTCTCTAGATCAGGGGTGGGCAATTATATTTTCCAAAGGACCATATGAGAAACCTGAGGTGTGTTCGTGGGCCGAACCAACAATAACGTTGAACGTAACTTATGTTCAATATGAATTTTTTCCTCTTGTAAAGAGTGTTAAATATCATCATGTTCAGGCTACCCACTATCCTTAAGAATAAGGATATTCTATTTAAGGAAAAGAAACAATAAAAAAAATGGCTGTATTTTTCCTTCATTTTTAACACTGAGCATACTCCAACAACGTCAGCGTTGCTGTGTGGTTATACATTCTTCTCGTGCGGCAAAGAAGCCGAAGCAGTTCAGCGGGCCGGATTAAAAGGACCAAGGGGCCGGATGCGGCCCCCGGGCCGTAGTTAGCCCACCCCTGCTCTAGATTCTTGGAATCTTACTGTAGAATGGTATCAAGTGCTGCAGACGTGATAAAAAGGGCAATAAGATCTTTTTTTATTTTTACATTGGTGGATTGGCACCTTGGAAAATTGTCCATAGTGTGTGAATGTGAGTGTGTGTGTGTGTTGTGTGTGTGTGTGTGTGTGTGTCCTGCGATAGGTTGGCATTCCATCCAGGGTGTATCCTGCCTTAATGCCCATAGACGCCTGAGATAGTCACAGACTCCCCGTGACCCGAGGGAAGATCGGATAGATATAGCGGTAGAAGATGAACGAATGAATGACAATCTTTACATATGAGCAACTCTGCTTGTCTAAGATAGACTTTTTATACTTTATAACATTGCTTACCTGTTGCTAATTAATATAATTATAGCTGTTATAGCTCTAGCTATTTATTTTTAGTAATGCTTTTGTTGCCCCTGTCCCAACTTTCTATTTTTTTTATCTGTCAATTTTGGCCATCAGATTTAAAATGACCCTACTTTATTAGTATGTACATTATAATGTAATTGTATTCTGTTTTTAATTACATTTTTGTCATATTTGTTTTGTTTTGAACTGCGGTTGTATATGTTCACCCACTCTTTGGTGGTCTGATCTTACGAGAATTCTTCCTGCCTGAAATCCCCTCGTGACGTAAATAAACAGCAACAGGAAGTACGAGGGGAAGTGTTTTGTGAGAACTGCAAAAAAGAGGAGCGAACATATATACATGTTAAACGCCTTCGGTAAACCTAAAAAGGAAAACTTTAAGGAAAACCTTAAAAGTGATGCTTCAATCTGGAAAAAAAAGAGGTTTAAAGGATTTGCTGAATGCAAATGTGTAATTCTTGTCATTAAGACTTTGTATAAGTCTATCTCACAGTAATACTTTATCCAAAGTTTAGTACAATTTCTGTATATATGAAGAACCTAGCCTTTTCGATCATTCTTTAGAGACACGTGTTATATGGAAGAAGTGATCATTTAACAGTAAGAAGACTGTGACTAAACAAATATATAAATGTACAGGTATTAAACTTTATTTACCTTAATAAGCATGGTTTTTCACACTCTTGACATTTTTTCCAAACATATTTTTTTAAGAATATTTTGCCATGTCTCTTGGAAATCTTGCTAAATGTGAAACCTTTGCTAGTTGGGTATTTCTTTCTGTCCTTGAGATCCGGCTCATCAAAATGTCCCCTTGGTGTCTGAGCAGTCCATTCCATGTTAGATAACACACCGACTGACCATTATCTCTCTAAATAATGCTTATAGAGCTCAGACGTTGTCTTTTCGCATATGGTGAATTCAGCTCCATTTAGCTGCCGTCCGGACAAAATAGAATTTTGGAATGGTAGTCATGTTGTCCCAGTATTCATTCATTCATTCATTCATCCTCTACCGCTATATCTGATCTTCCCTCAGGTCACGAGGAGTCTGTGCCTATCTCAGGCGTCTATGGGTATTAAGGCAGGATACACCCTGGATGGAATGCCAACCCATCACAGGACACACACACACACACACATTCATACACTAGGGACAATTTTCCAAGGTGCCAATCAACCAACCGTGCATGTTTTTGGACCCGGGACCGGGAAAACGGGAACCATGGATGTTTTTAAGGGGAGGACCGGGACACAGGGGAGGAAACTAGGAGGGGAGAGGGGGAGGAAACAGAAGAACCCGGAGAAAAAAAAACCCCTGAGACTCTCGGAGAACATGCAAACTCCACACACACATGGCCGAGACGGGAATCGAACCCGGACCCTGGCGGTGTGAGGCGAATGTGCTAACCACTAAGCCACCGTACCCCCTGGTTCAGTATTCCTTACCCCCTTAATAAAGCTGTAAATGTTAATTAATTATGCTATTAAGATTTTAGCTCCAGGTTTTTCTGTGGATGTACAGTAGGCAATACATGTTGTTCTCTCTCTCACATGCAATAACTTCATGCCAATAATGTCAGATTTGGACTCCTGTGTCGACAATCACTGTCTATTTTTACTTTTACCTAGTTTGTATGTAATAAAATTAAAGCCATTTCCATACGTTTGACATGCACTTTAAGAATCTACACTCACAGTTTATAAAGGACATGGCAAGTAATGCGAAGTTTCAGTGGGCTTGTCAATTTTAAATGGAGAAAAAAGAGAAATCTGAAATAAATTATATTAAAATCTCAGAATAGGGGCACGGTGTCTTAGTGGTTAGCACGTTCGCCTCACACCTCCAGGGTCGGGGGTTCGATTCCTGCCTCCGCCATGTGTGTGTGGAGTTTGCATGTTCTCCCTGTGCTTCAGGGGGTTTTTCTCCGGGTTCTACGGTTTCCTTTCCTCCCGGTCCAAAAACATGCACGGTAGGTTGATTGGCACCTTGGAAAATTGTCCCTAGTGTGTGAATGTGAGTGTGTGTGCCCTGCAATGGGTTGGCATTCCTTCCAGGGTGTTTCCTACCTTAATGCCCATAGATGCCTGAGATAGGCACAGGCTCTCTGCGACCTGAGGGGAGGGAAGATCAGAGGGAAGATATAAGAGGCAGGTAAAGATGAATGTATGAATGAATGAATGTATGAATGAAACTCATTAGAATGTGTACTATGGGAAACTACCATACAGGTAGAGCTTGTGAGCTTTGCATCATTCTGCTCTAGGTTTGGAACGCTGAGTCTGTAAAAAGCTTTTTTTCTCCGATCTGCAAATATTGCATTTATTCTAAAGCGAATAAACAGAATCAAATCAAAGCATTTACGACAAGTATATACTATGACAATGGGAACGTTTAAATGTAGGCATTGTAGAACCATGAACAATGACAAAAAGTCCAGAAAGCTATATTTTTTTGTTATCGTAATCTTAAAGAAACAAACATGATTTTCTCCAGATTACCAGTATATAGTCTAAAGTCTTTTAGATCGGATTTTGTAACATGTAACTGTTTATCGGAAGCGATAAATGGAAGGGCATGAAAAAGTTGTGAAAGGAGAACAAAATGGAGTTTTGTAAACTTTGTAGTTGTGGTTGCTTGACAAGGTGAGGGAAAGTACACAAGCTTTCTGTTCTTCAAACGGCACGTGTCAAAATGTTTCCACATGAAGTGTAAAGTCCTGATGTATTTGCCGCTTACTGGTACCAGTTCTGTTGTCTTGTTTGTGTTTATAAAATCGCACATTTGCTCATAAAAAAAAAAACAACAGAATTATGAGCATAGTGATGGCTGTTGATGCTGTTGAGCCTCAGTACTCATTATGTCTGTGATTTTTGACTGTAAAAACATGACTTGTGACAAATAGAAGCTGACTACATTCTTCCTTTCATAGTGATTCAATTTCTATGTATATTAGTTTTCTGTGTTCACTTGTAACCATCATTCCCTGTCATAGTCAGCATTTATAACGACGTTTATAAGGAAACCTAAACTTGGGAGGAAAATGCCGAAAATGCAGTTGTTGCCTCGGCTTACACTGTTTTTCATACACGTAGATGATGCAGTAACAATGCAACAATCCTTCCATGTATTTACAGTGAGACCGCATTGTTAATATGTACATGTATTACAAGTAAAATAGAAAAACAAACAAATTAGTGAATTCTTTAATACATATAGTAAAGTGAGCGCACAAAAGAAAAATATAAATCAAATCAATATTTGGTGTTACTACCTTTTGAAGAACTAGAAGTAGTGGTAGGAAGGAAGTGATGGCACGACCCCCACAGAGCCCCGATCTCAACATCATGGAGTGTGTGTGGGATTCCATGAAGAGACAGAAGGATGTGAGAACGTCGACATCCACAGAAGATCTGTATTTACTTCTCCAAGATGGAACAACCTCCCAGCCGAGTTCCTTCATAAACACTGTGTGTAAGTGTACCTAGAAGTATTACTGCTGTTTTGAAGGCAAAGTTTGTTCACCCCAAATATTAATTTGATTGATTTGCATTCCATTCATTAATGGAAGTAAATCATTAACACTTCTACAACTTTTGCACAGTACTGTAGTATATATATATATATATATATCTATATATATATATAGTATATATATATATATATATATATATATATATATATATATATATATATATATATATATATATGATTTACTTCCATTAATGAATGGAATGCAAATCAATCAAATTAATATTTGGAGTGAACAAACTTTGCCTTCAAAGGAGTAGATATATATATATCTATATATCTATATCTATATATATATATATCTATATATATATATATATATATATATATATCTATATATATATATATATCTATATATACTCCAATATACAATAGACAGCAACAGAGCCAAAACTGAATATTAGATTATACTTTTAAATGACACGTCCTACATTTTTACCAGATTGCATTTATTTTCTTTCTGTTTAAAATGTCACTCCTGTAGACATTCTGATCAATATTTTACTAAAGTAGATGCAATTGGGGCCACAATGTTGGTCATACTGTAAAAGGAGAAGAAGAACTGACAGAGAGCAAGTGTTTATAACAAGGTAAGTCATTACAACAGGGTGAGAAAGAGAAGGTTCATTCATACCTACTGTACACACCTATATATATATATATATATATATATATATATATATATATATATATATATATATATATATGTACAAATAGAATTTTGAATAATAGTATTTTGGAGAACGCCCATATATGTGCATTGTATCCATATTTAGTGTAATATTTGATGTTGGTACAAATGTACAGTGCTTGAAGTACTTAGATCATCTCTCTCTCTCCCTCTGTCTCTCTCTCTCTCTCTCGTTCTCTCTCTATTAATCCTGCCTCCAGATTCAGTATCGAACGAGGAGGTTATTAAATGTATTATCCGACTGAATACATTTCGGAACTAGTGATAGCGAGACAAGGCTTCATGAAGCATGAAAGCTTTCCAGCTGTGTTGAAAAATGGTTAGTTCCTCGAGGCTTCAAAGTGGCCACTTGAGGACACTTCCTAAAAAAAAAAAAAAAAAAACGAAGTGCAGGAGACCTATGTAGCATGTAAAATCCTTTTTAGATGAGACGATTCCATGTGTCAAATCTGTAAAAATTGAATGGCTCATTAAAGTGTATTCTATTTTTATCATAGCCTAGAAATGCATTTAAAAATCGTACCCAGCGTCTAATGTAATTAGATACACTGTTATTGTTTTGCCATAATAAATTATTGCTATGTGTTAAAATCGACAAAAACGATGAGTTAGGCGCTGATTAATAGTGTTTTGCTTTATTAAGTGCCTGTGTCTTGAGCTTTTAGACGGAGCGAGGTTGTAGCGCGTCAGAGTAAAGGCTGGATCAGACTTGACCTTTCTCTAATAAATGCTCAAACAAGGATTCAAGAACTACATGGCGACATCTATCCGTCTAAAATCCGCTCCGTCTAAAAGTCACTCTCCATAACTCTCTACTTTCTCCCTCCACCACTGCTCACAATCTTGGGGTAACTATGGAAAGTAAATTATCTTTCTCTTCCTATATTGCTAACGTTAATCACTCTTGTCGTCACCTTCTCTAGAACATCAGAAGCATTCGACCATTTTTATCCACACAGGCTGCTCAGGTCCTGGTTCAGTCTTACGTCATCTCGAGACTGGACTAGTGTAACTCTGCAGGTTCTACCTCAGAACGCTATTCGTCCACTGCAAATGATTCAAAATGCATCTGCGCGACTCGTGTTCAACCTGCCTAAATTCTCTCGCACCACCCCACTGCTGCGCTCGCTCCGCTGGTTTCCTGTAGCTGCTCACACGCATCAGATTCAAAACACTGACGCTCGCCTACAAAGCCAAAAATGGATCTGTACCGTCATACCTGCGAAACCTCATCACCTCCCGTAGCGCACCTCGCTGCCTGAGAGCATCTAGCACTGCTCGCCTGGTTCCACCGTCTCTCAGGGTAAAAGGTAAGACCAGCTCAAGGCTCTTCTCTGTTCTGGCACCGAGGTGGTGGAACGAATTTCCACTGGAGGTCCGAACAACAGAGACACTATCTACCTTCAAACGCCGATTGAAGATATACCTCTTCCAACAACACCTATCCTACCTATACTTCTTTCCTCTCACTGTCCAGGAATCCATAAAAAAAAAAAAAACTGTATATGCTTGTATGTTTGTATTTACCCATCATGAATGAATTTATCCTTATATGGAGATCTTAAGCACTTCTTGTACGTGGCCCTGGATAAGCGCGTCTGCTAAATATTGCAAATGTAAATGTAAATGTAAATGTATCATTGAGTATGCTGATATGTGGATCTAAGTGTCATATAAAGGTGCTAGATGAAAGCAAGTGTTCAGGTTGCTTTTAAACATTGTATGTTTATTCACTCATTCGTCTATGGGCATTAAGGCAGGACACACCCTAGATGGAATGCCAACCCATCACAGGACGCACACACACACACACACTCACACACACACTAGGGACAATTTTCCAAAGTGCCAATCAACCTACCGTGCATGCTTTTGGACCGGGAGGAAACCGGAGAACCCGGAGGAAAACCCCCTGAGGCACGGCGAGAACATGCAAACTCCACACACACACATGGCCGAGACGGGAATGGGCCCTGGAAGTGTGAGGCGAACGTGCTAAACACTAAGCCCGTGCTCCAGTGTTGGAGCCTACAAATATTCAGATTGAATTTCCACTCAGTACCTCATAATAACAAAGTAAAGACAAAAACCTGTGCCGGCTCATATGGAGTTTGCTTTTGGTATGGGGCACCTTGAAGAACTCTCAGTCTGTGTAGAACAAGATTCTTTGCTTAAAAATTGAACTGCTTGACTGAATTTCTTGACGGAATATTTGTAAGACATCAGTCACCACTCATCCCCTGCACAAAGCCATCCCTAAAGCAAAATGTTATGGTGTGGATTTGGCAACTGGAGCAAAGTACTGATATATCGTGGTGCCCAGGTGCCCAGGGAAGGTTACTTGGAAATGTAATAGATTACAGATTACAAATGATCCTATTCAAAATGTACTGTAACTGATTACATGGGATTGCTTTTTGATTACTTTCATTTGGCCACTAGGTGGCACTTTTAGTTAAAAAGTGTTCAAACAAATATGCTCTATTTCTCAAAGTGAAACGGCAGCAGATTGTCATTATTCAGTTTCAGTTGAAAATCATGCCGTAGTCTAACGCACTGATCTTACATGAAATTGTTCAGATGTAACCCTATTTGTAATCTTCAACATTTTTATAAGTAACTGTAATTTAATTACACATTTTTTTCTCAGTAACTGTAACGAACTACTGTTACTTTTATTTTGTAATCAAATAATGTAACGAGAGGGGCACAGTGGCGTAGTGGTTAGCACGTTCACCTCACACTGCCAGGATCCGGGTTCGATTCCTGTCTCGGCCATGTGTGTGTGGAGTTTGCATGTTCTCCCCGTGCCTCAGAGTCCCTAGTGTATGAATGTGTGTGTGAATGTGAGTGTGTGTGCCCTGCGATGGGTTGGCATTCCATCCAGGGTGTATCCTGCCTTAATGCCCATAGACGCCTGAGATAGGCACAGGCTCCCCGTGACCCGAGAAGATCGGATATAGCGGTAGAAGATGAATGAATGAATGATAATGTAACGCCGTTACATGTAACTAGTTACTCCCCAACACTGGTGGTTCCACGGTGCTTAAGGTCCTCAATCTGGGCCACGGATTCACCTTCTTGTATGCCAAAACAAAAGGAGTGGCTTTAAGACAAATCTGCCCCAGCCAATTCAGCATCTCTGATAAGATCTAAAAGTTGCTCCATATTTATCATGAAGACAAAATGAAAGACAAAATATGGCTCAAAATCTCCCAATCGACATGTTCATATTCTTTTGTTGTTGTTTTTTTACACATAGATAATATAGATTTTTTTCTTATTGCGTACTATTGTAGATAAATAGAGAAAAAATCAGTCTGAAAATGTTTTATACAAACCGGATTCCAAAAAAGTTGGGACACTATACAAATCGTGAATAAAAACTGAATGCAATGATGTGTAGGTGCCAACTTCTAATATTTTATTCAGAATAGAACATAACACACGAAACAAAAGTTTAAACTGAGAAAATGTACCATTTTAAGGGAAAAATATGTTGATTCAGAATTTCATGGTGTCAACAAATCCCAAAAAAGTTGGGACAAGTAGCAGTAAGAGGCTGGAAAAAGTAAATTTAAGCATAACGAGGAGCTGGAAGACCAATTAACACAAATTAGGTCAATTGGCAACATGATTGGGTATAAAAAGAGCTTCTCAGAGTGGCAGTGTCTCTCAGAAGCCAAGATGGGTAGAGGATCACCAATTCCCACAATGTTGCGCAGAAAGATAGTGGAGCAATATCAGAAAGGTGTTACCCAGCGAAAAATTGCAAAGACTTTGCATCTATCATCATCAACTGTGCATAACATCATCCAAAGATTCAGAGAATCTGGAACAATCTCTGTGAGAAAGGGTCAAGGCTGTAAAACCATACTGGATGCCCGTGATCTCCGGGCCCTTAAACGACACTGCACCACAAACAGGAATGCTACTGTAAAGGAAATCACAGAATGGGCTCAGGAATACTTCCAGAAACCATTGTCAGTGAACACAATCCACCGTGCCATCCGCCGTTGCCAGCTGAAACTCTACAGTGCAAAGAAGAAGCCATTTCTAAGCAAGATCCACAAGCTCAGGCGTTTACACTGGGCCAGGGATCATTTAAAATGGAGTGTGGCGAAATGGAAGACTGTTCTGTGGTCAGACGAGTCACGATTCGAAGTTCTTTTTGGAAATCTGGGACGCCATGTCATCCGGACCAAAGAGGACAAGGACAACCCAAGTTGTTATCAACGCTCAGTTCAGAAGCCTGCATCTCTGATGGTATGGGGTTGCATGAGTGCGTGTGGCATGGGCAGCTTGCATGTCTGGAAAGGCACCATCAATGCAGAAAAATATATTCAGGTTCTAGAACAACATATGCTCCCATCCAAACGTCATCTTTTTCAGGGAAGACCCTGCATTTTCCAACAAGATAATGCCAGACCACATTCTGCATCAATCACAGCATCATGGCTGCGTATGAGAAGGATCCGGGTACTGAAATGGCCAGTCTGCAGTCCAGATCTTTCACCTATAGAGAACATTTGGCGCATCATAAAGAGGAAGGTGCGACAAAGAAGGCCCAAGACGATTGAACAGTTAGAGGCCTGTATTAGACAAGAATGGGAGAGCATTCCTATTTCTAAACTGGAGAAACTGGTCTCCTCTGTCCCCAGACGTCTGTTGAGTGTTGTAAAAAGAAGGGGAGATGCCACACAGTGGTGAAAATGTCCTTGTCCCAACTTTTTTGGGATTTGTTGACACCATGAAATTCTGAATCAACATATTTTTCCCTTAAAATGGTACATTTTCTCAGTTTAAACTTTTGTTTCGTGTGTTATGTTCTATTCTGAATAAAATATTAGAAGTTGGCACCTACACATCATTGCATTCAGTTTTTATTCACGATTTGTATAGTGTCCCAACTTTTTTGGAATCCGGTTTGTATCAGGCTACAATATAAAAAATGAAAAAAAAAAAAAGGGAAGGGGGGGGGGGGGACTTCCCAGATACACTGTTATACTGTGGATGTGAAACTGTTCAATGCACCACATTGAGCTGTATAACATGACATGCAGTGGCAGGCAAGAATGAGTAGTTCATCATCTTATCTAGACAAATGCTAAATTTGTATGAACATTTTTATTACATTTTTTTTACTAACTCTATCATAAAATCTATCACAAACATCCTCAAATTTTCCATATAAGAGTCATCAACCAGGCCCATTACTGAACCAGCAGTCAGACATTCAAAGAATAAATACATATAACCCTTAAAATTCAGAACAACAGGGTTTTACCAGTCCATGCATACATACATCTAAAAAGACAACACCAACACACACTACATAAATGCAGTCAAACTCATTATGTGGAACAAGAGCAAAGCACAACAAGAAGGCGTGCACTTTGCTGGATACCGGTACACAAGATACAGGAAGTAACTAACCAGAAAAAAAGCTCATTTAAATGCAGTCATTAGCTACACAACTTCCTGTGATCTATTTGAGTAGCGCTTGAAATGAGATAGTTTACCACCACATCAGAAACCTTCATATGAGTCAGAAGCAGCTGCCCTACGAGCACACAATGATGTAGATCACCGTGGTATGTACACTTTTACAAGTTCTATGATATTTTTTTGGATAAATATACCAAGCGTTCAACTGAGATTTACAAACTGTTTGTATTTCCGTATAAACATGTACACGTGCTAACTGTATCCTGTAAAAGGGTTGTCTGTAGATAAGACAGTATAACTCTTTCTCTCTCTCTCTCTCTCTCTCTCTCTATACAGTGTGTACTGTATATATATATATATATATATATATATATATATATATATATATATATATATATATATATATATATATACAATTAAAATCTTATATATATATATATATATATATATATACATACATACATATATACATATATACATATATACATATTTACATATATACAGATCATTGTTATATTGCATCATCTTGGATCCTCCTGTGAGACATAAAAGAATTAGGTTTCACTTCAACATTTTAAAGGAACGTCTCTTTTATTTTAGTCTCTGTGGACTGACGAATCAATTTCCAAGCTAAATTACCATAAAGGCTTAACTATTTTGATTACATTTCATGTGACTGAAAAGGTAGTAAATATTTCCACCTCTTCAAATGAGTCATGACTTCTCCATGTGGGGGGATTCGGGGGCTTGGAAGGTGTTGTCAAGCAATGACCACATAGCATACGGCATATAAATAGCTATATATCTATATATATATATATATATATATATATATATATATATATATATATATATATATATATATATATATATAATATATATATATATATATATATATATATATATATATATCTATATATATATATATATATAAGCTATATAAAAGCTTTACGGCTTTATTTATATAAAACTACTTTTTTGTCTCCTGAGCTTAGTTAAATATGGAGTTCCATATTGATATATGCATATCAAGAAGCCATGGCATTCTGGCATATATATGTGTGTGTGTGTGTGTGTGTGTGTGTCTATATATGTCTATAAGTATATAAATAGAAGTTTACAAATCTTACACCACAAAATATTTACAACAAAAAATGTTATTATTAGAATATTTTGTTGTTGACCACTGTGACATTTTTACATTGTAATGTTGTTTATCGCGCATATCAGGTATTTCATCATGGAACAGAATACAACAATGGCCTTCGTCAGCGCGGGCCAGCTCCCTCCGGTTTTCAAACTCGTCAGCTTGGTGTTCTACGGCATCATATTCTCGGTCGGCCTGGTGGTCAATCTTACGGCCCTTTGGGTCTTTGCTCTAACAACAAAAAGAAGGAGTTCCGTCACGATCTACATGATCAACGTGGCTGTGGTGGACCTTATCTTCATTGTCCTGCTTCCCTTCCGAATGGCCTACTACACTGGGGATTATTGGCCGTTTGGTGATATGTTCTGCAGAATCAACGCAGCACTAACAGTACTCTATCCATGTCTGGCTCTCTGGCTTTTTGCTCTCATAAGCGCTGACCGTTATGTAGCCATAGTTCAGCCGCGGCATAGCAAAGAGCTAAAGAACGTACACAAGGCCCTGTTGTCATGCGCCGGTATCTGGGTCATGACCCT
Organism: Kryptopterus vitreolus; assembly: GCA_030449085.1. Classification (NCBI taxonomy): domain Eukaryota; kingdom Metazoa; phylum Chordata; class Actinopteri; order Siluriformes; family Siluridae; genus Kryptopterus; species Kryptopterus vitreolus. The sequence continues at coordinate 15,712,418 of JACRUU010000011.1, read as the reverse complement.
CGGTGGCGCCGCATCGCTTCTTTTCCTGGAGGAGGATCCGGACCAAATTTCCAACCACACCACCTGCCTGAAGATGCACGACATCGTCTACCTGCGTCGTGACAACCCTGTCCACTTCGCCCGTCTGACTTTCTTCTTCATAGTGCCGATGCTGATTATGGTGGGCTGTTACATCACTATTGTAGACAACCTGGTTCACGGGCGCACATCCAAGCTTAAGCCTAAGGTGAAGCAGAAATCCATTCGTATCATCATCACGCTGATCACGCAGGTGCTGGTCTGTTTCGTTCCCTTCCACGTCTGCTTCGTGCTCTTGCTTTTCGAGAACAGTGGGCAGGATTACAGCACCTGGGGGGCGTTCACCACCTTCCTGATGAACATGAGTACCGTGCTGGATATTATCCTTTACTACATAGTGTCCAAACAGTTCCAGGACCGCGTGATCAGCGTGATCCTGTACAGAAACTATCTGAGAAGCGTGCGAAGAAAGAGTCGGCACACAGGAAGCGCTCGCTCTCTCAGTAACCTTACCAGTGCCATGATCTGATGAATCTGACGGGGGTTTAAGACAGGAAAGAAATGTCCTTCGTAATATATAAGACGATTGCAAACTCGTCTTAAAAAAAAAAAAAAGAAGAACAGACTGGGCTGTTTCACTTTCATCTGTCGCAGGAGTTTCGCGGTCGCTATTTCGCTTCTGCAAACGTTGCTTTCACTTGACTTATGAAAGTAAACCAAATGTGAACTAGAGCACCTGTGAGCATCTTTATATGATGCTTGAACGAATCGAAAAATCATTACAGCCCAAAATGGAAAGTGTGTTAAATAAACAAACTAATTTCTTTCTGTGTTGTACCATGTCATCACGGTTAAGTGGGAATTTTTCCCCCCTCATTTTGATATTATTAACAGACCAATCACTGGTCATGAATTCCTGCTCCTATATATATCCAAACGTTCGCTTATTCCCCCAAGTCTGTATAAATGTACACAATTTGCTTGTCAAACTTTATTAGCTGCATTACTTTTTTCGTCTGGTTTTAGCAAACCTACCAAGCAAACACGTCATTGAATTTATGTTTCTAGGAATGTTTCTTACCCACACCATGCCCAGTATGTTTATAGCATCTATAACCTATTGCATACTAAATTATGACACATAATAAACTCACTGTTTTCATACTGCGATAATAACTTACTTCTCTATTGTTGATGTGTTGTTGTTGTTGTTGTTATTTTAACCTATAGATAGTTCTAGCCAAGTGTACATTTCATATACAGACCGTATCGTACAAACATTTACATTTACATTTGCAGCATTTGGCAGAAGCTCCTATCCAGAGCGACTTACAACTGAGCAATGTGTGTGTGTGCCCTGCGATGGGTTGGCATTCCATCCAGGGTGTATCCTGCCTTAATGCCCATAGACGCCTGAGATAGGCACAGGCTCCCCGTGACCCGAGAAGATCGGAAAGCGGTAGAAGATGAATGAATGAATGAATTATAGATAACATCACGGCTTGGAACGAATGCCGTGCCAAAACATTGATAGTTGCGTTTATATCATTATAAAGAAACAGTAGGAAAATTTTAATTCTTGATCATAGTTTTTGTTATAAATATCATGGTAAAACAAATTCCTATTTAAAGACAAACATTCACAATAAACATTTGACAGATTTTTTTACCACCTTTATTCATCTGTAATAGTATAACTATAGTATAGTTTTTTTTTTATACTAAATTTGTATTTGGTTTAAGGGAAAGGCAATAATGATATGTTACATTATTACTGGAATTAAGATCACTTCATTGCTTTTGTGTGTTTTGTGTGTTTTGGGAGGGACCCAGCCATAACAATGTAACTGGGATTTTCATTTAAACGCCTGATTTTAATGTTACTAATTCAAGAACGTTTCAAAGGCCAGCGCAAAATCACAATAAATCTTATATTTTTATTTTTATTCATCAAGCCAAGTCTTGTAGCACATCGTTGAGTTGGCCAGTGAGGGGCGCTATTGATCAGAGTAGGACTTTACCTTAACTGGACATTGATTTACCTTATTAATGCCAGCAGGTGGAAGCAAATGATGGCAGATGTGTGAACATAAGCTGGCGTGAGCAGAGGAACAGAGGAACACAACAAGTCTATATAGATTTATATTTCCCGTTCTAATATTCCTGATCTGATCCATCAATGACCACATTTGGAAAGTATTTGTAATATTATGAATGAAACGCCACATGGTCATGGGGAAAAGAAAAGAACTGTATTTATATTTTTGGGAGAATATTTCTTGTTTATTGAACATGCAGGATGTTATTCCCACTTTATAAATGTTTGTAGATAAAGAATCACTACGCTGTGATTTATAATGCATGGTTGTATTTAAACCATGTCACTATCTGTAAAGTGAAAGTATGATAAAGGTGTCTCATACCTTATCACAGGGCTATCATCAATGTTATAGCTAATTAAGCAGGGCATTAATCTGTGCCGGCACAAATGAAATATAAATGAAGAACATTGCAGGCGGAATAGAGAAATGGGTGACATATATATATATATATATATATATATATATATATATATATATATATATATATATATATATATATATATTTTTTTTTTTATTCTTAGTCATCTATAGGAGATTCTTTTCTTTGCTTGTTTTATTTTAAAGCCATTATCAAAGTGATTATCAAACTAGACCATTAGTCTGAATATTCTGAATAAATACACTTAGTCAGATGATGTCTGCGTTACTCACTGCTCTCTGATGTTAAGGGTAGGGGGGGGGGACCCATCTGTGTGCATTCAGTAGTGCAAAGACCAGCTAACATCACCATCTGGGAATTGCAACTGGAGCTCTGTTAAGTTCCTTTAAACATCCACATTAAATATATCTGTCACATCCAATGCTGCTGGAACACCGCCTGCCTCTCAGTATATTCACACGAGGACTGATATACTAAAACATTTTCACACGTTTGAAAAAGGGTGCTGGAGCAAAAAGAAACAGGATAAGCAGGCCTGGAAATGGTTTATGGAGCGTGTCGACCACTCAGCCCTCACATGGAATAAAGGCTACTGAGACTGCTTCTTGTGCCCTTCTAACATTGTGTATGCACATAGACAAGTTAAACAACACAAAAATACCTGTCTCTTATATATATATATATATATATATATATATATATATATATATATATATATATATATATATATATATATATATATATATATATATTTTTTAATTAACAGGGGGTCGTATGAAGGATATTCCATATGCTATAAAGCTAACAGTGTTTATAATTGGTTCAAAGTTTAATCATTGATAAAGTTATGTTCTTTCCATTAAAATGAATAATATTTTATTAACTTTTATGAAAAGAAACCCTAGTATCATCACTTTGCAACAGGCAGAAATAAAACTTATTCCTCAAAGTTTCGGGGGAAAAACAGGGGACTGCGCATCTTCTTTCCAAGACAGTAAATAAGGTACGAAAATAACTGTTTATATCTTTCATACCTTAAGTGATTACTAACTCCCAGGTTTTACTGAGGTTTCGCAACAATTACAATTATTTATGGATAAAAAGGAACACAGTTTAGGTAATGATCAATGATTGGTGACACGCTGCTTTCCCACCTCAAGGTTGTTCATTTATGCAATTACCATAATTATCATCAAAGACAGACGTTGGAGGTAATGTGATGGTGTATTATAACATAGAATACTAGTGTTTATTTATTTATTCTGGTAAAAACAATTAACAATTTATAATATTTATTTTAATTTTATATTTAATTTATAATTTTATCAATTTTTATGGTTAGTCCGATGATTTTTAAAGAATGAAACATCGAGGCCTATTATTAGCAGTTGTCAGTCGTCTCCATCAATCTACTGGTTTAGCTGCTAATTCAAGTTAATCATTTTATACGGCTAATTGATTATTGCAATTGTGTTGCACAGCTGAGAAGCGTTATACTAATGGAATAAAATTGTCTGGAAAAAACTGACAGCCTGGACGGCAAGGTCTGATTGGATGGAACTGCTGCAAAAGGTGTTTTTTGTTTGTTTGTTTTTTGTAAGGCAAAGTTAGCAGAAAACATCCATTATTTCCATCAAAAATCATTAGTCTCTGATTCTGCTATATTTTCTATTCTGAATATTCTGAATATTATCTATTCAGTGCAATATAATTTCGAAGAGATCCCAAACTTGGGGGAAGAAGTGTAGATACTTTAACCCCTAAAAGTTATCACTATAGGTGTGTTCTTGCAACTTTATTACCCCTATAGGAGAACTGGTTTCTAAATTCTTAGTACATACAATACATTTTGAATTTTCATGTTGAGAGGTCATTTATAACAATTATAATATTTACTTGAATAATCGGTATTGTCCATATTTATTAGACTATATGGACAATATGTCAAGTAGGCTTTGATTGTCGTTTCAACAATATGCAGTGCCGTATACAGTGAAACGAAACCACGTTTCCCCAGGACCAAGGTTCTATGACAGACAACATAAATACATAAGTACATAATTCTAAATGAATCATAATGGAAAAAGTACAAAATCTAATTAGGACTAAAAAGCAAAGTGCACATGTGCCCCAAAAAAAGGGGGGGGTGTTAGGGAGGCAGGGAGGTGAGACAATATAGTGCCAATTGTAGTGTATACAATTGTACAAAAAAAAGGATTTGTTCCTATACGGTAATAGATGAAGTCAAGTCATGTCAACTATATGTAAGTAGCGCTTTTAACAATACAGATTGTGTCAAAGCAGCTGTACAATAATAAATCACACACAGAAACACTCAATCATTCATTCATCTTCTGCCGCTATATCCGATCTTCCCTCGGGTCACGGGGAGCCTGTGCCTATCTCAGGCATCTATTAAGGCAGGATACACCCTGGATGGAAAGCCAACCCATCACAGGGCACACACACACACTCACAATCACACTCACATTCATACACTAGGGACAGTTTTTCCAAGGTGCCAATCAACCTACCGTGAATGTTTTTTTTTTGGACTGGGGGAAATCAGAGAACCCGGAGAAAAACCCCCTGAGGCACGGGGAGAATATGCAAACTCCAGACACACATATGGCCGAGACTGGAGTCAAACCCCGACCCTGGAGGTGTGAGGCGAACGTGCTAACCACTAGTGTTAACCACCGTGCCCCTTCACACAGAAACAAACGTAACAAAATTCGAAACAATTAAGTGTCTCCAATTGAGCAAGCCATAAGTGACAGGTGACAGCGGCAAGGATCCAAAGCTCCATCTGTGACACAAATGGAGAAAAAAACCTTGGGAGAAACCAGGCTCCGTCGGGGGGTCAGTTCTCCTCTGACCAAGTAAACTGTATGGATCAGGGAAATGCAGTGAACATCTGATCAGGATACAGACTGGATCTGAGTGATGATGACCTCGGAATAAACAGAAGACAGACTAATATAAGCGAAGATGCCATTCATTTTGTGATGCAAGGTGTTATGGGAAGTGTTCCCGGTTCTGGTTAAACTAATTAATGCAGCCTAACAATCCTTTAACGGATTAGAATTTTATACATGTTTAAATAGTGTGAGCTGATGTAAACATTTGAGCACTCAAATAGTACATATAGTACTATATGTACTATATCCATATGTACATACTCATATGTACTATATTCATACGTTTCATATGCGTTTTACGATCTTTCCATTCCACATATACCGTAAATTCTGGACTATAAAGCGCACCTGCATATAAGCCGCATCCGCTCTATTAAAAAAAAACAAAACAAATAAAAAAATAATTAAGCCGCACCTGCATACAAGCCGCATCCGCATCCGCTTTTGAATTGTAAATGTACATGTATGTACCTAAATAGATCCTTTAATAACCTGTATTTTAACACGGTGTAACGGTGGACGCTGCACAGAGACGCGGAGATCCGGAATTCGTACAAAACAGGATTTATTAGAATAAAGAACTCAGGAGACGCCGCTCATACGGAGCGGCCAGACAGGCTAGGGAGCCTTGCGCTCTGCGCGCCGTGGTACCGGGAGTACCGGAGAGCCGGAGCGGTGGCGGACTTGGAAGTCCGGGAATCGGGAACAGACAAAGGTTAGGCATAAACATATATCGAGCGTCCGTGTCCGCGACACTAGGTATGTGCTACGAGCCCGGACGGGGATTGTAGGGTGAACCGGGCTTATATCGGGAGAGGGAAAATCAAGAACCGCTGAGGGTGTATTTTGTGTGTGTGTGTGTGTGTGTGTGCGTGTGTGTGTGTGTGTGGAAAAGAGCAGGGAGGAGAGAGAGCACCGAGCAGCAACTTTGCTGATTAAAACGGGACAGAACCAAGAGAAAATAAGCGCTATTTACAGTATTTATCTTCATTTCTCCTGTGTGTGCAATCACGTCACCTTAACCTTGTAAAGATAGAGTTTGTCCTCCTTCTATCCGCTTCTACCCACTTATATCTGCTAAAGAGGAACTAGCGCATTCTTCTTCTTTGCATTTATTTTGTGTTAGTTTTGATTCTAATTCCGGTTAGAGCCCCTAGCGGTCGGGAAAAAATCTGCAGAATAGCCGCACCTTATTATTAGCCGCATGGTTCAAAACCTAGGAAAAAAGTAGCGGCTTATAGTCCAGAATTTACGGTAGTCCCCTTAAAAACGTCCCATTGGATTTTCAGAGTGTGCTGATGAAGATTTGTACTTGAACCACAATGGTGTTGGTAAGAGTTAGAAGGCCTGTTGTGCGGTCAATGTTCCAATTTAACTCATTCATTTACTCAAGTAACACCGCTTAAAACTCCACTCAAAACCACTCTACCGCTATTTCCGATCTTCCCTCGGGTCACTGGGAGCCTGTGCCTATCTCAGGCGTCTATGGGCATTATGGAATACCAAACCCATCGCAGGTACATTCATAGACTAGGGTACAATTTTTCCAAGGTGCCAATCAACCTGCCGTGCATGTTTTTGGACCGGGGGGAAACCAGAGAATCCCGGGAGGAAAAAACCCCCTGAGGCATAGAGAGAACATGCAAACTCCACATACACATGGCTGAGACGGGAATCGAACCCGGATCCTGGAGGTGTGAGGCGAAGGTGCTAACCACTAAACCACCGTGCCCCCCTCAAAACTATGTAAATCTTCATTTACCATCTTCGTGCCGGAACAGTTGAGGCCTTTCGAGTTCAACTGTGAAGCTACGACACCCACAAACATCAAATACTAGATTTCTGATAGGATTGGGGCAGAACCAAAACAACAACAAAGTTTGGGAAAGACCGGTGCCCCGATACTTTTGCTTTTCCCGATAGTCAACAGCTGAGGGAATGGGAGGCAGCCGTAGTGCGAATAGTTCTGCAAACTTCCCAGCATGCACTGCTCCCAGCTTAGTTGACATAAGTACTTCAAAGGAGGTAAACACTCCCTGATGCAGAAAGACACCGCACCCCTGCATGCATGATGAATTATCACAAAGCTTTGCGGATAATTTTGAATCTTCATAACAAGTGCTTTTGTCATAGAAAAATTAATGAAAACAAGATTGTCTTTCATTTGAGCTGATTTAACCGCCTCGGCAGCCAGATGCTCCTCTCTGGATATAAAACCAGTCAGCACTAAACAAAGAGGGAAGGGAAAAAAAAAAAAAAAAAAAAAACTAGCATTTTTTTTCAGCAGCTCATGCTGCAAATAAATCAGGCGGCGCGCACAATGGCCATCTGTTTGTTATTTGATATGTGTGAATACGTGTTGTAATGACTTTGTTTGTGAATCAGTCAGTGCACTGGAACACACAAGAGCTCTCCAAGTGCCGGAGTGTTCAAAGCTAATCATATAATTGGACACAATAGTCAATGACAAATGGAGTTGCATGGAGCCAGCCAGCTGGGAAGTGAATATGTAATCATTGTAAAATCATATCATTTTGCATATTTGAAGACAGCTTAATAGAGTTTGCTTGTCACCGCACTATCAAGTGATGATCAGAGAGGGCCACGTCGTATTTGTTCTCTAGGATATTGCTCCTCTGCATCTGCAGCGAGTTAAATGGAATGGAAACGGTGTTATTTCGTTGCTTCGCAGATGCTATATGTCTTCGGTGCGCGCTGGGATTTATAATGGAATTCCACTGTTCATGAGCATTAAAGTGAGAAGCATAGACTGCGCTGCCAGTTTATTAGTTACTAGATTGCCATACCTAATAAACTGTTGAGTGAGTGTATGTATAAAAATCCGAACGAAGCTGTAAACGTCAAATGCGCTTTGTTTAAGCATTATCGCAGGCTACACATGTGCGTACAATCAAACAGATTCGCTCTAATCACGGTCGCTGATTGTGAACCCCTTCTTTTAAAGACGAAACGGCGAATTCGTTGTTTTGGGGTTTTTTTGTTTTGTGCCGATCGACACGGGAGCCGTGCAGCTGATTAACGATTGTCTTTTTCTTTTTCTTTTTTTTCTTCCGTGGGCAAAACATTTAAGATGTCATTGAGCTCCTGGTTGTATTTAGGCTCGGTTTCCCCCCGGAGAGTCATCACTTGCTTCTTGTAAATTGCACAGCTTGTAAGCAAACCAAGTCTGAGGCCAATGAACAAGTTTGTGTATCTCTGGGGTGGTCCTTCTTGTGCTGTTTTATTATTGTTTACTACGCTGTCCTTGGTTTCTCGTATCCTAATTCTTAGTACAAAGTCGTAGTCCTTTCATGCTACGCCTCTGCTGGGAAAACGTTCTTTCCACTACATTTATTTTCTCTCTCTCTTTCTCTCTCTCTCTCTCTCTCTCTCTCACTCTATCAAATACTTTCTATGAATGCAATTGAAAAAAAGCAACAAAAAAAAGCAGTGCTTTATACTCTTCATTAGTGCTTATTTGCAGTGTTAAAGGCACAATGTTAATGCTCTGTGCAGTCCCTATGGTAAGAGTATTTACTCACAGCAGCTTACTCTCCGAAATCTTATCTAGCCAGAGTCTACCTTGAAATGCTTAATCTCTATTAAAAGGGATAATCTCTCATCAAGAATGTGCTCGATGCAAAAAAGAAAAAAATAAATAACGATTCCCATTGACCCACACCAGTTAGCAGAGCTGAAGCGAGGATGAGAATGTATAGCTTTGATTACCGCTGTGGCTTTTTTAGGGCATTATGTTGTTGCTGATTCACACGCACAGGATTGCAGCACCATTAAAGGGTATAAATAATGTAAGAGCCATTTTTCTACACTACTCAGCTAAGTGCCTTGAAACTTTGGGCTCCTTTTGTCAGGTTCTCGATAGATTAGGCCGTGATTTATTTTTGGTTTATAAAAGTAGCATGTTCCTGACTGCGTTCAGCAGGGAAAGAGTGTTAGGTGCTCCGGTTTTAATTGCACAGCAGTATGTAGACCGGGGAAGGGGGGAGAGGGGGGGGTATGCCAGATCAGGTTAATATTTAATTTAACCTCACTTAACTATCCACATGATCCAGTGGATCACAACGGCAGGACAAGGGCATTTGCGCTGCGACCGCGATAAGATGCAAGAGCTAACATTTCCAAAAACATGGCTCTTCTCCTGCCTCGACAAGACATCTGCGCTTGGACGAAATGGATATGGCGTAGATGCCTCCCTGTCTCGAGGCTGATTTATACGTTAGAGCGTAATACTCTCTCCACACTATAGACGTCACCGCTGAGAAAAACAATTAAACCCAATCTGCAACTTGACTGCACGTCCGTGTCGCGGTTTGCTATACTGGAGATTCTATGTTATTACGAATAATTGAAATGCAATGCCAATTGCAAGCCCACTAGGGTCCTGACTCGCAGCCTAAAGAGCGAGAAAAAAGCGCTAAGAGAACCGGGGCTAGAGGAGGAGAACGCGAGGAACGGCTCTTCAGCGTGACAGCACGAGGGAATTCTGTCTAGGGATCTGCGAGCAGAGAGCATGGTTGTGCGTGCATGTCACGTAGCGAGCTCCGAGAGCTCAATTACAAGATTGATACTCGGAGAGGAAACTTCATTTTGCTTTACAGATGTCGACACCGCTAGAGAAAAACAAGGTTGTTGTTTAACATTAGATGGTTTGGCAGAATGAGAATAAGCACGACAAAAAAAAAAGAGAGAAAGAAAAAAAGAGAAAAAAAGCAAGGACTGCGGCAGTTACTTCGAACTAATAACCCTCAAGTTTTTGAGGCCTGTTAAACTTTCGTGCCGATTACAGCCTGTCAGGCACCGGCGAGCAGCATTGTGGGATTGATACAAAAGAGAGTCCTTAACGGTCATCAGCGATGGAGTCTGTTCTCTATTGCGTTCAGGAAAACGCTTTCGCTCCTTGAAGGCAAACACAGAGAGAATGCAGGCCATTCGGAGTCTTACAGGAAACACCTAGTACCGGGATGTTATGCTCCCACCTTGGCTAGGCCTAGCAGAGTGTGGAAACAATAACAACTTGTTTGCTGTTTTTTTGGATATAAATAGGATGACACAGAGTTTCGAGTGATTATTGCTTTTAATTGTGTGCGGTACACAAACAAAAAAGAAGTCAACACACAAGTCAAGGTAAGAGAACTTGGACTATGCCAAAGAAATGAACACATGTACTACTCTAGGCTATCTTTTAAAAGCTTACCTACCTGAACAGCAACAAGCTATACGCTACACTACCAAAAATACAAGGGGTAGCACATGCCCTCTGACCTAGGGCGTCTAAAGAATTAATAATACCTACGTGGTATACTGTATGTGCGCTCAGCCTGTTCTCAAACCGAGTGAGCTAGCATAAACACAAACAAAGCAAGATGCTAGCAACAAACAGGCTTTCTAGCTAGCAAGCTAACAGACAGTGAAACAAGCAAGCAAACAAACAAGCACAATTAGCAAGCCCACAATAAACCTGCAACTTGGGACTTTCGCTTCTCCCCTGCACAACGTTGGACAATATCACCGTTGCATTGGGCAAACACTTGCGCAAGTTCACTTTAAAACAAGAACAAACAAGGACATATATTGGACACATTGACACTTTAACACTGCCACACATACCATCCATTATCCGTTATACTCTTTTCATTCTTATTCTTACTTCATTCCTATTACTTTTACACATACATATTACATGTTTTCCATTTATTTATTATAAGTGCCTGCGCTATTTCTTTTTTTCTTTTATGTTTGCGTGTTGGGCGGTCATTTCACTGTGTGTGCGTATGTGTGTGTATGTGACAAATAACATTTGAATTTGATTTGAATGTGATAATGTGTTTGAGCAGAGGCCAATATGCAGCGAAGTTCTGAGGACATCTCTGTTTCATTAAAAATGCGTAAAGAAGCTAAAGGGCTTTTTTCCCCCCCCACCTCCCCTACATTTTCATCTTCATTTGATTACATGGCATTTTGTCTGTGCGAATGATCTGTTTTGCCTCAAGAGGACGTCTTAATCACTTTTCACTCGTGGCTTCGTCCCTCGAAACACATGGCAACTGTTCTGGGCTTTTACCAGCCCCATTTGACAGAGAGGTAAAAAATATATTTGGGGAAAACAATGCAGGGAAATGCTTTTTTTTTAGGGGGACAAGTAGTAAGGGCTTTATTTTAGTGCACACATAAGAATAGTTTATGTATATTGCTATATTGGTTGGGTGCAAGCCCATTTTTTTCCCTAGCGTTGTCATAAATTAATGAACATACACCGTTATGGGTGGAGCGGCACAAAACACAGAGGCGGTGGCGTTTTCCCGGCGGGTTAGCGCACCTCAAGACGCTCTCTTAGTACCAAGTCCAGGTATCAGGCGATATTATGCTGACCTCAGGGGCGATGTTAAAAGTCTTTTCGTTCCCTGTTTTTTTTGTTGTTTTTTTTTGGACCATTCTGGTTTACATTTTTAATAAGTAGAGATGTTGTGGCTAGGAAAGCACATTCACACCGGAGTATTTATTTCTGGCTTTTAATATTTAAAACGCATTCATTTTTATATACATGGCGAAATTTTGAAAAGAATGTTTGGATTAAATGGGATTGGTCATTTTGTCTACAATTCTGTTTTTCTTTTTACCTTAACCATGTTTTCTCTTTAATGCTGTGTAACATTCATTCATTCATCTTCTAGTGTTTTATCCGACTTCTCTCTCGGGTCACGGGGAGCCTGTGCCTATCCCTGGCGTCTTCGGGGCATCAAGGCAGGACACACCATGTATGTGTTGCAGTGCACACACACTCACATTCACACACTAGGGACAATTATCCAAGGTACCAATCAACCTACCATGCATGTTTTTTAAGCGGGAGGAAACCGGAAAACCGGGAGAAAAACTCCCTAAGGTACAGGGAGAACATGCAAACTCCACACACAAGTGGCGGAGGCGGTAATCGAACCCCCAACCCTGGAGGTGTGAGCCGAACATGCTAACCACTAAGCCCTTCAGTTCGCTGTGTAATAGTGATTGTGAATGTTGGAATTGCACCCGAGCAACCACTACATCAGCATAAATTCATTCAGATGGCAATTGGAAAGATTTTATCGCTATAAAATCTATTGAAATCTACAGCGTCATTGGGAAAACGTTTAAAACAACGTTCTTTGATATCAGCAACACTCCTCTTATCAACATACTCACTCCAAAACCACGTCCTTTTCCTCCATTCTCTATGAGCAGGAATAGAAAGCCCCGAAGTACAGAGGTGAAGACCTAGAAGCGCCGTCTTGTATGTTGTCAGTTTGTTTCCACTGATGGTACCAAGGCGCTGCGGTCTGGTCTGTATGTTCACTATTAAGAGAGCTGTTAATGGCAAGACAAACAGATGGCTGCAGGCCTGCTCTGTCCTGCATCTCCTCACGAGTGCCACCCATCCTCTGTGTCCATTAATCTTCTGTTGCTGCCGCACGACTTTATTAAACAGCTACGGAGAACCCGGAGAGTGGCGAGCAAGCCAGAGCAGCTGTCACGACGCCGAGAGTGAACCATCAGTCGAGACCCACTCTTCTCTCCTCTAAACGCTCCTGTAGAACAGCGCGGAGAAAATCATTTCGCCTTGAACCTGACCCTATAAAAGTGGTATCCGTGGCTGGGGAAACAATAAATGCTCATTATAAAGCAGCTGCCTGGGCTGCTGAGGACTTCTCGGGCCCCGGCTGGAGAAAAAAAAAACAAATACATCTGATTCCAATAGTAATTGAAGAAGACAACTGTTTCCTCCAGACCAAGGCACGGGAACTTTACACTGCCTCTGACTGGTCTTGTTAGAGACAGGACTGTATAGTACCTGAGGGCACCAACATTGCTTGTTTACTTCCGTTACACAAACGATTTGATATTAGGTTAGAAAAAGTTCTGAAAGCACATAATAATAATCGTTTATAGTGCACCTGACAGGTTGAAGTGAAAAAAAAAAAAAACACTATTCAAATTTCATTCACCACAGCGGGCTAAAAGCTGTTTCGGCATCCTAAAAAATGCATGAGGGCTCGCACGGCCACTGTGCATTTATGAGGGCCACGTCACCACGACATATATTTCAAAACGCAACTCTATTTGGGTCCCCTGTCTGGTGTGTCTGTTGCAGTCAGTGGGTAAATTGAAAAATCAATTCCAATTTCAATGATTGGAATAAGAGAAAAAAAGGAGGAAAAAAAAACACGCCAGGAGTTAGAGATAAAAAAAAAAAAGGCGTTCTTCTGCTGGATCCCCTTTAATTGGAAAGTCATTTCTTCAGGGTATTCTAATGGTTCTGAAGGAAGATTGCAAAATAAAGTTGATGAGCTGGAGGAAGGTTAATAGCTTGTGTGTATGTGAGTGTACACATGCGAAAGAGGCTGTGTGTATATGTCTGTGTGTGTGTGTTTTCTCTCTTTGCACAGTATCTATCCAACCTTTACTTCTGACACAGGCATGAAATGAAGAGAAATTCAACTCTCTATGGAGTCATTCAGGATTTGTGCATGCTCACTTCTTCCCAGTGAAGATGTGACTTTCCATGACTCGATTACAACTTGCATGACAAGGCACTGGTGGTGAGAATAGAATTGTAATTATACCTTTTTTTACATAACCTTTTTTTTTTTGCAATCTGTGAAAGTTTCCAGTATCCTACATGGAAAATGTCACGTTGTTTTTTGTACAACGTGTGATTACATGCTCATTGCATGCCCCTTATTTAGTGCAGTTCTCAACATTCTCCTTAGTGCATCCGGTTCTCTGTGTCATCATTAAATAAAACACAAAGGGCTCACATGTTCAGTGGTTATTGAAGAAGCAATAGTAATCATTGAACTCGGGCTCTATAAAGTAGATTATGGCAGGAGACAGGATATTTACAGATACTGCAAAGGTCAAGATTGTCTGAGTCTGGGCCAGATGACGAGGGGTGGGAGGTGGAGGGGTATGGGAGGAAAAACACACAAGAACTCTGCTTGGTTTCATTTCCTGGGAAGAAAGGAAAAGTTAAAAGGTGGCCCCTGAACAAATGAAACTCAATTTCACGGCACATTATCCCTCCCTGTTCTCTTCTCCTGGCTTTCATTTTCATTAAGACCACAGACAAGCATAAATTAATAATTACTGCCCGAATGTCTAAATGCAGGCCGCACTCCTGTAGCCTTTCATTTTCCACTGCGGCCTGGCATGTTCATGCTTGCAAAATGTTAATTTAGATAATGTGGCCTGCCCCTTGTCAGATAATTCTGTTTGGTGCTCTCGCTAATACATAATGGTCTTTCTGATTAGATGACATTAAGTCTATCTTGTGTTCAATCAAGCCATACCGATTTCCTTCCTCGCCGACACTAAGATGTTCAGATGAGGAACAGAAAGTCAGACATTTGGAAAGTCTTTGATAGTTTTGCGCGTTATTTAGTTTAATAGTATGGTGAATGTCAAATAAGGCTGAACCATTTTGTGTAATTCACAAATATTGCCACCTAATAATATTACCAGTGGTTCATTTGGGGGATGATCAGATGAAAGAGGGTTGTTTGAGTAATATAACTCATAAAAGTAATATGAGGGTTAACCCTAACCCTAAAAAAAAAAAAAAAATATATATATATATATATATATATATATATAGAAAGGTTACTTTTTTAGAAATGCAATAGAGATTACAGATTACAAATGACTTTTTCAATTACTTGCTCCGTATGTATGCTGTATGTATGTATGTATGCCATCCATCCATCCATCCATCCATCCATCCAAGCACTTTCTGTTGTTTCAATAATAGCGGACCACTATTTCTATTTCTATAAATTATGGTGTTATAAAAGATGGTGGCAAAATAAGGTGTCATTGTCTCAGAGCAGAATAATATACTAATTATACTAATTAATTTACTAATTATATGTATACTGTTTATGTATGTGTATATATATATATATATATATATATATATATATATATATATATATATATATATATATATATATATATATATTATATTATAGCTATCAAGCTTAACATTATTAACACTCTAAGTCAAATTCACTTTAACAGCATTATAAAGTGCTGTTTTACTATAAAGTAAAATTATGGTGTGGTAACTTTTTCTATAAGGAGAATTGGGAATATTTATTTATGCCAAATAATTAGTGGTGCTTCCAAATATTTATTATATTATTTATGCCAAATTATTGAGGATGGGTTCCCTTTTCCATTGTTTTTTTTCCTTGCCTCACTCTACAACTGCTTGTTCATTTTGGGATAAACCTACCTATAAGGAACACAGTTATAAGCAGTCAGCTTATACATTCCAACTTTATAACCTCTTTATCGCCGTAAAACTGTGTTGGAACAATAGCCACTGTCGATATAAAACTGATCAAAATTAAATTGAAATTTATTTACGACTATTTTCCGATACATGAAGGTCTTCTTAATGTCAATAATACCATAAGTGAATGAAGTGGAATTATGAAGATATTGCCTATATACAGCATGTTATTTAATGTAACCGATAACGTTCTTCTCTTCTTAGTATATCAACCTTTTTAACTGTTGGTAAATTGCTGTGTACGATGCAGTTATTTGACTTTGGGATTTGTAGGTCCACATTACATAATGTTGTTGTTTTCTTTCCTATTGCAGAATGCCCTAGTGTGTTTTATTCCCTACTTGTTTTCCTTGAGAGTAATGATCACTTGGAGGACGTCTTATTTTTATGCCTACCGTGCTAGAAAGCCGGTATTAATGCGACGGAGTTCACTAAAATTTAATTGCCTGAGATGTTGACTAAAGATGACTAAATCTTAAACCGTCATTTGTAGCGACTTGAAAACAGAGGCGGACGGAGCAGAATCAATTCTGGAAATCAAGTCTGGAAATATTACACTTGTGCAAAATGATTGTTCTTTACAAGAGCCAAGAGCAGCCAAGCACACACTCCGCTTGAACTTGCTCACTGTGCCTAATGTACACAGGGTATTTTTTTTCTTTCTGTTTGTGCTTCATAATCATGATTCAGAAAGGAAATGAATGTATTACAGCATGAGCACTGGCATTAAAATTTTAGCTTCAGGGTCAAACCCCATTTACACAGCTGGAGCAGAACAGAACATGTGTGCTGTGGGTTTTTTTTTTCTTTTGAGAGGAAAGAAAATGTAGAAACCCACAATCCGTAAAAATGTAGAGACTTATGAATAATGAGTCTAGCCGGACTGTAGACAGTTAACGCTGCGGTGGGGAAGAAGGGTTTAAACTATGAGGATTTGATGGACAGAGCATTTGTGGCTTTGTTATTGCCTTAAATCCTCACAGTTCAGGTTTCACATGCCTGAGATAGAAACCTTTTATGCTCATGAAAAGGGCCAGACATGACACTATGAAGTTACAGTCACCCATTGATTGCCACTATATATCTAGTTTATCTTCAAGGTTGATTGAAACTGTAACCTTATTTTTTAATAATATTTAAAAGAGAGAGAGAGAGAGAGAGAGAAACATTCTGGACCTTGAATTTATACAATGCTGTATTGAATTATGCAGCGATCAGTCAATTATTCATCTCTTTTACAGCCGTGCTTTAAAAAGTATGCAAATGGGGGGGAAAGGTACTGCAGTGTCAACACATTTCCATCAAAACTGCTTACAAGAGAGGTTTATGTGCGCACAGTGTCGATTCTTATTCTTTTTGGGTGAAAGCAATAAAAAAAAAAAGAGAGAGCATAAGAACAAAACAAACAACAACAAAAAATACTTGATATGTCTGTTTGGCAAAGCCTATCTGCTCTGTGGGTACTATAACACGGCGCAGTTTGAACTGTGAACCCAAGTTCCTATTAAACCGCGTTATCTGAAGGAAAAAAAAATAAAAAAATCTCGCCATGCCGTAAAAGCATGCGACATATAAAGCCTCCGACTATAAGCGATGTTTTAATAAGCTGTAAGCGTCAGTGCTGATATGAAGCTAAAGTAATAGAAATAGCTGAAAATACAAACCCCAAAAAAGAAAAAAAAACCCAAAACAAGACAAAACAGACAGATGCTGGTATAACAATGCTGGCTTTCAGAGGAAGTTATTTCTTTGGAATACTGCGCCTACTGAGGCAGAGAGAATGAAAGGTATCATTTCTCACTACTGTCTGGTGTATTACTGCATGCACACAATGCCAAGCATGAATGGTTTTATTCTACGAGATATTGTCATTGTTCAATAACACGTGTTTTACAACTCAACCATGAACAATTTTGATTGCCCTTCAGATTAAAATATGCGCAGGCTGCTTATGTAATATTAGACACAACTTTCTTTCTTTCTTTTTTTTTTTCCCTTCCCCCTTTCATCGCACTCTAAGATTTACACCCTTCCATTAGCATACACAAATAATTATGCGTTCACCTTGGATTACAATAAATGGGTAGCTTTAACTGATTTAACTTTAATGTGAAAGCTGAAACATTCGATGCCTCTATTAATAAAGACGCTGTATAGAATAGACTGTACTGTATCAACTCGTTGTTTTTCCAGTTAGAATATCACACTGTTTTTCGAGGTGGAGGTGAAAAAGCGACATTATGATCACGAGTTCTCAAGTTTTGTTTACTGTAATAGAAACCCTGGGGAAACTGTATCCTCTTTTGTTTTGATACAGGTCACCGACATTAAAAGTCAATAACGTCCTCTAATGAAATGATTAGATTTGATTTAACAAGTAATGGATCATTTGTGAGGCAAAAAATGCAGTCAAATAATGAAAAGACTAATTTAGAGGCACTTTGGTTTTTATTCCTTTTTTTTTTAGGGCAGAATTAAAACAGTGTCATTTTTTACACTATATATCTGAAAGTACTGCAGTGGCACTGGGCTTACATTTTAGTATCTGTTAATTAACTCATTAAGACATTAAGTACAGATATAGATATATATATATATATATATATATATATATATATATATATATATATATATATATATATATATATATATATATATATATACACACACACACATATATCATTCACACACACACACACACACACATATATATATATATATATATATACATATATATATATATATATATATATATATATATATATATATATATATATATGTATGCATACACACACACACACACATATAGTAGGGCTTTTATTAACATGTTGCCTTTAATTCACTTTAATGCCACAAATTTTATTAACAAGAAATTAATATTAAAAGAACAATTTCAGGAGTAAAATAGATATTAATTATCGATAATTTTATTTCAAGAGAAATTTATATAATTAGAACGCCTATTACAGTTAGTTAGAATATTAGAAACATGAAAGTAATTCATTCATGGCACATGTGGTAGATGCGATTAATGTGCCATGAATCGCCATTAAGTATTTTAATCGATTGACATCCCTGATATATAGTCGAGTACTGTTCCTAGAGCAGCTGAGAATTGTGGAAAAACCACAAATGTTGAATGTGGTCAAAATTGTTTATAAACCATAAGCATGCCCCACATCACTATCTATGTATCTTAAATATGAACAGAAAGCACTCGTCTCCTGAAAATACTTATGATGGTGGGGGGGGGGATTTGGGGCTTTATAATTCAGTTTGTAGATGATGTGCATTTTAATGATGTGCACTGGACTGACTTTTTAATCCCACACACTTGTGCCTACAATTAAAAAACCCTCGCTTGCACACTGTTGCCCTGTAAACCTTTTTTTGGCAAGCTTTGTAAACAAACAAGCACAACAAATTATAACGGAGCAACTCCTGTATTCGTTTAAAACACGTCGTCCTTTCAATCTGAATAATGTATTCGCATTTGGTTTCCTAATATCGAAATATAAATGGCGTCACCAACATCTGATCTGAGTGTGGCGTCGAACAGTAGGAACTGCATGCCAGGTTGAACATGTGGCTCGGGCCTTATTAAAACGTTGCCGTCGTAACTTTAAATGAAAGAACAGTATGGAGGAAAGTTCTTGAACTTAATAAGAGGTCAATTTGCAGGTTGTTTTTTTCTTTTCTCTTTTGTGTGAATAATACGTCTATACCCATAGAAGGAAAACGGTTTATAATTTACCTGTTAATTGAATCTACTAAGTAAATCAAGCGAACACTTGCTTCTTCGACATGTCTCGTCTGTCTTGAAGTCCCTCGCTGATTAGAATTGACAGCTGACTTTGAAAAACATTGATTATCATCTTCAGCATCACATACACTGCAAATGCAAGCTAGAAAGAGGATGGAACCTAGTCATGAGGATACATGGTTTCATCAAACAGAATGCAGGAGGCTGTTTCGGCAGTCTCGGAGGAATAAAGGACAGATGCGCTGTGGATAAAACATCTTTTGTTTAGAGGAAAGCTGGTGTAAAAAACACCAGAACCTACAAAGACTTTTGATGAAATAGAGGTTAACACAACTTGAAAAACTTTGAATACAGATATGAAAAATCTGGTAACATCTTTTTATTTGGACCTCAATAGAATATTTAAAAGAACAGAAGAAACGGAGAGTTATAATTCTACATAATGTATGAACATATTGAGCTAAAATGTACCATCATGTGAAAGGCTTCAATTTCATCGACAAGCAGGTGTGTGATTAGATGTTTAGATTGTATGTATGTATGTATGTATGTATGTATATATATATATATATATATATATATATATATATATATATATATATATATATATATATATATATATATATATATATATATATATATATATATATATATATATATCTATATATATATATATATGTGTATATATATATATATACAGACGTGGACAAAATTGTTGGTACCCTTTGGTCAATGAAAGAAAAAGTCACAATGGTCACAGAAATAACTTTAATCTGACAAAAGTAATAATAAATAAAAATTCTATAAATGTTAACCAATGAAAGTCAGACATTGTTTTTCAACCATGCTTCAACAGAATTATGTAAAAAAATAAACTCATGAAACAGGCATGGACAAAAATGATGGTACCCCTAACTTAATATTTTGTTGCGCAACCTTTTGAGGCAATCACTGCAATCAAACGCTTCCTGTAACTGTCAATGAGACATCTGCACCTCTCAGCAGGTATTTTGGCCCACTCCTCATGAGCAAACTGCTCCAGTTGTGTCCGGTTTGAAGGGTGCCTTTTCCAGACTGCATGTTTCAGCTCCTTCCAAAGATGCTCAATAGGATTGAGGTCAGGGCTCATAGACGGCCACTTTAGAATAGTCCAATTTTTTCCTCTTAGCCATTCTTGGGTGTTTTTAGCTGTGTGTTTTGGGTCATTGTCCTGTTGCAAGACCCATGACCTGCGACTGAGACCAAGCTTTCTGACACTGGCTAGTACATTTCTCTCTAGAATTCCTTGATAGTCTTGAGATTTCATTGTACCCTGCACAGATTCAAGACACCCTGTGCCAGACGCAGCAAAGCAGCCCCAGAACATAACAGAGCCTCCTCCATGTTTCACAGTAGGGACAGTGTTCTTTTCTTGATATGCTTCATTTTTTCGTCTGTGAACATACAGCTGATGTGCCTTGGCAAAAACTTCGATTTTTTGTCTCATCTGTCCACAGGACATTCTCCCTGAAGCTTTGTGGCTTGTCAACATGTATTTTGGCATATTCCAGTCTTGCTTTTTTTTTTATGATTCGTTTTCAACAATGGTGTCCTCCTTGGTCGTCTCCCATGTAGTCCACTTTGGCTCAAACAACGACGGATGGTGCGATCTGACACTGATGTTCCTTGAGCATGAAGTTCACCTTGAATCTCTTTAGAAGTCTTTCTAGGCTCTTTTGTTACCATTCGGATTATCCGTCTCTTAGATTTGTCATCAATTTTCCTCCTGCGGCCACGTCCAGGGAGGTTGGCTACAGTCCCATGGATCTTAAACTTCTGAATAATATGTGCAACTGTACTCACAGGAACATCTAGTTGCTTGGAGATGGTCTTATAGCCTTTACCTTTAACATGCTTGTCTATAATTTTCTTTCTGATCTCTTGAGACAGCTCTTTCCTTTGCTTCCTCTGGTCCATGTCGAGTGTGGTACACACCATATCACCAAACAACACAGTGATTACCTGGAGCCATATATATAGGCCCAATGGCTGATTACAAGGTTGTAGACACCTGTGATGCTAATTAGTGGACACACCTTCAATTAACATGTCCCTTTGGTCACATTATTTTCTGTGTTTTCTAGGGGTACCATCATTTTTGTCCATGCCTGTTTCATGAGTTTATTTTTTTACATAATTCTGTTGAAGCATGGTTGAAAAACAATGTCTGACTTTCATTGGTTAACATTTATAGAATTTTTATTTATTATTACTTTTGTCAGATTAAAGTTATTTCTGTGACCATTGTGACTTTTTCTTTCATTGACCAAAGGGTACCAACAATTTTGTCCACGTCTATATATATATATATATATATATATATATATATATATATATATACACAGACGTGGACAAAATTGTTGGTACCCTTTGAAACATCAAGTTGCTTAAAAGTTTGTGAACCCCTGGAGCTGTTCAGA
This sequence comes from Kryptopterus vitreolus, assembly GCA_030449085.1. Classification (NCBI taxonomy): domain Eukaryota; kingdom Metazoa; phylum Chordata; class Actinopteri; order Siluriformes; family Siluridae; genus Kryptopterus; species Kryptopterus vitreolus. Next base: position 15,690,428 of record JACRUU010000011.1, on the reverse strand, counting down.
CTTTTGAGATTTTACATTGATTTGCTTATTTTATCATCACCTGCTTTTTATAAATTAAATGTCAGATGTCTGTTGATCAATATGTTTGTTTTGAGGGAATTTTGAGAGTAGACAAAAAGCTACAGGAAAGACGAATTACTACACGAACTATATGAATTTATGTACGTGCAAAAGTAAGTTAAATTGGTAAAGCCAAGTGGGCAACAGATTCAGGTGAAACACATTTGGGTGCTTAATTAATCAGTTAAGCAGACCAATCATATTAGACATCTTTAGTAAAGTGGTTGGGCAACGCTGATTAAAAGAGAGAGGCAAGCAACCAAACCACTGTAGTGCAAAAGAGTCAAACAATGCCAAGAGGAAATGAGATATCTGAGCAGATCGGGACAAATGTGGTGACCCCCCATCAGTCTATCTCCAAAAGATCCCAACTCTGTCCATCCTCTGTAAGACATGTTTAGCAAAATGGCAACGTGATTCCAGGAAAAGATCCTCCTCCCAGCAGTGAAGCATGGTGTTGGAAATGTGAAGGTCTGGGGCTGCTTTTCTGCCTCCTGCCTCAGGGCAACTTCATAATATTCAGTCATATTTGAATTAGGGAGGGGGTTGCTCAGTGGTTAAGGTGCTGGACTACTGATTGGCAGGTCAGGGGTCCGAGCCTCTAGATGAGGGAGCATCAAAATTTCCCTTCACTTGAACTAGGATACCAAAACAGTTCCAGCAGACAATGGTCCTTGTTGCAAGTCACAGATTGCGGGTTTATTGCATTGTATATTGGTGTGGTTTATGTGTGCAGGTGCAATCCCGAGAGGCCTTCACTGCCCTCCAGTTAACTAAAGCCACACCCTCCTTCTGTGGATGACATCACCAGGAGGCGACCTATAAAGATCATGAGCTTGCTTGGGCCCACTCTCGCTTCGTTGTTGTACTCTGTTTTGTGTTTACTTGTGATTAAGCTTTTACTGACAAACGCTTGTCCTGGTTCCCAGTTTGCCCTGATTACTGTAAATACTCACTGTACCAGTTGTAAATATATGTCCATATGTGTGTTATCTTGTGTACTGTAGTCTGTATGCCATTTCTGTAGGGTGTGGGGTTCATCCTTGTTTTTGGTGACAGAGTTAGGAAACTGATTTGTCTTGTTTATTTTTCAGTTAATTTCCATTTTGTAAAAAAAAAAATAGTCTCATGTTTGTTGTTTTGGCCTCAGTCCACCTTGAAGTTCATCCTGGGGCTGGTAATCTTTTGTTTCTTTCATTCATTTCATTCATTCATCTTCTACCGCTATATCCGATCTTCCCTCGGGTCACAGGAATCCAGTGCCTATCTCAGGCGTCTGTGGGCATTAACGCAGGACACACCCTCTATGGAATGCCAACCCATCGCAGGACACACACACACACACACATTCACACACTCACATTCACACACCCAGTGTTTGTGTTCCATTCATCACCTTGTATAATACCAGATACAGGAACAAGGTACCTTTAAACCCTATGTGGGATGTTACACCCCGTGCATCAAGCAAACTTGATGAAGATATGCGTTACGTGAGTTTCAAACGGACGACATTTAGTGGCCTGATTTAGAAATGTGAAGAGTGGAGGTTGGGGGCTTAGTGGTTAGCACGTTCGCCTCACACCGCCAGGGTCCGGGTTCGATTCCCGTCTCGACCATGTATGTGTGGAGTTTGCATGTTCTCCCCATGCCTCAGGGGGTTTTTCTCCGGGTTCCCCGGTTTCCCCCCGGTCCAAAAACATGCACGGTAGGTTGATTGGCACCTAGGAAAATTGTCCCTAGTGTGTGAATGTGTGTGTGTGTGCCCTGTGATGGGTTGGCATTCCATCCAGGGTGTATCCTGCCTTAATGCCCATAGACGCCTGAGGGAAGATCGGATATAGCGGTAGAAGATGAATGAATGAATCAGGTGATTGATCAGGTGCGTCAGTGTGTAGGAGAACCAGGCATATACGTGTTGTTGTTCAGCACAGTTAAGTATTTATTGAGTAACAGGAATTCAGGACAAACATTTACATGCCTGCATGCTTCCTCAGCGTAATGGCAGCTATCAGAAAGAACAATGGCTCAGAAACATATCTATAAATTCAATATAAATGTTGGTATTGTTTTGTGTTTTTTTTTTTTGTTGTTTGTTTTTTTTTTTTGTTGTTTCCCCTAATAGATCTACTGCATACACAATACCGTCTTCTTTTTTCTCTTTTTTGTTGTTTTACTTTATATACACATAACAAAGTGAGCAGGTTAACCTAGTTCTTGTTCTTGTATGTACAACAATGATAAAAAGAAACTTGATTGTATTATTTTTTTTTTTTCCTTTCTAATTTAGAAAACATTTAAAGCAAAGATTAGTCGTTACTATTCGATCAACATATATTCAAATTCACATTTTCAGAGGCGTTTTTGTTTTCTCTCCAAGCTAGGAATCTTTAAGATATGACATGAAGGTTTTAACATTGTTCAATACAAAAACGAAACAAAAACAAAAACCCTGGATCTGAATTTCTTTTTCAGAGCTTTTCTCGCTGGTTTTTAAATACAGTATCAAAAAATCATCAGTGCTGTGGAATTATCTTGTCGTTGTAAATATAGTTACCGTGTGTACCCTCACGGTACAATTTTTAACTGTGCTCAAATTGTCACCTGCAGAACCGCCGACGCGTTTAACCCCCGCCATTAATCGGTCACGATATATTGTGGATACTGGAGAAGAAGAATCCTAACTCTACGTTCCGCCACCGCCCTCCTTCAGGCTGTGGGACAAACTCAGTCATTTCTGTGGAGCCTCTGGCATGAGCTTGACCTGTTTTTGTAACTAAAAAGCCCCTTGGAGTGGGCACACTTTATACGACGTCTCTCGAATCTTCGTATGAACGATTTTCCTAAGTCCGCCACTTCGTCCCCATCAGTACATCACGGTGGTTTTCAAAAATAGTCTTCCGTCTATAGAGAAAGAAAGAGAAAGAGGACACGGGTTAGTGGGGACGTTTTTTGTTACACAATATTTCCATTATACACAACAATACACTGGTACGGTGCAACCAAGCGTCGTTTCTGTTTGGCCAGTGTGACAATGTGGCCTTACTGTACCTGGACTCTCGTCCCAGTACGGACTTCTTGCTCTGCGTTATAATGCTACACAGTTTACGTTAATATTAATCGGATCATTCTGTCACTCGTCACTATTAATATTTGAATGATTAAAAGAGCGAACCAAACTTTAGCTGATAAAAGGATAAGACACACATAGACACATGTACACACTGTATGGACAAACATATTGGGACACCACCATATGTGGGTTTTCTTCCTTAAAATGTCCTTAATCACACAGTTTTGAGAGACAAGTGTATAGGATTCAGTATCATTTTTACTTTAATATCCAACATATCTATCACAATGTCTCCCAATACTGATTTTTGACAATATTTTCCATCATCAAACTCAATCAGATTATTGTTGTTATTGGACAAGGATAAGAATTTACCTCATGGATAAATAACATCCTGAAAATAAAACACTCTGGACACCATATCATATCCTAGAAAGTGTCTGTCAAGAATCAACTTATGCTCATATTCCATTTAATATGCATTTTTTTCCCATATTTGTTTCCATATGTATGTTTTAGGAGGGACACGGTGGCTTAGTGGTTAGCACGTCCGCCTCACACCGCCAGGGTCCCGGTTCGATTCTCGTCTCGGTCATGTGTGTGTGGAGTTTGCATGTTCTCCCCGTGTCTCAGGGGATTTTTCTCCGGGTTCTCCGGTTTCCTCCCGGTCCAAAAACATGCACGGTAGGTTGATTGGCACCTTGGAAAATTGCCCCTAGTGTGTGAATGTGAGTGTGAGTGTGTGTGTGTGTGTCCTGCGATGGGATGGCATTCCATCCAGGGTGTATCCTGCCTTAATGCCCATAGACGCCTGAGATAAGCACAGGCTCCCCGTGACCCGAGGAAAGATCGGATAAAGCGGTAGAAGATGAATGAATGAATGTAGGGTTTAGGTCACATGACCGCCAAAAATGAGTCATCATTTACGCTATTAAAATTCTAGTGTTACAGTTTGACTTGATGTAAAGAGTTGTGTCCAATATACACTTGTGTCTCTGAAATTTGTGATAAGGACGATTGAAGGGAAAAAAAAAGGAACATACGGCTGGCGTCCCAATACTTTTGTCCATATCGTGTGGAGTTTATTGTGTACATGTAGTTAAACAGATAGTTAGAAGAGTGCCTTGTGTGATTGCAACGTGTATTCCGTGCAGTAAGACGCGCATAAATGTCAGCAACGTTTAAGACATTTCTTCCTAACGTGCTCGGGCAAATCGTATATTGCGCAAAGGATGTAGAAATGACACTTCTTGGTTGGAGAGGTGTTTATTGAATACGGCAGCCATTCTTCTTAGCTGCTATCTCTCGGCACCTGCAATCTAATGAGTATTGTCCATTTGCAGGGAACATTCGCAGCGGGTGCATGCCTGAGTGAACAGCGGCCGTTCACTGCCTCCGTTGGTAAAAGCATCTGTTAGGCATGGCTCAGGAGCTTGTTTGACGTTTATTACTCAAACGCTTCCTGTGTTCGTGAGACGCTCTTTTTTTTTTTTTTTACCCCCCTGTCTTTGAGCAACGCTTCCGTGTTTTTTTTTTTGCCAGTGTAAGCTAAATAATTCAGTTTGCAAAAGTGCCCCGAAATACATAAAGAGGTGACAGACAAATGAAACGTTTGCCACGATGAGACGAGAATAGGAACTTTACATGGTAATGTCCTCGGGGCGACCTATTTTATTTATTTATTTATTTATTTTTACTTAAGTTCTAATACAGAATTGTCACTTGTGTGAGAATAAAATCATCCAGGGTTTTTTTTTTTTTTTTTTTGTGTGTGGGGGGGGTTACTGTAAACTCATAAATCACCTCACCATTCTGACTTTTCTGCTTCTCGCTAATAATCTGGTGTCCGCGCCAAGAAAGGTTGATTAATATAAGCTCGGAAACCCTGTGAACTTTGATTAATTGTGGCTGTACTGTGTGGTGTTCTGTGTGAACAACAACAAAGCCACGATACACAGACAGACAAACAGTAGGGCTAATTACAGCACGAAGACCCGAGTCTCGAACGTACCGCACTCTGACCCTCGCCATTCAACCAAACACTGTACAAGTCATTACTGTGTGAATTGGACGCCGCGCTACGGCCCTGACGGTG
>JACRUU010000011.1:15655200-15680200 GCA_030449085.1 Kryptopterus vitreolus | reverse complement strand
TCTAAACATTAAACAGCTGAGTGGCTGAAAGTTAAGGGCCTCGCTCAAGGGCCTAGAAGTAGCAGCATGGTTTACACTGGGATTTGAACCCATGACCTTCTAATCAGTAGTCCAACATCTTCTCTATTCCCCACTACCTCAAATCGAATACTGATATATATTGATAAGTTTAACCAGTCCAAATTTATATGCGGATTATTATTATTTCAACCGTATGTACAATTTTATGTTATTTCAGATTAGCGGATTGATATTATTGATACCCCTAAATGTAAATCTTTAAATTACGACAAATCAGATCAAAAAGGAATTCGCTGTAAAAGAGTGTGCATCTGTGGTGGTCTTATTGGTTGATGGTTTTAATGGTTGAGTCTTATTACTGCAAGATTTAGCGCATTTAGCTGATTAGATGTTTTTTTTTTGTCCTGCTCAGTTCACTCTAGGCTTTGGCTTTTATGGGGTTCTTTGGGAGTCTCTAAATGTAAATCAGCTGTGCCATAAAATAATGCTTGGTAATTTACAAAGCGAATTCAGAAGGCTTTACCGATACCTTAGTTTTGCTTGGGAATATGAAACAGTAGAATATAAATAAATGATTAAAAATGTATAACTAATAAACAGATGGGCACATTTGGACAAATATACACTATATTGGCAAAAGTTTGTGGACACCTGGTCCTAATAATGGTATGGTGTATATTTGATGTATATTTTCCCACATTTAATCCCACTTTTTCTCTTAGAATTTCCTATGCTAAGATGTTCCTTTAGGTTTTGTCGTGTGGTTGTGGAGACTTATGGGTAAATTTGGGCAGGCTGAGGTAAGGAGGCCTGGGATGCAATTCATTCCATAGTGAGCTTTAGATCAGCGCTCTATAGCAGGAGAATTTCAACTATACATGTTCTGTTTTTACTTCTGATGTTTCTGTTGTGTCAAGCTGGAACACAAGCAGAGTGCATTACTATGTGAGTGATCTGCTCCTGTGTTGTGTTGGCGAATGAACGGAATCTGAACGACAAAGAAAAAAAAGAACAAATGAATAAAGAGACTTCCACTCACACTTCCGAAATGAGCCCAAATTACGCCTAGTAGCTGCGCATTCACAACAGGTATGAACTCCTCACTGTATTAGAGTATATTACCGTATGGAACCTTACGGAAGCGCATTGCATTCCCAAATCCGTATTACGGAAGCGCATTTTTATTTTGTGAACGCAATGTGTATGTGCAATGTATGTAACCTAAACGTATCTCCGGTTTATATGGAAAGCAACCGGAACAGAATTCTTAAAGGAGCCACGCCCCATATTTTACAATTGAAACAACCAGTAAAAAAGTACCATTGAAATTAACAGAAAATAAATTAACAAGAAATTAATATGAAATATTCCAGAATAAAATAAGTATTAAGTAATTAACAATTTTTTTGAAGGGAGAGATTATTTTGAGAGAAATATATTGTATAGTGTATTGTAAATGTCTAATTGTAACATCTGCTACATGTATTAGAAACATGATTTATTATTTATTATTATTTATTTATTTCTCAGTGTTTAAGGTGTTGGCCTCTGGACCGAAGATCACCTCACCAGCAATCTGCCCATAGTGGGCCCTTGACCGAGGCCCTTAATCCTCAATTTCTCAATTGTAAGTTGTCTCCCAAATGCCGTAAACCTCAAATGTAAAAGATGATTTTTCAGAATATTCCAGGTGATGGAATGGTCATCTAGTGTTTCCAGGAATCACAAAATTTGTGAATTTGTAAAAACGAAAAAATAAAAAGATGACATATTTCTTTACTTAAAAAATATTATTCTGTATTTATATTATTATAAATACAGAATATATTCTCATTCTTAGCTAGCACGACCCTCATGTAATTTTTATGTCACATTTATTAAAATGCACTAAATTTCCGGTAGCTTTCGCTTGTAGGTAAATATTTGCTTTCATGCTTAATGAAAAAAAGGATGTAAACGTGCAAACTTAATCGTTTCGAACAGCCCATTAATCTTTCTTTTTTTTTTTTTAGTTTTTGATTGACCATTTTACTGCGCACTTTCAGAAACAATCATACACGCATTTGTTAGACAAACCGATATTCCCGTTTTTTTTTTTTTTCCCTTGTTTTTTTTTTTTTTTCTTTCCTCAACTTGTGTTCACTTGACGAATCCCAGTGATCTTGACCTTCCTCTTGAACTGTGAGAGCTGTGGCCCAGATGGTAGGCTGCATGCTTGAACAGCTGAAACTAAGGCTCATAGAGAGAGATTTATAGTCTCCTCAAAAACATGTACCTTGTATTGTCCTTTCAGCATCTGTTCTGCCACTGCTGCGGTCAGTCTCTATCTCCTGGGTCAACGAGTCTGGCAAAATGAAAGGATAATGACGATTAAACATCCATGACATCTGCACTTAATTAGGGAAGTTTTTTGAACATCGTTTCTCGTGATGGATGGAGGGCATATAGGCAGCGTTGCATATGGCGCAATAAAAGTTGAAACCGTCGACTAGGTGAGGGATGTCGGTGCATGCGAACCAGGGGCGGCAGGTTTTTTGCACGTGTTAAACCGAACCCCGGCGCCCGTCCCAGACCTCAAACGTGATGCTTTTTGTGATACATCAGGAGACTTTTATGGTGCATAAATCGTGGCCTCTTTACTGAGCTATATTGGAGACGAGGACACAGCCGTAATGCTTTCAAGAGCACGTCTCAAGTACAAGTCAAAATCAATCCTCGCATGGGATTCTGACAGCGAGCGCTCAATCACGTCAGAACAAACCAGATTTGGGACAAATTGTGTCAAGCGATTATACGGCCGAGAAAGTGTTTGTTTTCGGAGTCCCTCTATCATTCGGTCTGGTTGATGAAGTTGCGTAAAAAATGTTTTGCGCGGACAAATGTTTCAGGATCGGCGGCGATGGCGCGGGAACGCCAGGATTCGCAGAAACCATAACAATTACACTGGGAGGGAATTAGATGCAAGCTTAAGTAAAAGTATCAGGATAACTGACTTTTTCACAGGCGTCGAGATTTCCAGAAAGCGAGTCGTATAGGTCAGTGGTCCCCAACCTTTTCTGTCCTGCGGACCGGTTTAATGTCTGACAATATTTTCACGGCCCAATCTAAAGGTGTAGCTTATAAAAACGAAATAAAATGACAAGATCGGCATTAAAAATTGTTGTGTTTTCTCTATAGTAATAATAATAATAATAATAATAATAATAATAATAATTTTACCATGGGGAGCTTGCTCTCGCCTCATTAGAGAGCCGGTCAACGCATATTACGCACAGCGGGTTTGGTGCGTGGGAATCGCCCGTGGCGATAAATCCATATTTTAAATATGTTTCTTGATACTGCCTGTTAAAGATGCAGGTTCCTCTTCTGTCCCTTCATTGGACCGTTTCCCCTTCGCAAAGAAACTATCTAAAGAAGTTTGTTTTGCTAGCTTGGGATTAAATTTAGCGGGATGTATCACGTGTTACCAGCCAGAGCAGCCCCTTTAAGAAGGAGATGGACGTAGGTAAGATGTGACCGAGGCTTGCATTTTGACAAGCGCCAAGAATGAGTCATAGACAGATGTGGAGGAGAAAACCCGGTAATTTTCAAATATAATACATCGTTCAGAATCAGATAATAAAAGGCAATAATGCAAGTTATGTATTCTTTCTATGCGGCCCGGTACCGGTCCGCGGCCCGGGGATTGGGGACCAATGGTATAGTACGTATTTGAACGCTGAAGCTTTACATTTCCCTTTACACGAACTAGGATCCGTTCCGGCGTGACAATAAGTGTGTTTAAATATCGCGTAAAATGCGCAGATTTAAATAGAGAATTGAAAATACGCCTAATGGAAGCACGTCAAATTCGCAAAACACACACGCATATGGCAAAAAGGTTTTTACACTCACATGTGGTGGTTTTTTTAGACGATGTAAAAAAAGGAATAATTCGCAAAACTGTAATGGAAATGTTTCTCTTGTTTCGCTCTCAAGTATAGGGGGATTGCCTCGCCGTTAATGCTTGTATAACACTCCGATTAAAAGTAAAAACGCCTAATGCGGCTGCGATATAAGCAAGCCTGCCGATACCTGTCTCTATTTTTTGACTTATCGCGACAGGACGAGTTTCAGTCGCATGATACGGTTAATGGAAACACTGTCATTTCGCAACAGTTTATTGACGTAGAAAATATCGCAAAAGTCTTGCGCAAATTTTGAATGTAAATGCGCATAATGCTTCTGTAAACAAAGTCAGCTCTGTAAAGATCAGGGGTGGGCAATTATATTTTCCAAAGGGCCACATGAGAAACCTGAGGTGTGTTCGTGGGCCGAACCAACAATAACGTTGAACGTAACTTATGTTCAATATGAATTTTTTCCTCTTGTAAAGAGTGTTAAATATCATCATGTTCATTAGGCTACCCACTATCCTTAAGAATAAGGATATTCTATTTAAGGAAAAGAAACAACAAAAAAAATGGCTGTATTTTTCCTTCATTTTTAACACTGAGCATAATCCAACAACGTCAGCGTTGCTGTGTGGTTATACATTCTTCTCGTGCGGCAAAGAAGCCGAAGCAGTTCAGCGGGCCGGATTAAAAGGACCAAGGGGCCGAATGTGGCCCCCGGGCCGTAGTTTGCCCACCCCTGGTAAAGATTGACACCGGTTAGGAGTGGCCTCCCGTAGATCTGACTGAACATCATTTGGATCGTTGGGAATGTTGACTGCACCCCAGTCCTCCTCACCCCACATCACTACTAGTGATGGGTAACTCATGAACGATTCATTCTTTTTGAACAAGTCTTTAACATGACTCGGATGAACGAGTCGTCTCAGAGAGTGATTCGTTCAATCACTTCGCTTTCGCAAAACCTCCTTAGATAATAAAACCTATAACCGTAGATGATACACTGGAAACTGGAATGAGTAATTACCTCTCGACTCGAGTCTACTGATCCGAGTCATTCGAACGACTCGGATTAGGAGACTCATGAGCCGAACCGTTCAATTCTTTTTCCAGTAATGCACTGCATAGCCGCTGTAGGAGTCACCACAAAAGAATGACCCGTTCGGACCAGAAGGATTCGTTCATTTTGAAGATTCAAAGAGTCACTAAAATGATCCAAATCACTTTACCTACGCCCTCGTGACTGAACGAGCATACATATCCACAAACGCACTTCAAAATCTGGTGCAACATCCTGGAGGCAGCGATTCTAACAGTGTCCACAAACCTTTATCCATATATTGCACTTTTTATGACTAAGTCTTTTTTAATCGTTACAAAAAAAAAGAGCGACAAATTTGCAGTTCACCGCTTCCTTTTCGCCGCAAATGTCACACCAAACTAGGATAATAGGCTACACTGAGTTGCTGTTGTTATACCTGTCACATTTATTACACTTCATTACACTTGCACTAACATACATTTTTCTTGCTAGCTTGAACCCGATCTGTCATTACCGGCGAACAGCGCAGAGCCAGTTAGATGGCAGCGTAATGTTGTGTCAGGCCTCACCGTTCAGGGATCGGAGACTCTCTGTAGGCGAGCTCTGTTTGAGGGACTGCTCTGCCTGTTCTCGCCGCTTACACTCGTACTCCAGCGCCTCCTGCAGTTTCCTTTTGGCCTTCTTCTCCTTCTTCAAGCGCTTCTGAATGATTGCTAAAGATAACACACACACATATATATATATATATATATATTCATTCATTCATTCATCTTCTACCGCTATATCCGATCTTCCCTCGGGTCAAGTGGAGTCTGTGCCTATCTCAGGCGTCTATGGGCATTAAGGCAGGATACACCCTGGATGGATTGCCAACCCATCGCAGGACACACACACACACACACACACACACATTCACACACACATTCATGCACTAGGGCATGTTTTTGGACCGGAGAACCGGGAGAAAAAAACCCTGAGGCATGGGGAAAACATGCAAACTCCACACACACATGGCCGAGACGGGAATCGAACCCGGAACCCTGGCGGAGTGAGGCGAAACGTGCTAACCACTAAGCCACAGAGCCCCTATATATATATATATATATATATATATATATATATATATATATATATATATATATATATATATATATATTATATATATATTCATTCATTCATCTTCTACCGCTTTATCCGATCTTCCCTCGGGTCACGGGGAGTCTGTGCCTATCTCAGGAGTCTATGGGCATTAAGGCAGGATACACACCCTGGATGGAATGCCAACCCATCGCAGGGCACACACACACACATTCACACACACATTCATACACTAGGGACAATTTTCCAAGGTGCCAATCAAACCTATCATGCATGTTTTTTTTTTTTTGGACCGGGGGGGGGAGGAGGAAACCGGAGAAACCCGGAGAAAAAACCCCCTGAGGCACGGGGAGGGAGAAGAACATGCAAAACTCCACACACACATGGCCGAGACGGGAATCAAACCCGGATCCTGGCGGTGTGAGGCGAACGTGCTAACCACTAAGCCACCGTGCCCATATATATATATATATATATTATATATATATATATATATATATATATATATATATATACACACATATGTGTGAGGAGAGAGAGAGTGAGAGTGGAGAGAGAGAGAGAGAGTTTTGTTGGAAGTACTCTGATATATTGGAACATATTCGTGTCAGTATTGTTCACAGTAATAGGGAAGGGATGTTCTCGCTTGGTTAAAATGGCCCGTGTCATTAGCAAAATAATTGAGCCAGCGATAACCTGGATTAACCTAAAGTTCGAATGCCAACGAGACGAGGTTTTTCAACGGTAAAACTTTCTCCAAAAAGGACGGAAAGCGACGCGCTGACATTCTAAAATAGCCGGCGGCTGCTCGGTTTCAGCACAATTACTCGGATACTTATGAGAATCCGCCTTATTAAATTCCACGTGATTCATTATGGTAAGTGAGCGCGCCCGAGCTGCGCTCTATACCGATTTTGTCTACAATAGGATTCAAAGATCACAATATATACTTATAATTGGATGTGTTACTACACAGCTAGAGAGTAAAACAGAGAATATAGCTTGAGGCAATGTGGAATGTAAAGAGCATTTGTCTTTTTTTTTTCCCCCCTTTTCTTTTCTTTTCTTTTTTTTCGGATGGCTGTAATTTATTAGCCGAACCATGAACAATGTCATCATTCTCCCTTGAGAAATGATGTGCTACATTTAGAACGTTTACCACACGAAACCTCTTTCCACATATTTATTTATAATTACATAAATATGAAATGTGCTCACGAGCATGAAAGAGCGTCGTGTGCTCGGATATGTAACATGAAATCGATTTGAATGGTTTTTTACGGAGTGTCTGACTCCCGTCATTCTTTTCATTAGAAAAAGGAGAAGGAGAATAAAAAAAAGGTATATAAATGGGGCTGATTCAGGAGGAAAGTGTGTTTTAGACAATTAGTGTATTGATTCATCTTTAGTACCCTCCTGCTCAGTGATTAAGATTAGGCTATAGGTTGTCCGCCAATGAAATACACAAATATATTGAATAATTTAGGCCAATTTAGGCCACACCCCAAATCATGGTTGTAGCTCAGTGGTTAAGGCTTTGGGTTCTGGACTGGAGGGTTGCAGGTACAAATCCCAGCACCATTAAACTTCCATTAGTGGGCCCTTGAGCAAGGCCCTTAACCCTAAACTGCTCAGTCGCTCTGTATAAAGGTGTCTTACCAGATGCTGCAAATGTAAATCACAATTTACATACATGATTCAGGTATCATATGCTCATACATATGTTCTATCTATATCATACTTTATTTATTTATATTTACATTTATATCATTTAGTAGACGCCCTAATCCAGAGCAACATACAACTAAGAAGTGGAGGGTTAAGGGTCTTGCTCAAAGGCCCCCTAGTGGCAGAGACCAACGGCTTAACCACTGAGCTACCCCCCCCCTCCCGGTATTTATATACTATATATAATTTACTATTATACTATACAATATATATATATATATATATCTATATATATTATATATATATATATTATATATATATATATATATATATATATATATAAAAACCTTTTGGACCTTCTGAACATTCTTCACTCTCACCCCAGTACATATATTTACCCATACCCTTATTTATCATTTATCACCGCTCTTGGAAAATAGGTCACTAATGCACGTCCGGCTGGATGCTAATTGCACCTGCACCTTGCACAATAAAGTCGAATCTAACGTAATGTACACGCTATGAATATATGTAGCACCAAACTGGATCCTGCACGCTTCTTATCCATCTGTCCGTTTGTAAAGGTGAACGTGATGTGATTGTGCGTACCTCTGTTCTTCTGTTCCATGGCCAGCTGCTTCTCTAAAGTCTCTCGAAGTTCCCTCTCCCTAAACAGCTCCATTTTCAGCTCCGTTTTCTCCAGCTGCACTTGCTTCTCTTGAGCGCGAGCGTTATCGATCGCCACCTTCAGCAGGCCCTGCCACATCATCAAGAGCATACTTTACAATTCACGCGCACACACACACAGACACACACACGGGCACCCGGACGCACTACGAGTAATGCTATGAGCGTAAACACGGATAAACACAATCAGCTGCATTTAAGTGAGACATACCTGTTAATTTATCAGTAATCCGAAGATAGGGTTAATGACATACGCTCACAGAGCAGTTTATTAGGAACACACGTAACCCTTCCCACACTATTTCCCGATCAGCTTTGGAGAACATTAACATGGAACATCAGAATGGGAGAAAAATATGATGCAAGTACCGGTGTGGCACGGTGGCGTAGTGGTCTCACACCGCCAGGATCCGGGTTCGATTCCCGTCTCGGTCATGTGTGTGTGGAGTTTGCATGTTTTCCCCGTGCCTCAGGGGGTTTTTCTCCGGGTTCTCCGTTTTCCCCTCGGTCCAAAAACATGCACGGTAGGTTGATTGGCACCTTGGAAAATTGTCCCTAGTGCGTGAATGTGTGTGTGTGGGTTGACATTCCATCCAGGGTGTATCCTGCCTTTATGCCCATAGACGCCTGAGATAGACACAGGCTCCCCGTGACCCGAGGGAAGATCGGATAAAGCGGTAGAAAATGAATGAATGTACTGTAGAAAGGGAGTAGAAAAGCACATCACCATGGGCAACATGTTTAAGCATGGGTTAAATGTCTTGTTCAGCCCCGTCTGGTGGCAACAGTCCGAATCCCTGGACCCAACCTGCATCACTTCAACAGTCCAAACGGGTCGATGTGGCGTAATAGTGCATTGGTCAATCATTCGTTCATCTTCTAGCGCTTTTATCCAATCTTCCCTCGGGTCGCGATTAACCCGTGTCTATCTCAGACGTATTCGGGCATCGAGGCATGTATGGAATGCCAACCCATTGCAGGGCACACACACATTAACACACTAGGGACAATTTTCCAAGGTGCGAATCAACCAATGGACCAGGGTGGGGAAACCGGAGAACCCTAAGAAAAACCCCCTGAGGGACGGGGAGAACATGCACATGGAGGTGTGAGGCGAGCGTGCTAACCGCTAAGCCACCATCCTACAACTACACGCTACAGGCTATTTAAGTTGCTGTTGCTGTTGACCACATGCATAAGGTACACTACAATAAAGAACCTTTGGATTGAGCTAGAACGGGAAATTCCCAGCATGAAAGAAGTCTTGAAATGACGACCCCGCCCCCTACTATTATAATCTTCTTAATAAAGTGCTTATGATGAATTCATACAGAGATCCCCGATCGCTTATTGAAACGTATATAAGACAGTGACCATTGAAGAATCACGGATTTGATCCGCGGGAAAAAAAAGTTTCGCTGTAAATATCACACGCCGCCCCCCTCGGCAAACGTCTGCACCGCGACGCGCATCCGATGGCGGCGCGACCATTTCCGAACAATTATTTCCCACACACGCGCAATTAAGGCAAAAGCAATGGGCTATATCATACTAATTGTTCCTCGTTATGACCCCAATTTAGACTAAGTTCCTTTATCTCAATTTTCTGCCTGGATTGCTTTTGTTGATTTGTATACGCGAGTGCTCAATCAAAAAAAACGTCACCGCGGCGTCGTGATTAAAGACGGGCGAAGTAAACTTGCCGTGGCTGCGAGAGGAAGTTCTGTGCGTTCGGGGGCTAATTATCAGCAAGGCCAGCAGGAGCAGTGTGGCTCTGATGTCCCTATCACAAGAACAGTGGGCACGGAGGCACTCCCTATACTGTACTCACATCATTAGTCTCATAGGCCATGCTAATCAACGGCATTCATCTTTCTGACTCGGCTCTGCGCGGAGACAACGCCGTCGAAAGCGCGGCATAGCGCCGCCCGTTTTACGGGGACTATAAAAACTGAGCACTGGATGGAAGTAGATGAGTAGAGGCAGTATGATATCGGGTGTAACCTAAGTAGCAGTGGTGATATTCCTGATTAGGTCAATGGCACGAGTGCTTTGTGGTTATAACATCTATTTTGTGCAATGGTCTTGGAGTGCACTATACACACACACACACACACACACACATATGCCTTTGCTGATTATTGTCTCTGACTAATGGACAATGTTTTCTGGATATTTCGATGATCTGGAATCATGGAGGGGGAGAAAACAAACTGGGGATTGAAGTGATTGTATATTCGATAATATTGGGAAAATAGCTATAAGTGGTTGTAATGTGAACGAACACACCGGGAACAATGCGAAATGAGGAAAAAAACGATTCACTTTAAGGCCGTTAAAATTGACACGGTAGCAGTAAACCAGACGTAAAAGTGTGTGGCCGTTACGACCTGGCCTCGCTATGAGTTGTTAGAACATCTGCACTATGAAAGACGCTTACCTGAATATTAGTCAGTAGGGTCTCTATCGATGACAGCCCATCAGGAAACAGGAAAGGAGAAGGGAACCCTGGCGGTAAAGCCTGCCCCGCCAGCGACAACCTTTCATAGCTGTCCCTCGCTGTTGGAGTACACATGGGGGCTTCTTCTGGTGGCAAAGTCAGAGGAGGGGAAAGAAAAAAAAAAAAAAAAAAAAAAAAAAAAAAAAGACTCAGCAAACTGTATTCAACAACGACACTAGACTGCAATTGTAAGCATGTAGGATAGAATAAATCATCCCCCCCCCCCTCCACCCGAAAGAATTGGTGTTTATACTTAGATTTTGTTTGTTTGTGCACAAAAAAAAAAAAAAAATCACATTAACATCTATACAAGCAAGCCCGATCATCTGGAAATGACTGATAACCCATTCGGAAACTGTCATGTGAAGCAATGCTGTTATTGATGCTACTCTACGCGCGGCTGTTAGCGATGCTCAAGAGCTTCCATTCGCATGAATGTAATGAGATTCCTGTGCACCATGAGTGCTTCGACTCCAGGACTGTTGCGCTGGTGGTCATTTGCCGTGCCGTCGAGGGCATAAATATGATAGGAGATCTGGGCTCCCCAGTCCATATGGCACTCTAACTTTCTCTGATATGAAGAGGCCACACTCAATCACATGCATATGGCAGGCCTTGATTACTAAAAGCCCTGGCTCTCCAACAAAGACCATATGGCACAAGGAGGTGCACCTTCATTTAGTGCCTTTCAACACCAGAGCAGCTCGTCTGGCACAAGGAGCACGGCGAGAATGGTCGAATGGATTTTAATCCTTGGGAAAGAAAGAGGGGAAAAAAAAAAAAAAATCAATAGGACAGAGGCAGAAGTTATCAGGCTAAAATCAAGGGTAACTCGAAATAGGTTTTAAAAGAGGAGGAAAACATTGCTCTAGTCGTTGGCATACGTCTCCCGGTGGGGTGGCGCGGGGAAGTGCTGAGTAAAAAGGTGGTCGCTAATCCCCAGCGGAAGAGAGCCTGACAGACCTAAACACAGATTACCACTTAAAAAAGGAAAAGGAGAATCTTACGGGGAGGGGAGGGGAGGGGGGGGGGGGGGGGGGGGCTAAGCGTGAGGTAGACCTATTAAAGCGAGTACGAAACTAAAACGGTCATCACGTTGCAAATTCAGAAATAGAATCAATTACCGGATCATGACAAACCCTTTAGAGATTTGCTTAATGTAATGGTCGTCTCTGGACTATTTCCGGCGCGTTACATATTCACATAAATTGCATAAAATTGGTTCAGCTGTAGGGGGCACAGTGGCTTAATGGTTAGCACGTTCGCCTCACACCGACAGGGTCCGGGTTTGATTCCCATCTCGGCCATGTTGTGTGTGGAGTTTGCATGTTCTCCCCGTGCCTCAGGGGGTTTTTCTCCGGGTTCTCCGTGTTCCCCCCCGGTCCAAAAACATGCACGGTAGGTTTGATTGGCACCTTGGAAAATTGTCCCTAGTGTATGAATGTGTGTGTGTGTGTGTGTGTGTGTGTGTGTGTGTGTGCCTTGCGATGGGATGGCATTCCATCCAGGGTGTATCCTGCCTTAATGCCCATAGACGCCTGAGATAGGCACAGGCTCCCCGTGACCCAAGGGAAGATCGGATAAAGCGGTAGAAGATGAATGAATGAATGAATGGTTCAGCTGTATATTAAAAAAAAGGAAAAACGACTTAAGGACTACATAGCGCAAAAGTACAGTAATTACGTTCGAATTTCTGTTTTATTCGTAAACGTATCCGGCGGCGGTGGCGTTCTTGAACGTGGAAAGTGACTTTTTAGCACCGTGAGATGTATTAGTGGGAGAAAAAAAAAAAAAAAACCCTAATCCCACTGAGAGACGGCTAGTACATGAGATATAGCGAAGACATTTTTCTTCTAGCAGAAAAGATCCATCAGCCCTCTTTAGGCCGCACTGTGGGTGGAGGCAGCGTCTTAAAGAGCATAAATCTGAGGGTGGACACTGAGCAGATGTCCTTTGTGTCTGAAATGTAAAGCGGAGATCAGATACAGAGCTCGGAGCGAGGCTTTGCTTCCTCGGAGGAGCAATTGCGGCATGTCAGAGCCCTGATGACATCATCCGCCATTCATCACGTTCGCGAGGGCAGGCCTCTGCCATCTGCCGCGCATGCCATCATAACTCTACATCTATCTCTCTCTCTTTTTTTTTCTCGTAGTCTCTCCTTCCTTCGGTCTCTCTCTCGCGCGCGCACACACATATGTGAACACGCAAGCCGACAAAACCCTAACCGCAGAATCATTTCCCTCCACACTGTCGAGTGATGACACTATCTCCGCATCGTCACGGTGAGCAGACATCCTTCACACGGGCTTCAGCGGCTGCAGACGGACGTAAAAAAAAAAGACTAAACAAAAAAAAAAACGTATCGTCACAAATCAATTTGGTCAATTTATTTATTAATTGCAAACAACAACAACAACAACAACAAAAAAGAAGATCTTTGTATCAGATCTGGCAGTGAAATCCACAGCGGGCCTCTCATACAGAATTAATACGTGTTTGTATGGCCCTCTAAATCATGCGCAAACATGGCAAGACTGGAGGAGACCCACTGCTCCCATCAATATTCACTAATGCCAGCCAAGGCTTGGTAACAGCTGGTCTTACATTAATTAGTTTAAAGTATTTATTTCATCCATCTCCAGAGCAGATTGAGCAAAAACATTAGAGATTATTTCAAGCATCTGCAAATGCCCTGGAAACATCAAGCGAACCCGACAGTCAAAAAAAAATCTCAGCCGCCAGTATACCGAGGCTCGGTAATTTACAATTCTTGGAAGAGGGGGAGGCTAAAAGGAGTGCTGCGCCTCCACAGAGGAGCTCCCAGCAGCCTTTCCCTAAATTTTAGCAGCACTTCCCCTCCGGTTCATTACCGACAATGGATGGATGCCTAATGGATAAACATTTGCTGCTAATCAAATTTCATAAATATAAAAAAAATAAAAAGAGAGAGAGAAAAAAAAAAACAGGTCCACATTTGGAGGGCTTATTACCGCCACTCAATGGATTGGTTTTCATTGTGCGGATAAAGGATCGAGCGTATTGGGGGGGGGGGCGCGATTATTAGATCCCGAAACGTTTTTTTGTTTTTCTCGGGGGTTTATTTACAGCCCCGGCGATTTTCCGCCGCGTCCGATACGGCGAGGAAGCGAAACGATACGGCGAGGGTTGCTTTTTGGGACGCCGCGGTCGGTTTGCAGCCCATATTTCATGTTGGCATTAATCATACATCATTGCTTTAACCAACTTCTGCTCGGGACACAGCGAGGGGCTCGCCGCACGCACAATGCCGGATCGCGGGGCGCTTCGGAGCGCTTTGTTACGGGGAGGGGGGAAACAATCTGTCGCGCGCTACAAAAGCGCCTTTTCCCTTCTCGAATTACCGAATTCGGGGCTCTCGGAGAGAAAACTAACAACAACAACAAAAAAAAAGAACGTAAACCCAGACGCAAGCGAATAACTCGAGCTGCAAATTAGCCGCTAATACGCTAAGCAAACGCTTTCTCTCCTGTCCCGCCCTCCCCTTCCCCTCGCCGTCGTCGGACGTCTGCATTAGGCATTGTGTTCTCTTAATTCCCTCCTTGTTTGGTGCACTTCAGTTTTGGCCTGCGTTCGGGCTGTTTATTTCTCACTGTTGGTCCAGAATCATTGACTTGGACTTAATTACAGTGGCAGACGCCAGCGGGTTTGGAGAGAGCGGAGGAGAGCGCTGCGTTTTCCAGGTGATTTTCTCCACAGTGGGGGTGTGTGTGTGTGTGGTGGGTGGGGGGGGGGGGGGGGTATGGGATAGGGGTGGGTCTGCCAGCAGCAGCTGTGACAGGTCCGAACTCAGCTCTACCCGATGAAGAGAGAGAGAGAGAGAGGAGAGAAGTGAGAGAGAGAGAGAGAGAGAGGGGAAAAAAAAGAAAAGAAAAAAACCCTTATGAGATCCTTTCGGGTCAGCCGTGTCACAAATAACATTTCATGCACAACTGTTTTGCAGGATAATAGGAGCCACAAATAAAAATGGGACGCTGTAAATACGATGCATTCGGAATAAAACGCCATAATTTAAAATGACACTCTCTCGAAGCGTTCGCATCCAGACGAGGCTCGCGTGCGAGCGCGTGCGTGCGTGCGTGCGCCCCTCCCTCCCTCCCTCCCTCCTGTGGCAGCCGCAGGAGTCCTTGACAGTATGCTTGCAGTGATAAATCACCTTTCCAGTTAATTTTCCTCAGTCGTTATATGTTGTGCTGCTAAAACAGGGGCTTAGGAATTGACTTGACAAACTATGAATGTAAAAATATCACTCGCAGGGATCTGGGCTTATCTCCAATTTACATGTTATTAGATTTGTATTGCGGACGGACGCGGCCGCGGCGAAGGCGGAGGGCGACGCGGAGAGAGAGAGAGATACCGAGACAGAGAGAGACAGAGAGAGAGAGAGAGAGAGAGAGAGAGATGTCTATGATAACAGAAGATAGGATACGTCTCAGACCCCTCTTGACACGCTTTGATATCTCTGATGGAAAGTCACAACAAGGAGAGCAGAAGCCACTCGGCTGATTTTTAATATGATAGGCGTTGGGTGATGAATCGCCGAGCAAACCTGGGGAAATTTAGCAACATTTCCCACAATAAATACTTTTTAATTGACCTTGGGAGCTGAAAATCTGCCATATGTTTGGAGTTGCACTGTTTGAATTGAGGTCCCAGTGGGCCTTTCAAGCAGCACAACTTCAGCACTGAGCCGGAGGAGAGAGAAAGAGAGAGAGGGAGAGAGAACAGGAGGGAGAGAAAGAGAGAGGCACAGAGGGACAGGGCTAAAGAGAGAGAGAGAGAGAGAGAGAGGGAGGGAGGGAGGGAGGGAGGGAGAAAAGTAAGTGAGCTGGAAGAAAGAACAACAAAGGTATGAAGAGAAAAAGAAAGCTACTACGAGAACAATAGAGAGGAAGAGAGAGAGAGAGAAAGAAAGAAAGAAAGAGAGAGAGAGGGGGAACGGGAGCATGGTAGCATTCGCTTGGCCTGGCCAGTCACTTTGATATATTGACAGGTGAAGCCTGTGTCCTTGCAAGCCCGTGTTCCTCCCAGCAGGAGAACAGAATGCTAAAATCTGGAGGATGTCAGTTCGCTCTCGGCAAAGGCGGCTGCTGCTTTCAGCAGACAATTACATTTTATTTGACCTGCCAATGGGGCTGAAGAAGTTTGCCGCTTTCCGGGGGAGTGGTTATGACCTTTCAGTCTCATAAATAGAGACAACCCTGCACTACACAAGAACTAATCTCCACACCCGTCTCTCCCCTCCGCCGCCTCGGCTGCATTCGCCGCTTTTATAGCAAAGTGCTATTTTATTCACCTATGTTACAGCTTAACCGTTCTAGTGTCGTTTATAGTGGTGGCACGCTGCTGTTTTTTTTTTTTTTTTTTTTTTTACCCTTACAGTTATGTTAAAGCAAATTGGGAGGAAAAACAAGGCGGACCTTTTCAAGCAAAGAGGAGGGGGAAAGAAATCACGAGGGTCTAGACATAAAACCAAGGAGGAAAAAAGGAAAAAAAGAACGAACGGAGGTCCGGCAGGATATAAAACCAAGGTTGGGTCAGGTGGCAGATACCTGTCTCTTTACCCTCGCCGTCTCGCTCTTTACTCTTTAGTTTAGTTCCCGAAACGGAAATTAGCCATTACCAAATTCCTGCTGAGAGTCAACGTCAAGAGCCAGTCAGGCCTGGATTAACAGGCAGCGTTTCTCTTAGAGGGCTTTGTGTCTGAAATGCACCAACCTATGCTTCTCTCTCTCTCTCTCTCTCTCTCTCTTTCTCTTTTTTTCCCCTCTTAATGTTCTCTATACTTACAGATTAAATCGTTTGCTGCACAAACCCATTTGGGAGCACGGAGAAGGTGAAGGGGATAATCAGCACAGCCACCGGAACGTGTTTCCTAAATGCGCTCGCAGACATTACTGTGCGCGGCCGTAAAATTAGCGGCGGGACCTTAAAACGCTGACATTTCGCGTGACTTTTGAGAAAAGTGACACCCTCGTATTTTCATGTAGGGTATCATTAAATTTCCCCGCTGCCCCGTGGCCGAGCCGTGCCATTAATAACCAATTCCGCGTGTCACTCTGCTCCCTTCTCTTTGAAATAATGAGTACTTTGCTTTTTTGCCTTAATAAATTGAAATGTATTCTCAAGGCCAAACGGAAGATAGCGACACAGGTAGACGGGAAGGAAATATTCATAAATCCTTAAGTGTATCAGGGACACCTGAAGGAGGGTAAAAAAAGAAAAGAAATGGAAAAAAAATATATAGGCGTTAAGTTTTGAATGCAATCAAAATATATTATTATTATTATGAGGCATAAAGATACTGTTATGCCACAAGGTGACACCTTGCGATGGGACAGAAACACCTGGGAGGGAAAAAAAAACACCCGAACGCTCATATCGGAAGTCTGTGACGCACATCGGAGAAGAAGACGTCTCCGGCTTTTATACGGCCCCTGTCATATTTATTGCATAAAGGTCAGCTTGTTCATTTGTTCAAAGTCAGCGCTTTTCTCCTCCCTCTCTACCCCCCCCCCTCCTTCTCGTCCTCCTTTAGACCGCGCTCCTTCATGTAATAAATGCATACTATATGTCGTTACCAGACCACTGAGGATTAAAGGCTTGACCGCCTGTAATGCAGGCATAAACCAACCCCCTGTGTGCTGCTTTTGTTTTCTATGAGAGTGCACCTTGAAGCGCCGTTTTTCCGCCGAAAGGAGGCCCGCTCTGCTACCCTTTTTTTCCCTCTCTCTCTCTCTCTCTCTCTTTCGCTCTCGCTTTTTGTAAACAGACACCCAATTGATGTTAGCGAGAGGGTTGTGTAACCTAATTAAAAAAAAAAAAAAAAAAAAAAAAAAAAAGGTAAAGCAAGGCTGGATAACTAGTGCTCTCAAATGCTTGCAAATTAATTGGCTCTAATGTTTGAAAAGCAAATGCATTCAAGGGTTTTATTGTTTGTCTGTTAATTTTGAATAGCTGTTCTTATTTACAAATTTGGGAACGGCAGTGATTAAGTCTGCAAATGGAATGAATTATGGACTCTGGGAAAGTCGGAAAAGAAAAAGGGAAAGTGATTCAGGCTGCCAGCTTCGAGGGCTTTTTTTCTCTCTCTCTCTCTCTTTCCAAATAGAAATGCAACAGTACGCTCCTTTATTATCATAAGCGACAGATGAAACGGAAAGTTCAAACGGTTGATCTTTCCATTTTACCTGTAGGCCGTGTTTACCGGAGGTGGAATGAAACTAGAGAACCAGGAGGAAACCCCAACATGAACAGTTCCGCATACTAATCACAAGACAAACTGGAGAAGCTATAAAACCTACAGTGCATTTAATAATCTCCCATCTCGGTGCGATTAAAAGAGCGCAGTGCTGCCATGGCTCCGGACGCTTTCTCTTCGTGAATCTCTATTTGCTACTTTCGCCTGGTGTGGTTCCTCCGTCCTTCCCGCTGCCAATCACTGACATTCATTCGTCTGTGCTGTCGATGGCTAGCCAAAGTGTCTGAAGTCAAAATCCAATTTTCTAGTTAAGCAGTTATGGGTTATGTATCATGCTCAGTAGCTCAAGGGCGGCACTCAATCAACCCAAATGCTAAGCTATCACTGACCCCGTAATTTAAAACAGATTTTAAAACACAGAACTCATTTTCTCATGTTTGTGCTTATGGCTAAATTAGTAATAGAGCACTGGGGTCATTTCAATGCATAGTGTTCACGTCGGGAAATATATATATATATATATATATATATATATATATATATATATATATATATATATATATATATATATAAATCAATGCAAAAACAAAATATTTACCAGCTGCCAGGGGATTTAATCATTTTGACCAGATTCATGCTGGGAGAGGGATTGGTCCGATTCAGGTCTTTTTTTTATACTCTATTTGAAGATGATTTGTTAGAGTGGTATAAAAGATTTCCATATTAATTACCCATTATTCCATAAATATATATATATATATATATATATATATATATATATACACACTATATAATATACATATACATACATATACATATAATATCACTATAATATAAAAATGTAAACGCTTAACAATTGTTTTACTGAAGAGAAAAGTCCCAAATCAAACACATGATGCACATCTGGCAATTAAAAGCATTCGTGTGGATACATAGTAAAAGTTTGGTGGCCTGATGATTTACGTTATTTAAAACACACACACACACACACTCACACGCACACACACACACACTCTTTGTGTGTGTGTGTGTGTGTGTGTGTGTGTGTGTGTGTGTTAATGGTTCCTGTACATTACACAAAAATAATGTCTTTGGAATTCAGACAGGATTGCACACATGCCACAGTAAGTGTAATGGAAGAGGACCGGGTCGTTGGAAGACGAGTGCACATTATTATCATAGATAGTATTGCTCTGCATTCCTACAGGGAATGAGGATGTTGTCGTGTTTCGCTCTATAGCCGAGTCTGCTACTAATCCTGGCTCAACATACAAAGTGGCCTGTAAAAGGATGAATAGATGAAAAGAAGGAAAGAAAAAAAAAAAAAAAAAAAAAAGTAAATAGAAATGTAAACTTTGGTTAAAGCGGGGCTTAGGAAGCCCGAGTCTGACTTTGCGCTCGCTCTTTCTAGCGTGAGTGTGCGAAAATGGATGCAAATCCATTTGCGCCTGGTTCACAGTTCTAAAAAAAAAAAAAAAGAAAAAAAAAGAAAAAAAATACTTAGGGGTTTTAAAAAGCGGGCGATGTGTTAAACGTGTGGAAATCTGTTTTGATAATATTATTCATAGCGCTGGCTTTGTGCTGCTTGAATTAATAACACTCCATTTACAGATGGAAGAAAGCTGGCATGGTGTTTCCAGTTAAAGAGATTAATTTTTAAACACCTAATTGACAGGCTGGGGTTGGGTGGATAAGCAACAGCTTCTCCGGGGTTTTTTTTTTTTCTTTCTTCCTTTTTTTTCCGGCTGCTGCAAAGTCAAGGTGACTGGAATACTTAGGCAGGCTTTAAAACACACAAGTGAAGCCATACGAGAGCAGAGAATTAGTCTTCCAGCAGGTTTGCCTACACCCCACATTCTGTTTTATTAGGACTGATTTACTTCACAGTGAAAGGATATAAAAAGCCTTAAGTATCAGACTATAATTACAGTCGAGTCGGAATTTAAAGGCTTGACTCACCATGTCCGCAAGTCAACTCCAACTCAGCACCATGATAAGAGAGCTCTATTAGACTGAGTGCCTGGCAGGGCTACACTTTAATAGGGCTCCAGATAGCAGTACAAAGAAGGAACGCGCCTGTCCAAATGCTCACGCGCGCGGCGTATATTTACAGTTGTTTATCTCACTAAAGCGTTGTCTCGGTGACATCTTGTAATGGTTGTTTACAAAACGGTAACGTAAAGCCGGACGATCAGGGACGCGCTATGTAAACCGCACTTGTTTGGGGGAAATTCATTCGTTCATCTTCTTCCGCTTTATCCGATCTTCCCTCGGGTTACGGGGAGTCTGTGCCTATCTCAGGCGTCTATGGGCATTAAGGCAGGATACACCCTGGATGGAATACCAACCTATCGCAGGCCACACACACACACACACACACACACACACACACACAAATTTTACAAGGTGCCAATCAACCTACCGTGCATGTTTTTGGACCGGGGAGGAAACCGGAGAACCCGGAGAAAAACCCCCTGAGGCACGGGGAGAACATGCACAAACTCCACACACACACATGGCCGAGACGGGAATCGAACTCGGACCCTGGCGGTGTGAGGCGAACGTGCTAACCACTAAGCCACCGTGCCCCTGTTTGGGGGAAATAAGCAGGAAATAAAAAAAAAAAAAAAAAACAGGGGGAAAAGGAAGGACGCCAGGGTCAAGCTCACCTTCTTGCGACACTTGCTCGCCTGTGTTTGTTCTTCGGCATCGCAAATTAGCGAGCGGGGAAAAAAAAGAAACGTCTTTGGCTAATTGTTACATTTCGTCTGTCCAAGGGCAAGCGGCGAAATTTGTTCACAGCAGTGTGCATTTGCTTACTGCCAGATGCGCAGACATGCCCCTAGAATTCACAAGGAGGACGCGTTCAGATAAAAAAAAAAAAGAAAAGAAAAAGTCTTTTTTTTTTTTATTATTATATTTTTTTTAGTATTACAGGGAGGGGACAAAAAAAAGCCCCAAAGGAGTGGCACGGGAGCAACTAAAAAGCAACATACTCCTTTGTGAGTACACGTGTCTCTGCAACACATTTGTTCTCTATTGAAATGAAGGGGAACGCGAAGCGGCCCGGCATGTTGTGATGGACAAGGAGATTTCACCTTCGCCAGTGAATGATAATACATTATTAAATTTGCCTCTCCGCTCACTAGATACACTTAGCTGACCACAGCATATTTATCTCCCTGTCTAAGCCTTACATCTTGGCAGGGGGAAGCATTCTGTCACTTTTAAGGCATTTCAAAGATTAAAAAGAGCCTCTTTCTTTTCAACATACCTAAAACAGACACTTTTTTTTTCCCCCCTCTCCTTTTTTTTTTCTTCTATGAAATGTAATTTAGCAGTCAGTGGTGTCACGCACCGGATCGTGCAAGAGGGAGAGCAAATATTCCAAATGAACTGCGGGGTCCTGGGGGGGAATTTCTCATCTTGCATCATCAGCACTATTTGTTACATCGCTCGCAAATTTGATTGATCCTCTATTGAATTTTTTACTTCTTTTTTTTTTTTTTTGTTGTACCCTTTCTTTTGGACAGGACACACTGACAAGTTGTTTGATCATAAACCCTGACTGCTTGCCAAGTCACATTTCGGCTCCTTATGGCTAATGATCCAGCCTTTTGTCTTACGGAGAGTCAGCAGAGTCAGCACAAACCTCCATCCGCTGCCTTTCTGAAGCCAGATTGGCAAGGACACTAAAAAGGCGAAAGAAAACATGCTTTGAATGCAAGGCATGGCTGATGAGGAGAACAGAGACAAGTGTGGGTGCTGATATAGACACCTCAACCGGGGGCGAGCGTCCCAAGTTTTTCAAACGGCTGGCGAAATTCTTACTTGCGTATACGCTACGTGACGGCTTTTGTGCGTTAAATTGAATATTAGAACAGACGCTATGTATTATAATTTCGATAAGCTATCAGCGCATGTTATCGAAATGCTCGGAAATAAAGCTGTAATACAAGGCGACACCCTACACCTACAAAAAAATCAGCTTTCCATTGCACCGCATTATATCCGGTTCTATTAGATTTCCTTTATTGCTCGTACATGTCTAATTTAATACATAACAGAAAACATGTATTTATTCTTTTTTTTTTTAAAGCATGATACCATCCAAAGCACAACCTGAAATAATTGGCTGCATTTATACACACTGAACAGAATAGGCGGCTTAAAGCCGAAGCACGAGCGCGATGCTTTCTAATTACACCCTTCTCCTCTTTATCGTGCGTCGCATCTCTACTTTGATTTCGGCTCCAAAAGCAGGTCAGGAGAAAATAAAAACTTTTATTCCGTCTCTTTTGATGTACTTGAGGAAAAGGTTACTCTTTTCTCTTTCCTTTTTTTTGTTTTTCCTTTTTTTTCTTTCTTTCATGAAATCGTTTAATGGCTAACACATGCTTCTCCATTCACTGACCAGCTGGCAAATTATCTAAGTAATACTCATTCATCTGACCGCATCCCCAGCGCCTGTCAGCTCGCACAAATCAAATGTGATTATTCACTGCACATTTAGAGACGAATACCGCGGCTGATTGTACGCATCAGTTCCTGCGAATCCGACGGCACAATGAGCTGTCAATAGAGGGGTTGGGTTACAGTAAAGCACTTCTTACTTCACCACAATGAGCTGCAGGTTTTCTGTTTTTTTTTGGGGGAGGGGGGGAGGATTTTCGCCGGTGGTGTTGGTAGGGGGGAACTCAATGACAAATATATAAGCCCCAGATTGAGAAATAATTACGATTCAACACAAAGAGACGCAATGAGGATATAATCATTATGATCCGCTTGCCTGTAAATAATACACAATTACGATGAAGTCCAACTTGGTTGGATTCGTAGTCCTACTTTGGATTAGTTTTCTCACTAAAACTTTGAGCTGAAGAACATTGTCAATGCATTGGATTCATTCCCTGATGTGGGGTATGATGATGATTTCAGGGGAATGCAAGATTCAAATGATTACATTTACATTTACGGCATTTGGCAGACACCCTTATCCAGAGCGACTTACATCTGAGCAATTGAGGGTTAAGGGCCCTTGCTGAAGGGCCCCACTAGTAGTAGCTTACTGGTGGTGGGGTTTGAACCTGTGATCTTCTGGTCCAGAGGCCAACACCTTAACCACTAAGCTACCACCTCCCCATATATCCCATTATGATTGTGATATCCCATTAGTTCCTAGATATATATATATATATATATATATATATATATATATATATATATATATATCTATATATATATATATATATATATATATATATATATATATATATATATATATATATATATATATACACAAAACAATGATATAGACGTGGACAAAATTGTGGGTACCCTTTGGTCAATGCAAGAAAAAGTCACAATGTCAAGAAATAACTTAATCTGACAATAGTAATAATAAATAAAAATTCTATAATGTTAACCAATGAAAGTCAGACATTGTTTTTCAACCAGCTTACAGAATTATGTAAAAAATAAACTTGAAACAGGCATGGACAAAAATGATGGTACCCCAAGAAAACAGAAAGCTACAAAACAGAAAATAATGTGACCAAAGGAACTGTTAATTGAAGGTGTGTCCACTAATTAGCATCACATGTGTCTACAACCTTGTAATCAGCCATTGGCCTATATATATGCCTCCAGGTAATCCTGTGTTGTTTGTTGATATGGGTGTACCACACTCGACAGGACCAGAGAAGCAAAGGAAAGAGCTGTCTCAAGAGATCAGAAAGAAATTTAGACAAGCATGTTAAAGGTAAAGGCTATAAGACCTCTCCAAGCAACTAGATGTTCCTGTGAGTACAGTGCCATATTATTCAGAAGTTTAAGATCCATGGGACTGTAGCAAACGTCCCTACGTGGCCGCAGGAGAAAAATTGATGACAAATTAAGAGACGGATAATCCGAATGGTAACAAAAGAGCCTAGAAAGACTTCTAAAGAGTTTCAAGGTGAACTTATCAAGGAACCAGTTCAGATCGCACCATCCGTCGTTGTTGAGCCAAAGTGGACTACATGGGAGACGACCAAGGAGGACACCATTGTGGAAACGAATCATAAAAAAGCAAGACTGGAATATGCCAAACTACATGTTGACAAGCCACAAAGCTTCTGGGAGAATGTCCTGTGGACAGATGAGACAAAAATCGAAGTTTTTGCCAAGGAACATAGCTGTATCACAGACGAAAAAATGAAGCATATCAAGAAAAGAACACTGTCCCTATGATACATGGAGGAGGCTCTGTTATGATCTGGGGCTGCTTTGCTGCGTTAGGGTGTCTTGAATCTGTAGGGTACAATATCAAGATATCAAGGAATAGAGAGAAATGTATAGCCAGTGTCAGATAGCTTGGTCTATCGCATATGGTCTTGCAACAGGACAATGACCAAAAAACACATAAAAACACCCAAGAATAAGAGGAAAAAATATATAGTGGCGTCTATAGCCCTACCTCAATCCTATGAGCATGGAAGGATATATGGAAAAGGCATATCCGGACACAATGGAGAGTTTGCTATGAGGATGGGCCATATACCTGCTATGCAGATGTCTATAGTTACAGGAAGCGTTTATATATTGCCTAGGTTGCGAAACAAAATATAATAGGGGTACCAATTTTTGTCCATGCCTGTTTCATATATTTTTTTACATATTCTGTTGAACATGGTTGAAAAACACACTTTCATTGGTTAACATTATGGAATTTTTATTTATTATTACTTTGTCAGATTAAAGTTATTTCTGTGACCATTATGACTTTTTCTTTCATTGACCAAAGGGTACACAACAATTTTGTAAAGATCTAAATATATACAAATCATTTGTAAACAGGAAGTAAATATCACTAA
>JACRUU010000011.1:15600200-15647700 GCA_030449085.1 Kryptopterus vitreolus | reverse complement strand
CACTATTACTTGAAGCCTATTAACACAATGCTAGACATTCCTTGATTTCCAGTAAAAAAAAAAAAAAAAAGACAGGATGACATTTGAAGTTGTGTTCAGCTCCATATAACTGGAGGCCGGTGTGCAACATTCATGTCTGGGATTAAATAGGTGGAAGCGAAACTGCCCCCCCCCCCCGTTTCAAAGGACACACACACAAATAAGGTCACAGCCTGGTGTGTGTCCCTGAACTGAGAACCTACTCACTGTCTCTCCTGTCTTTGAACCGGCAGATCAAAAAGTAACGTGGACATTTCTTTTTTTTGTGGTCTTCAGCATTCAAAGGCTCCGCTCAAGTGCTTGAAAAGAGAACTTCATCCTCTTTTCTCTCTCTCTCTCTCACACACACACACACGCACACACACATATATCCCTCCATTCGTTGGCTCAAGGTAAAAGGGACAAACCCACAAGACAACAAACAAGGCCACACACAACAATCAGCGTCCAAAGGATGAGAGCGTGAATCTACATAAGGGAAGTTCTTTCGGCTCGGGGCGAACGGAGAAGGGACGACCAAATGAAACGCGCTCCTCTGCTCTCCGGTGGAGTTGCGTTCATCGGGAAAAAAAGCACAGCCGATTTCCATAAGAAAGCCGGCCAAGGGGGATTCTCTGGCAAAACAAATTCCCTGACATTAGGAAAGAAAAAGAGGATTAAAGACGGTGAAGCCGGGCAGTAGCATGGTGAAGGCGATCCTCTTCAAGCGCCGAGCGTGAATCAATTACCATTCCTAAGACCGGGCTCAATTAAAAACAAAACAAAACAAAACAAAACAAAAAAACGCCGGGACAGGATACTTAAGATCGGGGGATACTCGCAAGCTAGAGAAGCCATTCATGCGAGTATCCACCTTTCAGAGAGAGCCAAAGTTACGGAGCGGTGTGATTCGGGATCTTCGCAGATCCGTGTGTATATATATATATATATATATATATATATATATATATCTTATATATATATATATATATATATATATATATATATATATAAAACTTGTATCTGTGTGTAGAACTACGCCTTTGTTATTTAAATGGCCCCTTCATTTCCCGGCAATGAATAACGACACTGAATGTAGTCCTCAAGTGACTGTGGCATGGTTCTACAGTAGCAAAGCATATCTCCAGCGCTTAATCTACCCCTTCTCCTACTTCCTTTCATGTACTTAAGTGACGTTTCGGCCATTATGTCTTATTGGAAGCGTAGCAAAGACTCCCCCCGAACCAACTAAGTGGCGTTTCTACGAGCGGACAAAGTACGCAAAGGCTCACTTAGGCATGTTTACTTCTTTCGATTCTTAAAGTAAACGATTCGTTTTTCGCAATCATTTAAGTTCCGGCTAATTATAGCATTTTTTTTGTTTGAAAAAATAAAAAATAAAAAAGCAGGGTGAGTGAGAAAAGCGAGAAAAATACTGTCAACAGTCCAGTCACAGTCGGAAGGCTGTTATAGCAATTCGCAGAGCTGTTGGAGGAAATGTTTTTTTTTTTTATGTCATCATAGATACAGTACATCATACAACATAACAGCCTGACCTCCAAGAAGGCCGTGTGACTAAACCGTCTATATTCCCAAATTCCGATAAAGCTCTGAAGAATGTGAAATATAACGCAATGATTTTCTATCCATATGAAACCATGTGTTAGCAGGTTCGCCTCACACCGACAGGGTCCGGGTTCGATTCCCGTCTCGACCATGTGTGTGTGGAGTTTGCATGTTCTCCCCGTGCCTCAGGGGATTTTTCTCCGGGTTCTCCTGTTTCCTCCCCCGGTCCAAAAACATGTGCGGTAGGTTGATTGGCAACTTGGAAAATTGTCCCTAGTGTGTGAATGTGTGTGTGTGTGGGTGTGTGTGTGCCCTGCGATGGGTTGGCATTCCATCCAGGGTGTATCCTGCCTTAATGCCCATAGACGCCTGAGATAGACACAGGCTCCCCGTGACCCGAGGGAAGATCGGATATAGCGGTAGAAGATGAATGAATGATCCCATGTTTTATTCACAATAAAACATATAACAAAGGATTTGTATGTCTCATCTCATCGATATCTACAATAGTAGCATCGAAATATTCCACGCATCAGGAGAAATCTTTGTACGCGAGGGGCGTAAAAAAAAAAAGATCAATAATGTATGCGAGTGATTTTTAGGCCTCAAGTGTCGCTGCATTAAAAACAGGCACGGCTTTATAATGGACAACACGGCATGGGTTTGAAGACGACAACCATAAATCGTTAACACGGTTTGTCTTCCACAATATGCAGGTTAAAGCGCTACTGTGCGAAGAAGAAGCCATACGTGAACATGATCTTGCCTCTATGCTAATCGGCATTTATTATAAACTGAGGGAAAGGAAAAACTAGTCTTTGGTCAGATGAATCTAAAAAGCTGCTTATCTTCAGTGCTAAGCTATAAAGCCTGTAGTTCTGAGGTTATGGGGTTACATTTATGCCTATAGAACGGTCACTGGAAAGGAGACATCAATGCAGAATGGTATACATGTCTTAGAGAAACATATGCTTCCATTCAGACAATATCATTTTCAGGAACGGCCATATTTCATCAAGACAATGTTAAACCGCATACCGCATCAATTATAATAGCATGGCTTTACAAAGCTGGCCTGCGTGTCTGCACTACAGACCTTTTGCAAACATCATAAAATGGAAAAAAAAAATGACAAGGACATTTTGTTGAGAAGATCAAATCGTGTATCAGACACAAGTGGGACAACATTCCTCCCCAAAAATGCCAGCGACTGGTCATTCATTCATATTCTACCGCTTTATCCGATCTTCCTGAGCCTGTGCCTATCTCAGGCATCTATGGGCATTAAGGCAGGATACACCCTGGATGGTATGCCAACCCATCACAGGACACACACACACAACTTCGCCAATCAACTTATCGTGCATGTTTTTGGACCGGGAGGAAACCGGAGAACAAAACCCTGAGGCACGAAGAGAACATGCAAACACCACACACAAATGGCCTAGACGGGAAACGAACCCGTACCCTGGAGGTGTGAGGCGAACGTGCTAACCACTAAGCCGCCGTGCCCCTTGTCTTGGCAGTTCCCGGTTGTTAAAAAAAATTGTTGTTAAATGATGTACGGACGCTTCAGTAGTAAATATGGCCCAGTCCCACCTTCTTTAGGCATTTTGCATCATTTTTTTTCCCAAAAAATGGTATATTTTAAACATATGCTATTCCATTATAAATGAAATAAGGGTTTTATGAGGGTTGCACACCATTGCTTTTTTTGTTTTAAATGTTTGAAATTGTTTTAAATACATTTTTTCACAATGTTTTGGAACGGTATTTGTAATACAAATATGTAAGGCGAAGAAAAAAAAAAGGATGGATGAAATGTGCATGATGTAGAACATAGGGTTTATTTATTCTCATTTCAGCTTTTATTTCAAGCCATTACTTTTTGCACTAGATCAGGGGGGTCAAACTCACTGTCACGGTGGGTCACATCAGCATTATTGTTGCCCTTGAAGGGCCAGTTGTAACTATACGACGGTATATTGTCTTTGATGTGCGACACCGCCTCATAACACAAAAATCTCTCTCATCTCTCTCTCTCTCTCAAAAGAACTCTCGGGTCTCTCTCTCTCTCTCGTCGCTCAATCTCTCTCTCTCTCTCTCTCTATATATATATATAATATATATATATATATATATATATATATATATATATATATATTGTCCGTCAGGGATGTCGTCAGTTTGCAGGTAACGTAGTCGCATGCATTGTGGGAGCTGTAGTTTATTATCAGTGTGCTCTTTAAAGCAGCATGGTTTTATTTTAAGACAATCATACACCTTTTAAGCTCCTGCGGGAGACATACAATGATGTGGCGGTCCACACCTGGCCTATGGGTCTTGATTTTGACACGTGTGCAGTAGAGCGACAAAAGGTTCGGGACGCCTTGACCTTTGTAGCCACAAGTGGCTTGCTATAGAGCTTTGACCTCAAGTCTACTGAACACATATAAGATCGACTGAAATGTTCACCCTATATCAGTACCTGACTTTACAGGTAGCTGAATGAGCACAAATGTCCACTTGGACCCTCCGAAATTCTTCTCATTTAGAAGAGGTTCTTATAAGAGACTAAAAAAAGCAACATGCACATCTTATATCCTCGTGCGCTCAAACTTTTGTCCATATAATGTAAATGTACTCTCGCTGTGAACTATTTGGAGAGCATTGGATGCAGGCAAAATAAACAAATCAATAAATAAATAATTACATAAACCATTTATAATTAAAATATCTACTTAGAAAACCGCATTTTCCTCTCTGTTTTGTACTATTATTATTCATTCATTCATTCATCTTCTACCGCTTTATCCGATCTTCCCTCGGGTCAAGGGGAATCTGTGCCTATCTCAGGCGTCTATGGGCATCAAGGCAGGATACACCCTGGATGGAATGCTAACCCATCGCAGTTCACACACACATTCACTGGAGAAACCCAGAGAAAAACCCCCTTAGGTACGGGGAGAACATGCAAACTCTACGCACACATGGCAGAGACGGGAATCGAACCCGGATCCTGGAGGGGAATGTGCTAACCACTAACCTTGCATTATTATTATTATTATTATTATTATTATTATTTTATTATTATTGTTGTTGTTTGTCAGCACCTCGATCTGCAAACCTGTAAAACTCCAATTCGCACCACAGACAGTCATGAACCCAAAATTCCCAGTCATGCCAGCTGAGCCATCACATGACCCCTTATCTCCATTGCACACCAGATTATTAATCATACACCGCTGTCTTACATTCACTCGCCGCTGAGAAAACTTAAAACTATAGAAATTCATTTCTGTAACTTTTTTTTTTTTTTTTACCGTTTTAAGCCTTTTAGTAATAATAATTAACACAAGATCGTTGAATTAATTGGCACCCCGATTTTCTACACTCAAACGACTAAATCAATTATTTTCTACATTTATCTGAAATTAGGATTTTCCTTTCCGAGATGAACTAATTGCGTATATTTGTGACTGCATAACAATAACGCATTCGCCTGTGGACAATTCAGCTCTATTTCGTTTGCATAGTACTGTGTACAATGGAGATTGTCACAACACAATGCTTTGCAGAAATAAACAGATTAGAAACATACATTTTACATTCATACGTTTATCCATAATGAGCGAGCCAGAGGCGAACGGCGGTGAAGGTGGGGAAAAAAAAAGAAGAAAAAAAAAAATGAGATGAGAAAAAGAAACGTTGAGAGGACTCAAACGAGAAACCGTCTTCATTTTTGGGGTGGCACGGGAGCCATACAAAACGCATTCTCGTATTACAAGCTGTGCTTCATTTACAGAGTTAATTTGAACGAACCCTGAATATTGTCTTCTGCCAAAAAAACAATCAAAGAGAGTGACGGGGAAAAAAAAAAAAAAAGAACGTAGCGTTTATAGATCTTAAACATTCTTTCAACCAGGCCCGATGGTGGCTTTGAATGTTATCTCCATTATCGCAAGACACTTTATATGAAAGCAGGCTCTCAAGAAGGACTTGGAGAAATTCCCAGTACCTTTCGTCCTACCATTTTAGAAAAGATGCCTTCAGAAATAAGACAATTACAAAACAGTAAAACACTTACAATAATACAATGAAACTCGTTAAATGCAATTTACAATTTTTATTTTTTTTATAATACTAATAATAAATAAATAAACACTTTTATAGAGCTTGTGATGATCTTCTGTTTGAAATGATCCATTATTTAATCATTCATTTTATTTAAAATCATTATTGTCACATAAACGGTGAAATTGTTTCTTTGCATATCATGGCTTGTTTGGTAGCTGAGGTCAGAGTGCACGGTCAGCCATGATACAGCGCCCCCTAGGAGCACAGACGGTTAAGGGGTCCAAGGGTGGCATCTTAACAATACCGGGGCTCGAATTCCCAGATCGTTCCGATCAAGTATCCCAGCACCATAAACCACTGAACTACAAACGTTACACATTTTTATTACTATTTATTCATTCATTCGTTCATCTTCTACCTCTTTATCCGATCTTCCCTCGGGTCACGGGGAGCCTGTGCCTATCTCAGGCGTCTATGGGCATTAAGGCATTAAGGATACACCCTGGTTGGAATGCCAACCCATCGCAGGACACACACATTCATACACTAGGGACAATTTTCCAAAGTGCCAATCAACCTACCGTGCATGTTTTTGGCCCGGGAGGAAACCGGAGAACCCGGAGAAAAATCGCATGCAAACTCCACACACACATATGGCCGAGACGGGAATCGAACCCGGACCCTGGCGGTGTGAGGCGAACGTGCTAACCACTATACTACTTAAATACTACTACAAATTTTTAAACAGAAAAACAATCATTTTATGTTCTTGTAATTAGAATTGTTTTATTCAGTATTATACGACTAAATTCACCAGGAGATAGCGAAGACAAAAACACGGCGGTCCAAAAACTTTTCCACATGAATGACTATATATTATATGTAACCCGTTACGCGTTATACATCGTTGCAGCGGCTATGAAACAGCACTGTGTACGAGTCCTGCTACCGCTATAGGCACGAGCTCTTTTTTTTCTCCTCCTGCATTATTCTGGTGAGGCTGGGAGATTTCCCTTGACAAAAATTAAACCAGTTCCTAGTTGGCACTTTATTATCTCTTCAACTGAGTGATTTATTGTTTGTGGAATGAAGGCAAAGGAGGAGGAAAATTACATTTTCGTCGGTGCCCGGGTCCACCCGGCTTCTCCTCCTCCGTCCTGAAAGAGCTCACAACAAACAATAATGTCAGCTGTAATTGATCCGAGGTCGCCAGTTAGCCCTGCAGTAAAAGCCCACTATTTAAGCGACAATCCTCCCCTTCCCCGCTCCTCACATGCTGTCTAATGAAGCTGTCTGTCTCTGCTATTTACCTTCGCTTAAATGGAAGGGGAAAGATGTACTGTACGAGTCCGCGGCCCGAGAAGATTTGCTTCCCTTCCATGAAATAGGACCTGTGGATGCCTGTGGAATGTATAATTGGTCGCTGCAGTCGGGGACGGGTCTTCCAGCACTAATTAAATGACTTGTTTCCAGCCTATCTGTCTTTGTTTGCGAGCGCACTGTGATGGAACGATATGTCACACGTGCCTGTGTATGAGCAAACGCCTTCTGTAGATCTGAGCCAACGGAATCTGCCGTCCATTCAAACTGACGTGTATATATATATATATATATATATATATATATATATATATATATATATATATATATATATATATATATATATATTTAAACGCAATTTATTTTCATCGTTCCCGGCGCAAACTAATAGACCGTTTCTTTTTCGGATGTTAGGCTGAACGCGGAGCTGACTGACGTTTCTACTGGCCCGCTAATGTAGATAAGGCTGAATTAATGGTCTTCATATAAAATGCAACATCTTTATTAGCCATTTCTACTCCCTGGTGTGTGTGTGTGTGTGTGTGTTTGTGTGTGATGGGGCTTGGTGCGCATTTTGGGAAGGGTTTGGTAGATGTCCTTTTTGCAAAAAGGACTCTCTCTCTCTCTGTCTCTGTCTCTCTCATATATATATATATATATATATATATATATATATATATATATATATATATATATATGGGAACCAATGTTAAACTGTTCCAGCGGAACAAGGATGCCCACAAGGTGCCATCGGGAATAAAAGCGCAGATCCCGTCGGAGAGCCAGTTCGAGCCTGGCATGTTGGCACAGCCATCGATTGTTTTCTTATTCACAGATGGCATAGCCAGACCAAGGCTGCTAAACCTTGTAACTCATTAGGAGCTGCGGAGGAGAAGGTACTTCACTTTGATGTAGCCACCCACAGCCTCCCACTGTTGAGAGAGACTCTTGAAAAAAAAAAAAAAAAAAAGAAAGAAAGAAAGAAAGAGTCAAACAAGGGGGAAAAAAAAAATACCTGTAAAATATCCTTGCAAACACATGTTGCAATTTACAACCGCCAACAGATGATACACAATAGCCATATTTTATTTATTTATTTATTTATTTATATATTTTCCCCTGAAAATTTCAAGATGTCGACAGAGATAGAGAAAATGCTTCAGCGTGCAAAAAACAACAAAGTAGTATTACCGATCTAACGTAGGGCGACTTAATAAGAAACAGAGGGTAATAGAAAGAAAACATCCATTACGCACTCGCGAGGATAAGGGAGTGTAAAAAATAATGGCAACAAAACATCTCTGGTTTGATGAGGTAGCATAATTACACCGCCACCCCCAAGAACCATCAAAGTAAACATGTGGTAGGAATTACAAAGGAGACAGACAGCATTGTTGTGTGTTATTTTTATTTTGGTTTGTTTTTTCCTGCAAAAAGGATTTTAAAAAAATAATTAAATAAATAAAAACAACCGGTCTTTGGCATATGGTGGACTGTTTTTATTCCAGTAACACTACCTGTTACCCATACGGGTCGTTAACAGACAACGGGATGCTAACCATGCATACCTCGTACCCGCGCACTTTGTTCTCGTTTTCTAGAAATATCTAGTTCGGGGGAAAAATAAATAAATAAATAAATAAATAAATAAAATAGCCGTGTCTCAGGGCTACGGTGCTGGACAAAACTGTGGAGCTGTAACATGATCTGCTTAACATAATTATCCACATCAAAGATATCCAGACACGAGCCTTCAGGATACATTAGTGCGAGCACGCCCAATCTGGACTTGAATTGGTTTCAGTTTAAATTTGTCCCGTATCATTCTCAATAAACCGCAGGCAGTGCGGCAGGGGGAGAGAGAGAGAGAGAGAGACGTTCCCAGCAGCTGTTTCCACTGAAAGCACAATATATTCAAGAACAATCAATAACCTCCCTCTCAAGGGGCCGTGACACCCAAGCAGAGCGAAGAAGCCTCTCCGCGTCTGATATTTAGCAACGGGTCCCTTTTAAAAAGATTGCTTTCAGTCAATGG
Organism: Kryptopterus vitreolus; assembly: GCA_030449085.1. Classification (NCBI taxonomy): domain Eukaryota; kingdom Metazoa; phylum Chordata; class Actinopteri; order Siluriformes; family Siluridae; genus Kryptopterus; species Kryptopterus vitreolus. The sequence goes on along the minus strand of JACRUU010000011.1, from coordinate 15,638,684 downwards.
CAGGCAGTTGTCATTCGACTCGGACTCTGAAATTAAATATACCGAACGGGCGACTATCAATCACAAAGCGGTGCGATGCGCGGCCTGGCGGAAGGGTCGCCAGGGGTCGCGCAACGGCTTTCCGAGGCGACGGGGCTGACCGTCGCACATCTGTTTTAATTTTGAGAAAAATGCTCGTCGCCGTCAGACCGCTAATCCCTTTGTGAAAAAGAAGAGTGCGTAATTGGGCCGAAACGCATGTACGTTTTATCAAGTGCACTTGCCGATGTAGTGTACACTTTAGTAGTGTACACTTTAATGACAATATTTCTCAACACCATTAAGCGCACGTTTGCACACTTGCTTAATTAAGTTTTACTTAAACGTACATTTCGCAATTTTTATAGCGCTTTAAAGAACGTGCACTCGTTTCCCGGTTTGGATTAATACACCACAATAACCGATTTCAACTTTTGTACTAAATAAGTTCATGTGCTGTAAATGAGTTTCGTCGCAGTACATTTATAGTATATTTGGACTCGCGTTCATTTGCGAATGTCACTATACTTTAAATACACTGTAATTGATAAATGAAAGTACATATAAATGTGCAATGAAGTCCCACTTAAGTAATAAAAAAATCACTCAAACGTTCTGCTAATTGCATTTAATATACATTTAATCTACGATACAGTTTAAATATTTACAAATAAATGCGGCAAAAACGGTACAGGTCATTCCTACTTCTGCACTCATCAAGTATATTATTTGTGCACTTTATAAAAGTATGGGTTTTTTTCCCCCCACAAGGGTCGACTCGGAATCAACGCTCTGACGTGGCGGGAATGAAATTCCTCCTGATGGTATGTGATCTGTTATATACAGTGTTACAGGTTACTTTGGAAATGTAATAGGTTACAGATTACAAATGACCCTATTCAAAAAAAAAAAAACTTTTTAATGACATTATAAAAGTAAAGTAACTGATTACATTTCATTACTTTTCTAGTTTCTAATGGACAACTAAATCATTTCCATAATATTCAATAAAAGAGGTGGTTTAGTGGTAAGCACGTTCGCCTCACACCGCCAGGGTCCGGGTTCGATTCCCGTCTCGGCCATGTGTGTGTGGAGTTTGCATGTTCTCTCCGTGCCTCAGGGGGTTTTTCTCCGGGTTCTCCGGTTTACTCCCGGTGACAAAACATGCACGGTAGGTTGATTGGCACCTTGGAAAATTGTCCCTAGTTTATGAATGTGAGTGTGTGCGTGTCCTGCAATGGGTTGGCATTCCATCCAGGGTGTATCCTGCCTTAATGCCCATAGACGCCTGAGATAGGCACAGGCTCCCCGTGACCCGAGGGAAGATCGGATATAGCGGTAGAAGATGAATGAATGAATGAATATCCTAGGTTATTAAAGAAATTGTTCCGATGTAACCCTATTTGTAATCTTTAACATTTCCATAAGTAACTGTAATTAAATTATTTTTTTTTTCTCAGTTACTGTAACGAATTACTGTTACGTTTATTTTGTAAGTGTATTACGTAACGCCGTTACAGGTAACTAGTTACACCCCAACCCTGGTTATACCTAAACAGCGCTAGTCCACGTCGCTTATTGGAAACAGCATGACATTCCGTCTGTGCGTCTTAGTGAATGATTTGACTGAATTCTGCCATATTGATTTTAAGTCCTTTACAAAAAGTAATCCAGCTAAAACCGAATGCGCCCATCACAACACGGCTGACATACGATTAATGGAAATCAACTCCATCTACATATTCTTCATCCTGAAACACAAACACAACTTTGTGTACTGACCGTAAAGTTACAGTCCTGAACATTACAAAGGAATACAATAAATGGACACAAAACAGACATGAGAAGGAAACATGCCTTAGAGAAGAAGCGGCCCCCAAAACGTGAACCCAAATGTGATAGTGGGATGTGATATGAACCATTTAACACATACAGATGTAGAAGAGTACAACATATGTGATGTGTTTTGCCATACGGAGAGATTCACTCGTCTAACCGGGGTTAATGGTGGTTCTGTGCATGACAGATGAGCTCAACGAGCATTCCCTGCATGTTCATTCCTCATGTCGGAATTCCCGGATTGTTCCACATTGCTTCACTGTTCACATATTAGGAAAATTCTTCTGTGCAAACGGTGCAAACTCTTCTAAACGCTAAGCGCTGTTCGCGTGTTCTCGTTCTGGGGCCCCCTTTACCCCAACGGTGACCTGTCGGAAAGGCTATGTATTTTTAAGCCATACAAAACTCCCATAGACATGCAGCCTGTGAAAAAGCTTATCGTCTGCGAAAGGTTGAATGCCGTTTATTACGTGTATCACATTTACACCAAGTGACATTGTCTTTTCAAATTGCGCCGATCTCTTCACTCCAATCTTTACCTCCAAAGGTCACTCAATTCCACTTATAAATTCAACCTGACAGAGATTAGTAAAGAGGGACAGGCAAACACCGCCGAATCCGGCGGCTTGAAATTAATTCGTCCAATTAATGAAGAACGAGCTCTAATGCTGATAAGGGCTGACAAGGAAACTGGTCACTTGTTGTTATTTATTTATTTATTTCTTTATTTTTGTGCCTCCGCTGTTGTGAAGTAACCCGATGAGACAGCGATACAAATATTTGCATTATGGTGCTTTATGTACCATGCGCCTCTTAGCTACAGCGCTAATAATAAAGCGCGGGGCTGTGACCCGTCTGCGGAATGACACGTACTCGAGATGGGGCGTTATAGAAAATAACGCTATTTTGGGATCTGTTTTCTTGAGTAAATCTTTTGCAAAAAAAAAAAGAAAAGAAAGAAAAGAAAAGAAAAGAAAAAACAGGCGGGATTTGAATATATGTAAATATACTGTATAGGTTTGATCATGGAGTCTGCTTTTCTATTAAAACGTCTGGCGCTCTCCACTTATCCGTCACCTGCCTCCCGAGAGCACAACACGCTAATAGAGGCGGAAAGAAGACGAATGCCCAGGAGAAGCCTCATCTCTCGCTCGAACCCGGGCTGTGAGTCTTTAAACCCCAGATGTGCAGCTCTTACTTGTGCTTCCACCCAGACAAAACAAAAAAACGGAGGAATGTAAACACGGATAGGTTAAAAAAGAAAAAGGGAGGGGGAGGGGGGTCTTGTTTTGGAGACAATCTCGCCTTAATGACTGCGCCAAAGTGGCCATGTGACGTAAAAGACAGAATGAATCATTTCCTCGGCCCCGGTGTTGATGTGGCTGAGAGGTGGCTGAGAAACGGCAGACATGTTTTCACCCACTGGCTGCAGAGTGGACATTTTCTCAACAGCCCTTGTCAAAGCGAGAGAGAGAGAGAGAGAGAGAGAGAGAGAAACTAAGAGAGTGTTTGCAATATGATGTGCCACATTTAGCCGTGCAAGGCCACCAGCTGAAAGGATGGGGGGAATAAAATAATAATAATAAAAAAAATGTTTACAAAGAGAGATCCTGGTTGGATTTGTCCTTCCACGGTGCAGGATTTATTATTAGAAAGGACATAAACACACTAATTAAATCACAGCAGTGGAGGCTGAGATGACAGCTGGTGCTGTGTGTGACCAAACAGATCCCTATCAAAGAGCAGGAGGCATGGCTCACTCAATCCAGCCTCTACGGGAAGCTATTTTAAGAGGCTTTCTTATCGAACACACACGCTCTATATGCTAAACGTGGGATTAATGTACAGGCAGGGCCGAACGCACATGACCGAGATCCTCCAATCATGATTGGCTACGGGGTGCATTAATGTGCTGAGGTGTGTGTGTGTGTGTGTGTGCGTGTGTATGTTTTTTTCTTCTTCTTCTTCTTTCTTGCTATTTTAAAGCAAATAAATAAATAAATGCGCCTTGTTCTTATGGCGTTCTGGGAAGTATTTCCTAAGAAAGTTCGAAACACGTAGCTTTTTAAAAATAGTTTTAACAGTTAAATACAAAAAGTATAACCCGTATAAAATATCACAGTGCACTTGTGTACTTTTTTCTTTTTTTTTTTTAACAGTTTTTTTTAACAGTTAAATACAAAAAAATTATAACCCGTATAAAATATCACAGTGCACTTGTGTACTTTGTCTTGTCTTTTTTTTCTTTTTTTTTTTTTTTTGATGTAAAATTTGGCTTTGCGGAGCAATCCAAGCAAGAATACCTCAATTTGCCAGAAAGATGAATAATTAATGCGAGCTTTTAAGCACTGTTATTGGTGAGACCGCAAATCTGAAACCACTGACGAGAAAGCGAGAGGGGAAAAAAATGGTTTTAACAAGTCAATAATGGCAAGAGCAATGGGAACCGCTCAATCAATGGTACCGCTACATTTGCAAACAAGAGCTTGAATGATAACGGCAATAATTGCTTATCCTCCTCACGGGTTCCCCCCTCCCTCACTCTCTCTTTCATATGATGTCATTTCCTATTGATTCCTTATGGGATGCCATAATGAGAAGTTTCTTTTTTTTTGGGGGGGGGCCGGTGACTTCTTCACCCCCTCTCCTGGCGGAAATTTGCAAGACGCACTAGCGGCTAAAGCAAAAAGGATTAACTCCCATATCCAACTGAGAACACAGATAATGCTGGGTAATTGGTAAAAAATGAAGATGAATGGGACAGCAAGATAAGGACCAATTAGCTCCTCCATGCTTACAGCTGCGGTCCCGCTACAGATCCATCTTTGGAGCTGTGGCCTCCTCTGCCAAGAGGAGTGAGGCAGGAATTAGCGCTTCTGACCCGGCTGGTGGTGGTGGGAGGCCCACCCATCATCTACCCTTCACTTCGACTTTAATTCTGTCTCTGTCTCTGTCACACACACACCCACACACACACACACACACACACACACACCCTGTCACACCAGGTCCCATCGAGCCCCCTGACAGCATAGCGCCAGGGCCCGGGCCAGGTTTGAACACGTTAACTCGCTAAACTCGCTGAACTAAAGAAACACTCGAGTACGCAAACACACACACACACACACACACACAAAAACACACACACATACACACACAAGCCTTTAAGTTTGCACTGCTTATTTCATTATGGCAGCATCATCTGGTTGGTGATACACACAATTCCCCCATCTAATTATGGGGAGGATTTAAGGTCCATTAACGTTGCCGTGGCAAGGAATCAGATGCAAAATGGCACCCAGTGGCCACCAGTTCTTCTCACCTCCGTCTTTTTTTTCTTCTTCTTTTCTTTTCTTTTCTTTTCTTAGCCCATAGCTTCCAAATACTCGGCGTCCTGGTTTTATCCTCGGGAACGCGTTTCACGTCCTGGCCGCGGCCAGGTGTTTGTTAGGAGGCAGCTGACAGCATTTCTCCAGTGGGTGGAAGTTCTGGTTCAGGTCAGTTTAACCAGCAGGAATGGAGCGCTGTTTATTTGTCTCCCGGGCAGCATGTCGCACATGTTTTGCTTGGTTTGTGATCCATAATTGTGGCATTTCCTGCGAGTCTACGGTGCAATCGGTATTGTACGAGGGAGGAACCCCAACCCCCAATCCACCACCACCGCCCCTCGTCCCCAGCACCACCACCACCACCACCACCACCAGGCACCACTAGCTCTGTTTAAAGAACCAGGGATGCAATCAAAGCGGGCCAAGCGTTCACTCTGATCACTCAGGATGTTTGTGTATTTGGCTCAAACTCACAAGGGCTGTCGCTGGGTTTTTTTTTTGTTACAATTAGTAAAACCGATGCAAAGAAGAGGGCGACCGTGTTGAATATTTAATGCAAGGGTGGGTGTGTGTGTGTGTGTGTGGGGGGGGGGGGGGGCGGGAGGGGGGGGGGGGGGGGGGGTTGGCATTAGCCTGTTCAATTTACATGGACACAAAGACAACACAGGCAAGGCAAGTCCAGAGGAGAACAGAACGTCCTTCACACTCTGCCTCGGCCTGTCTGTGTCTCAGACAAGATGCAGACAATGCAGGAAATCTGCATCAGAAAGGAACCTTTTTAAGTGGAGGGCAATAGGATAGGAGGAGGATATACTGCCAGTATGCACTCAGTAATTAAACACTACCCTGCATCGAATGTTTGCGTCGTTATTACCGGCGACGTTTTTTCGCTGCTTTTTTCGGATCGGAAAAGAACGACAAGAGTCTCAGGGGTTCGTTGGGACGGGACGTTGCGAGATAGGGAAAGGTTCACGGAAAAAGGTTGGGCGAACAGCTGCTGTAATAAAGCCAACGGAATCGCATCCCGCTCTCGACATAGCAAAGTTCCCCACTACTGCAGTCATGGCTATATCTGTCAAATGATGTAGAGCGCCGCATTCACGGTGCAAAAAATAGTACATATTAGGAATTCGGGCTCTAAAAAAAAGCAAATAAAGAAAAAAAAAATCAGTCGGTTCTTAAACCAGACAGCAGGGCGCGATGTGCATTTTTTTACGCTTCTGTTTTGTTTTTTTTTATCCGCCCTACCCCGCTAGTGAAATGACCTTTCCGGTTTATTGCAGTAACGATTGTGTAGGGTGAGAAAATGCACTTGGAGGCCAGAATGGAAAACACTGTCTATTTCACTTAAAAACCTAATTTATGTGGCAATTAATAGCTGAAAGAAGCCGCCGCCGACTCCTCCCTGGTAGGCAGAATAAAAAAAAAAAGCAGCCATATTTCCCCGCTCTTATCATGCGGGTGACTCCTATTGGCCACCCTGTCACAGTAGAGTGCTTGATATAAACAAGAGATTGCACAGACATCCAGGAATCAATATTAGGATGGCTTCAGTACCCGACATCATTTGTCTCCCCCCCCCACTCCCTGTTTCTTTGACCAAACGAAGTATTAATTCAAATCATAAATCTGAGGGTGATTTAAATCCCGGAATGAGAGGCCCTGCCTGCCTTTAATGATTTATTTTCTACATTTCTGCGAGCGAGAGATTTGTCCATACGTGGTGACAGGTCACCTTCAAACGCCAGAGGCAGACTGTTCATCACCATGCAGACTAGCATCTCATCGCTGCGAGTAAATATTAAAGTAAAAGAATCCAATTGATTGTGGATGGGCTGGAGAGGCGTCGCTGCCATATATTTTACTCACAGTCACTAATGCCTCTCTCCTCCTGCTACTCCCCTCCCCACCACCACCACCACATCGACGCTGGGCCCCGAATTATTATTCTTCTGGGAGCAGGCGTGCTCAAGGTTACAATTTAAATTGTAAAAAGATAAAAAAAAAAACAGTTTCTTATTAGCTTCATTGCCACAGCCTTGCCTATTCCGATTCGCATTTATCTCTATTTCGGTGACCTCGAAGCCCTTAGCGTTGTTGGCTGTGGACTGATGACCTCAACACCAACGCCATTCTCTTTTGTTAAATCTGCTTAGGACGCTTCCTGTTTGGGCCAAATACATGGTGTCGAGTGCAGCTGGGAAATCCTAAACACATGGCGGATATGTTCAGGGTGGAACTCGCACGGGCAATTCAGCTCAGGGATTAAGGGTATCATATGTAATGGATTTGTGTGTGTGTGTGTGCTTTTTTTTTTATATTCACACTGCAGTGTGATTTCCACAAAGGAATGGCTTTAAGTAATGTTGCATAAAAAAAAAAAAAAAAAATCCTAGGGCTCTAAATGTATCTAAAAGGAATTATTAAATTGAAACGGGACATTCAAAGGCAATTTTCTCCACCAAATTGAATTAGTGGCTTACTTAATAGCTATTAGCTGAGTGCTCATGAGTGCTTTTAATTTGTTGTTTTTAAAAAAAAAAAAAAAAGAGGTCTACCTGGTAATTATGGGGTTCGAAAACAAGTAATGCGTCTTCAAAGCTAGTAAGGAAATATAGCATTAGTGTCGAGAGAACACTTTTAAGATTCAGTCAGTCTTAACAGTTCGGCGTAGTCTGTGCCGCTTTCAGACTAAAAATAGACTTTGGGACAACGTGTCTCTGGTTGAAGTCTTACCCACGCTGGAGCTCAAGTCTCCGTTCTCGGAGTCGGCGCCGTGGTGCGTGCTGTTGGCGTGGTAACTGCTCATCACCTCCAGCTTGATCTTCTTCACTTTCATGGCCTCGGCGATGGCGGCGTTGGTCGCGGCGGCCGCGGCAGCCGCCGCGGCTGTGAGGCCTGCGAAACGAAACACGAGGCACTATTGAATACTGACGGGACGCAAGGAAAAGGGAACTGGTTATCGGGATGTTTTCGAGAGAGCGAAGAGGAATTATTCCTGTCAGCGCAGGCCTCTGAGTGAGTGACTAGTTAATATTTAAAGAGGCTGGAATATGGGAATGCGGCGCGCCGTGGCCTTAGAACGCTTGACAAATTGCGCGCCGCAGATACATCCCGGTGATGATAAAGACAGATGGTCTTACAGGTAAAAGTAGCGACAATGACACACATCACTTTGTAGCTCTCTGCGTAGGCTCAAACTACCAACATGTCAGGTGATCGCGCCGGCCGTGCTCAGGCTTAACTTAAGCGTCCTCATCAGCGCGGTTAGTTTTCTCGTACGCGACCGATCATCGTAATGACAGGATGTTTTTCCGTCGCGAGTCCGACTGTCGCCTGCGTCGTCTCCGATTTCTCTCTCTCTCTCTCTCTCTCTCTCGCTGTCGGCCCAAAATACAGAGCAGACGGCGTAGCGCTTTGATGGTGACAGATGGAGTCGGGATAACATTTCGGTAGTGACATGTTGCCATGGTTTCTGTTTGTAAATAAACAGGTTGGGGATGTACGACAAAGTGGAAGCAACAAATCGACATCCCGGAGAAGCTTCCAATACAAACCAAACACACTCACACACACACACACACACACACACACACACACACACACACACACGTGTTGTTTTGCATTTTAAATATACAGATTAAATGCCATCATTAAATGCCTATGAACTTTCGCTATTCAAAAAGCCTTGCCAACCAAAAAGTGACTGTAAACCACAAAACACACACACATTCCTTAATTCCTTAAATAAAGAATCAATGCAGCCTTTCCGTGTACATCCAATAATTTCTTCTCACTCTGCTGTCATTCATACAGCACCTGAATGAGACGCTGGACACTGACATTGTAATTCCGATATTAGTAATAAGCGAGCGCCATTGTGTTTAATGCGGTTAAAGAACGAGACACCACTGTGCGGGAGAAAAGGGGGAGGGGGGGGGGGGGGGGAGGAGGAGCAAATTGGCATCACTGTCTTTTTTGTCATTTTCGATACACCTGAGCGACTTTTTCATAGAAAGAAAGAAAGAAGGAAATAGAGAGAGAGAGAGAGAGAGCTGTGAAAGAAGCCTTGGCTTCATCAAATTGAGATTAATGAAATGATGTGAACGGATGAATCAACGCCGAGGCTGCGGCAGCAAACGCTCGCTGAGCGCCGTCACCTACGTCTCATTTCATACATAGGGTAAATACACTACTGAGTGTGTGTGTGTGTGTGTGTGTGTGTGTGTGTTCGGGACTATAGTCGTGCAATGTAAAGTGCTTTGATGTTTTTTTTTTTAAATTCCGGTTAAACCGCGTACAAAGTGCACACTGAGGACCTAACGCTGAAAGTGTGTGTGTGCTAGTGTTTAGATCTACATACTTAAGTATTGTGTGTGAATATAAATGCGATCCATTTCCCTTACTAGAACTACAGCATGTCAGTACATCATCTTTTACACAATAAATAGTGATAATAAGAAAATGCAATAAATAATATACTGAAAATATGATACCATGGAGGGGCACGGTGGCTTAGTGGTTAGCACGTTCGCCTCACACCGCCACGGTCCGGGTTCGATTCCCGTCTCGGCCATGTGTGTGTGGAGTGTGCATGTTCTCCCCGTGCCTCAGGGGGTTTTTTTCTCTCTCCCCTTCTCTCCCTCCCTTTTTCCTCTCCTCCCCTTTTTTTTTTTCTCCGGGTTCTCCGGTTTCCTCCCCCGGCCCAAAAACATGCACGGTTAGGTTGATTGGCACCTTGGAAAATTGTCCCTAGTGTATGAATGTGTGTGTGAGAGTGTGTGTGTGTGTGCCCTGTGCGATGGGTTGGCATTCCATCCAGGGTGTATCCTGCCTTAATGCCCATAGACGCCTGAGATAGGCACAGACTCCCCATGACCCGAGGGAAGATCGGATAAAGCGGTAGAAGATGAATGAATGAATGATATAATGGTTCCAAGACCCCGACCGTGACAGTGTACAGCATATGAACGAATTCACACACAAAATAAACAAATATTGGATCAAAACTCACTCAAATAGCAATAATAATAAATAAAGAGTATTCTGTACTGTAATACAGATCAAGGTAATAATCAGTGTAATACACATCAGATAAGCATACTCAGAGAAATCGATGTACAGTACTGTACCTCAGCACTTTGTTTAGTGCTTAAAAGGTATAATATAATAATAGTTAACAGTGGTGATCTTCTCAATACATAAATACCATCGCATGAGTGTTTATTTATCGATAGCAAATTGTCTCTTGCGTGACGTCGTTGTCTGAATTGACGGCTATTTCCATCTTTCTTTCTTTTTTTTTCCGGCCTAAGGACAAGTGAAATCAGATTGAACACTCATAGCCAAGACTGAACGAGGTGCTCTGGAGAACCGACGAAAATCTACAGCACTTTTATTTTGCATGAATTATTCATTACACTTGCGGGATTTGGCAGACGACCTCACTCAGGGCGACTTACAATGGAGCCATTCAGGGTTAAGGGCCTTGCTCAAGGGCCCGCTAGTGGCAGCTAGGTGGTGGTGGTGGTGGGATTTGAATCCGCAATCTTTCCGGAGCCCGATGCCTTAACCAACTGAGCCACGTCTATTTACAGCAAATATATATTTTATTTTATATACATAAAAAAAAAAAAAAAAAAATATATATATATATATATATATATATATATATATATATATATATATATATATAAATGCCAAAAATGGTACACACCCCAAAAACAAGTGTAGTGCTTCCGCAGGTAATACCTGTCATATCGGTCATCCGATTTGGACGTGGACAATCGGTGAATTAATCATCGCTTAGCTGTCACGTTTCGCTGACAAGACTTGATGGCGCCATTAGCGGTTTGTGCGTCTGTGGACTAAATGCGCAGGCCCGGAGAAATGGAGCATGTGGCATTAGTAACAACAACACCGCCCCGCTTCCCCAGCAGCTGATAGGCAGATGGCGCCCGGGCACTGTGTGCAGCTTGGGACGAAGGTGCATCTCATTTCCTGGCCTTGTTTGCATTTTAGAATACATCAGGACCATATTGACGTACAGTATACATGATGTCAGAGTGGCCGCACTCGTTTGCTAGCAATGCGCTGCTGTTCCATATGCATGTCCCCCGGCTGCACGTGAGCTGGGTGAGAGAGCTACTCGTCGCCGTAATGGATGTGGCCTCCAGTCCGGCTGAAGGTCAGCGTTCATTTACGTATAATCAGCCAGAGTCAACTGTTTTCCAAATAACATGCCGGAAAGGGGAGGTTGTGTGGAGGGGGGTGGGGGGGGGGTGGGGTGGGGGGGTGTAAATAAACGGAAATCGGCTTTAGGACCTTTTGGACGATGAAAATTGGCCATTCAGGTAGATAGCAGACTTCTTATTAGAAATCATACTGTACCTTGGCAAGCCTTCGCTATTTAATAAGATCTTAAGACGGCCACTTCCCGAAAGTGTGAAAGGCTTTGATAAACAGACTACCCCGATATGGCGCTTGTTCTTTATCCATTGCATACACTTTCAACGCGGGAATACAGTGGAACTCTCGGTTCACGAGTGCACCAGTATACGAGGAGTTCCGTTTACGAGCTGGGATTCATAAAAATAAATAAATAATTAGTTTTTTTTAATTCGTATTGGCTTACGAGAAAAATATCGGGTTACGACTAATTAGATTTTCGTGGTCTGAAATCTGAGGTTCTCAACAAGGTACTAACACTATGGCGCAGTCAGTAAACGCCCCAGGTTCCACTTAGCGCGTTTCCGTTACCATTCAATATGCACGAATTTAAATAACGACTCGAAAACACAAATGTTTCACAAATCGCAAAATGTTTTTAAGCTCGCATGTTTTTTTAAGACGATGCGAAAAAGCGATAATTCGCAAAACCGTAATGGAAGCGCTTTTTCCCGCATTTCCAGGTCACATGATGTACGTGAACAGACTGCGATATAAGTAAGCCTGCCTATATCTGGCGCCAATTTTTTTAATGACATATTGCGAGAGGACGAGTTTTATTCGTATGGTACGTTTAATGAAAACGCCGTCATTTCGCAATCGTCTTTATGTTTTGCGCAAATCTGGAGCGGAAGCGTAACTACTCTTTGTTTAGTTAATATTCACAACAGTATCGCATGCACTCTACTGTACACACTTTATCCTAGTGCGTCTTGTGTGTTACATTCTAACAGCACGGTATTATTAGTTAGCAGAGGTGTCAAGTAACGAAGTACAAAATGATCCGAAAATTTACGGTATTTCTTACGTTTCATCGTACGACCTTTTTCGGCTAACCAGCTACATCCCGGAAGGGATAAAACTCGTAAGCCGAGGTTCTTGCTAATTGCTATCCAAAATAAATTCTTAGTCACGCCTTGTTTGCGTTAATAGTACACGAACACTCCAGCTCTCCTGTAATAGCCATCCAAAATCTGTCCTCTTTTCATCCAAACCTTTTCCGTCCGTCCGTCCTCATTGGCACTAATTATCATGCGAGGCGACAAGTCCAGAGATCTCACTGTTTGCTTGCTTTCATTTATTTATTTTTTTTTTAAAGTCACCTTTAAATAGCAGCTCTTCTGCCTGTTCGCCGTGTCCGCGGAGGAATCTCCTCAGCCGTAAACAAACAGCCGAGGTGTCCGGCAGGCCGGAAGGGGAGACGCTTCACAAATAAAGAATTGCACGGCACTGTCACAGTGTGCACCAAAACAGCAAATAATAGAGACGGGGTCTGATCATGGCCCTCGAAGCAGCTGTCATATTAAATAATAATGAAGGATCTATTAATATGCAAAGGAACCAGCAGCAGACTGGCTTAATGCTGTCATGCCTCGGCATATTGTCAGAATGTTCATTATTAATTAACATGCAAGCTGCCCCATACCTGTGCAATGTCAGAACATTCCTCGAACAAATACCGAAAGTATGTGCCCCTTCTACTAATAGTGTAATTAAATTAAAATCAGATTAACTTCACATCAGTACACAAAGAGTGACTTAGTAGCAGCAGTGCTTATCTGTCGCCTTTTCAGCCCTTAATAAAGACGCGGGGCAAATCGCACGAGGTTTATCGAAAGTGGAGGAGAAAAAAAAAAAAAAAGTACTGTTCGGCAAGCATTCCAATGTGGAGTTGGGCGGAGGAAAAAACTGAAAGCCCGTTTTAGCATCGGATGCATGCGAAAGCTCGCGACACGGAGAAAGCTGCGTTTAATTTGACTGATGTGTTTATGACAGTGTAATTTCGCATCTGGAAGGAGGGATATGTAGAGGTCCGAGGGCGCACAACATTTCATTAACCCAGTTTTGGGTGGACTTTTCCGTGGTGAGCTGACAAAGACGCTTCGGCGTTTATCCGCGTTCGCCTCTATGTCTTCTGGATGTTATGTATTTGTTCTGATGATTGCGCAAGACCCCGGCCACAAGCACAGAAGGGACCCCTATATACATGAAGTACACGAAACACATTTCAAAAAGAGGTTTGGGACAATGTGCAAAATCTACTGTAAGTATATAAAAACAATGCGATGATCTGCAAATTGGATAAATCCATATTGTGTTTACAAAAAGGGAAAAAAAAACATATCAAAGATGATAATATACAGTACTGGTCATATAATGTTTTTCATCACTATTTACATTCGCACTGAATGCATCTATGAACGAACACATATGCAATTCTGTGGTAAACTGGAAATGTTGCGCAATATGACCTGACCTCTACAGTCACCTGACCTAAACCCAATCGAGAAGGCAAAAAAGGGTGGCTATATTGAGGCATTTAAAATATGAAACATATTTTGAGTTGTCTTTTTGGTTTACTATATAATTCTGCACGTGTTCATTCATAGTGTTGATGCCTTCAGGGAGAGTCCGCAATGTAAATAGGTGATGGAATTAAAGAAGAGCATTAAATGAGAAGTGTCTGAACTTTGTGCCCGGTAGTCAAAATGAGAAAAGTTCATTTGAATGGGATACGAAGTGATTTTTATTTTAAGTGAATTTTGAGATTAGAAATTCGGATTCGGATTCGCCCGACCACGGGACCGCTTTCAGAGGATTCCGGCGTTTCTGGATCAGGTTCACGCATGCCTTGTTCTTTGCGTGATGGAGATTTGGCCTAATTGTGGATGACGTGGCAAACTGTGAGGAACACTGAGGAACATTATCCTTCGTCTTTTACAGATTGGAGATGCTCTTCCCTTCTTTACTTCTGATGGACTCTGCCTCTCTAAGAATTATAATAGTGACCTGTTGTCAATTAACATAACTAGCCGCAAAGTGTTTCTCTAACTGTTTAATTTTAATAATAATATAGGCTTGTTGAAGGGACACAGTGGCTTAGTGGTTAGCACGTTCGCCTCACACCGCCAGGGTACGGGTTCGATTCCCGTCTCGGCCATGTGTGTGTGGAGTTTGCATGTTCTCCCCGTGCCTCAGGGGGTTTTTCTCCGGGTTCTCCGGTTTCCTCCCCGGTCCAAAAACATGCACGGTAGGTTGACTGGCACCTTGGAAAATTGTCCCTAGTGTATGAATGTGTGTGTGAATGTATGTGTGTGTGTGTCCTGCGATGGGTTGGCATTCCATCCAGGGTGTATCCTGCCTTAATGCCCATAGACACCTGAGATAGGCACAGACTCCCCGTGACCTAAGGGAAGATCAGATATAGTGTAGAAGATAAATGAATGAATGAATGAATGAATAGACTTGTTGTTTTTAGATGTGTTCTTTAAAAGGCTAGAATTCCTCAGTTTAATCATTTGCTGTTTGTTATTCAACTGAATAAAATATGACTTAATGAAATTGGTCATAATCAGTGCGTTCTGTTTTTATTTACGTTTGACACGGAGTCACAAATTATTTGAACGTGCACTTTGTACACATTTGAGAAACGCCTTGTCAAACACAATAAGACGCATTAACAATTAACAACAACAGTACACTATATTGACAAATTCACTCGGACATTGGCATCTGTAGTTCTCCCCCAAATGGTTACCTCAAAGTTGGAGGATAATAATTGTATGTTTGCCGTTGCTTTAAATGTTCCCTTTAAGAGCTCCGTGATGATATAGTTTACACGGGTTGGAGTGGGAGATCATGAGTGGCCTGCTCTAGAGCTCCAAAACTCAACTCTACTCAACACCTTTAGGATGACATGGAACTAATCTTAGTACATCCCTCTCACCCTATATCAGTACCTGATATCAACAAGCACACTATAAGTCCATCTTCCCAGAAGAGCGGCGGTAACGATGATAGCAAATCGGGACTAAATGTAGAATGGGATGTTCAAAAACCTCCTATGAATGTAATGGGGTACGTTTTAGCATTCTGCTCATAGATGAAATCCAAAAATGATGGTGTGTTTGCGGACGAGATGCCAATTACATCTGTCTGCAGTCGCCTGCGACGTATCAGGAAGCTCTTAAAGCAGATCGCACAGAGGCGGCCCGCTAATTTGCTCATCTGGCAACGTCACGAGTACTACACCACGTGTCATTACACCGTTAATTCGTCCTTTATGAAGTGTCAGAAACGGTTACAACGCACCGCGCGTGCAAGCGCTCGCTTTCACCGCTTTCTTTGAACGATTTCTAACAAGACCCTGCCGTGTGATTCGGACATTATCGAGCCGAGACAGATCTCGAGATGTACTTCTGCAGGATGTTATCCTTTCCTTACACGACAGGTAAAAAAAAAAAAAAAAAAAAAAAAATAGCACTCCCTGCTGTTTTACACAATGCCCCTTTCAGTTATGATCAGGTGACTCCATTTAACACGAATTAAGGAAAAAAAAAAGTCTCCACTGAATTTAGAAAATGATCACACAGCACGGAAAACCTGCAGCTCGCTCCAGGCTAAGCGATCTGACAAAAACGCATACATGCAGCTTTCATTCACTGTTATATTAACGCTATTTTGCATCCTGTCTAGTTTAAGCTTGGGCTTTTCACAGAAAGACACGTTTCTCTATTTCTTCTTGTTGATTCTGTTGAGAGAGATGCGTATTTCCTTTAAAGAGCGATGTATCATCTGGTGTGAACTTTAACTTTAACGTGTGTATATGTAAGTATATAATAATAAACATTATGATATTGTAACATTATGACCAAAGGAATATATATATAGGATATATATTTTAGGCAGGCAAGTGAACATCTACAACAACCTCAAATTGCTAGCTCAAATTGCTGAAGAATGTAATGCTCTTAATGCTTGATGGATCAGGAATGTTTTGGCAGCAAAAGGGGGGCCGACACAATGATCGGCAGGTGGTCATAATGTTATGCCTGGTCAGTGGCCAAAAACACTATCAAATTCCACATGGGGGGGGGAGCCAAACGCTTCAAATGCAAACATTATTTAAAGATCTATATGTGTGGAATTAACATGATTTGGTGCTACTGTTTAAGATTGAAAAAGCCAATGAGAACGGAAATATCCATCCATACCAATTTTTTTATTTTTTATTAAATAACCTTTATTTTGTCACATATACATTACAGCACAGTGAAATTCTTTCTTTGCATATCCCAGCTTGTTGGGGTCAGAGCGCAGGGTCAGCCATGATACAGCACCCCTGGAGCACAGAGGCTTAAGGGTCTTGCTCAAGGACCCAAGGGCGGCAGCTTAGCCATACCAGGGCTCGAACCCGGAGCTTCCGATCAGCAGCCCAGCGCCTTAGACCACTGAGCTACACCCCCTCCCCGTTTTATGTTTTGTGCATCAAATCCCCGGAGCACTTGCATTATTAAATGTAATAAACTGGCCAGTAGCCATAAATGAAGTCAAAGAACATTCATAACATAAAATCACTTAAAAATTAAACTCCTTAAAAAATGTTTCAGAAAACAAAATTTAAAAAAAGCTCAATAACTATAATAAACATTTAGGATTTAACTTGACCCGCAGATTATCCACAATGTATACATATAGCTTATCTTCTCATCTCGCACAGTATTGCTGTTCACGAGACACTATACGTTTATGGACACCTTACCATAACATTTGTACTGAACATCCTAATCCACACTTTCTGTTATCATAACCTTCTTCCAAGACGTCCCACACGAGATTGTTCAGTGTGCTTGTAACCTATTTGTGCTCAGCCGGGTGTGTAGGGTGAGGAGGCCTGTGGTGCAGTCAGAAATTCCCATTCATCCTAAAAGGTGTTCAATGTGGCTGACCATTTAAAAGGGTCATTGTCATGCTTGGACAGATTTGAGCATGACAAGGATATCCTATACTATTGTGTGCTACAGAAAATTCGGGAGTCCTAATGGTGCAACGTTGATGATATAGTGTACCACCAAGCCTTTACTGCTTTATACTTTATATTATGTAATTCATATTTGATCCTGAAATGTCAGGATCATGTTAAAAAAGTGTCTCATGGTATCCTTAACAACAAATCAAACCACTTCTTGTAACAACATGCATCTTTTTCTAACTAGCTAAAATGCTAATTACGATATATTGGTATTAGAAGAATTGGCATGGTTTGCTTGAATATAACACACTTTTATTAAATAGCTTTAGAACATGCGAACACCTGAGAGAAAACCTGAGCTTTCACTAGCGTTGTGTCTGCTTGTTAGCTCTTGCTAATGCTATCTGGCTCTTGTGTAACCTCTACTTAGCTAAGTATCTACACAATCACTAGCTACACGCTCAAATGTTTGCTAGTCACCGTTCAGGTTCTTATTTGTCCATTACCGCTCCTATCGACTGATATTAAAGTGCTGTTACTACAAGTTACATATTCACAATCGAGCTATCAAAGGCGCCAGAAATGCTAACATGCCGCTGAATTAGGGAATTAGCTGTCCATTAAACATTTTGACAATGCCATGCGGTGACAGTTTAATGGCAGACATCCTCACCATGCCCGAGCTTTTTATTAGATAGATCTTCACATAATGGAAACGGAAGGCAATAAATTATTCATTTCAGTTGTGTAACATAGATCATTGGTAAGGACTCTTAGCATTAGCATTACACCTGTAATCCTGCTGGGGAAGGTTGTAAATAACGTAAGCGAAAGAGCCGATCAGTGCATTCATTAGTGCAATAAAATCAACTCTAACAACAAAAAAAAAAAAAAAAAAAAAAAAAAAAAAAAAACAATTTATTTTGAAATGTCTTTACATTTTTATTTCATCTTACTGTTATGAAACCTCAACCATTCCTACAACTTAATCCTCAAAAGCGGTACTTGAGCAGATACAGACCTATTAAACGGTTGTTTTTTAGTTGAGTGGTAAATAAATACACCCACATTGACCAATGTTTATTCAATTCAGGACTAAAAATATGCTCACATTAGCAAATTAGCATTTCAACATGTTCCAAATCGGCCTTCGGGAGTAAATATTGAAAGTTGTTTTAGACCTCAGTTCAGACAGTTTACAACCTTTAAATATAAATAAAGTTATTTATTCACATTGGTCATTGCGTGCTTGGTTTTATTTACGGCCGGCGTGGTTAGTGCGAGTGCTGATTAAATAATTGATTGTTTTTATTGTTAAGGCTATTTATCTTGTGCTACATGGTTTTCACGTTCACTAAAATCAGTTTTTACTCAGAAGATCGCAGGCCAAGCTGAAAACGGATAAACGGGGAGGAAGAGCACCCGCTGTGGCGACCCCTAATGGGGGCATCCAAAAGAGGTGATGATGATGATGTACAAATATCAGGGAATACAATATATTGCTTTTAGCTTTCCATAAAGCTTTTTCAGGTTTGTTACTGACTCACTATTTCAATATTGGGAGAGAAAAGCCTTTTTTTTTCATGTCGCTTCCCAATTGAACATCTATCACCCTTTCTTAATGCTTGACAAATACATGAACAGCACAAAAGGCCGGTCTCTTTTTTGTGCGCGCGAACAAAGTAGGTAAATGCACCGGCAGGGATAAATTTGTTGCCTGGAAGTCTATATTTGTATGTGAGCTTAATGTCTATTTGCTGTTTTCATTTCAAATGTTGGCATCATTGAACTTTGCAAGATCGTGTTGCATTTCTCTAAAAAAACATGTAATGTCAGGATCAGAGCGCCTGTCTTCATACTAAAAACCAGTACTGATATCAAAGAAGGGTTTTTTTTTTTTCACCATGGTGGAATGTTGAGGTGAATAAGGTCACTAAGATCACAGGCCTCTTGCCCTGTTCAAATCCAGTGTCCTCCATGTCTTGAGTTTCCAAATGACTCATGCTCGGACAGAGGAGGGGGACAAAGTGGTCACAAAACTAAAGGCTTTCAGGATGCCATTGTTAGAGATCGTTGTGTGCTGGGTCGGAATTCAAAATACACCGACCAGCACCGGATGCGTTATCTCTCACAAATAAAATAAGAGATAGGGAGGGTGGCTTTTGTTTTCACTTCGCAAGACCCGGTTTACCTTTTAAAAGGAAAGGGAAGGATAGCAATATGATTATTCTGTTAGTGCAAATGGGCGTTCAGCTTAAACAAGTCTTAAAGCCAGCCAAAAAAAATCCTGAGATGCCGATATGCAAATCGGGCAACTTTCTTGCACACAACATCAAAGCTGACCCGATGAAAACCAGCTGCAAATAGAACAAAAGCTTCCACTGTAATAAGACCTGCTCGAGGGGAACTAAAGGCACATGCAGCTGCTGTTGATTCTCGTGGCGATAAGCTTACTTTCACATAGCTGCCTATGTACATATACAAGCAGGGTGGATTTAATCGGGCTAATTAAAATCCACTCAAGGCGGAATGCGGCATCTAGCGAAATAATCTTTGAGAAGAAAACGCTCCGCTCCAATTTGCTCCGTCTTTGCTAAACCAGGCGCAAAAGAGAAGAAGGGTCAGCCGGTATGACTGGCGGTTTGGGTGCCACTGTCAGTTTCAACTATGTGCCATTTAACAGATGACCAGAGGGAACCCTGAGAGGATTTAAGAGCTGAGTGTGTTACCTGTAGGGGGAATGATTCCTGGAGACATGAGGCCCGGCACTGAGTGAGGCATTATGTGGGGATTCTCTGGAGATGTAACACTCTGGGTCCTCTTTGGAGGCCTCCCGGGTCTTGAGCTAAAACAAAAGTGAAGACGGGGGAGGGAGGGGGGGTGTGAGAGAACGGGGAAAGAAGTGAATAAAAAAATAGGAACAAGATGGGGAAAAGGGGGAGGGGGGGTGTGGAAACAGGGAGAGAAAAAGAGAGGTTAGCACCGACACTACACAATTCGCAATTCCATTCCGAGGCGGACGCGCACTGTAAATAAATTCCTTTTCAAGGACGGTTGTTTTCTGCAGCTCGACATAATAGACTTCCAAAACTAATTAGATTACATGCAGGAATTCATTTCCTTTATTGAAGATCAACTACTTTTTGATGCATAATTCATAGGCTGCACCTCGTTACCTACTCCTCAGTATTAATACCCCTACACTATTTGAATTGCCTCGTTTGCATATGCTAAGATCGGGGAATGCGGCTTTTCGTCCTGGAAATTACAGGTTAACTTGTTATAATTATTGCAGGCGGCCCACTATTGATTTATGAGACTTTTAAAACCCAAATATGTGTAGTTCGTGTAATGAATGATATGTTAAGGTTCTTCAGGAAATTAAAAGGCAATGGCTGCCTTAGGAAACGTTCTGCTTGCTTGATTTAATGTGAGACATAGCTGGAAGGTAGTGTGACAGAATGATTCAGGCCTGTTGTACATTCATGATGGGAACTTTTATTACTCCAAATGAGTGACCAAGATCAAGCGATGATTAATGACAGAACAAGCTCAAGCTGATGGCGGGGGGGAAAAAAAAAAACGCCCCTCCGAGCTGATTCACGAGTACGTCTCGCTCGTTATGATAGTTATTGCATCTACGAGCGTAACGTAATTGTGCGGCATTGAGCAGGCAAAACAGTGTTTATTTATGCCGAATTGCACTATAAAAAGCACCCCGACCTGATATCAATCCGTACTACTACTACTACTAATAATAATGAAAAAAAAAACAAAAAAACACTTAGAATACAAAGTAGACTTGCTTGCTGGGAAAATCTACTGGGAACAGTGTCCTTTATAATGAAATCAAGAAATCTTTCTAAATACAGAGTTCCTAAAAATTACTGATTTGTGGCCTGGTATACTACTGCATTAATTGCAAGATAAGCTTGTTGTAGATCAGCACAAGATACTTTCTTGTGTCACGTCTATTTATGACACTACTGTTAGAATCATTGGTGATCAGATTCTTGATTTGTATAAAAAAGCCACGTATTACCCTGGAATAGACAATAGAGATATAGATATATATATATATATATATATATATATATATATATATATATATATATATATATATATATATATATATATATATATATATATAGCACATGATTGTCTACTGCTGTTAAGTGCTAATGTTGTTCATTAGAGTATTAAATCTTAAAGACAATCATGCGCTTAAATGATCGATATATATATATATATATATATATATATATATATATATATATATACATATATATACATATACACATACATATATATATATACACATATACATATATATATATATATAATATACATATATATATATATATATTATATATATATATATATATATATATATATATATATATATATATATATATATAGATATATATATATATATAGTATACATATAGATATATATATATATATATATATATCTATATATATATATATATATATATATATATATATATTAATATAATATATATATATATATATATATATAAGCGCATGATTGTCCTTAAGATTTAATACTCTGATCAACATAGACATGAACAAATAAGGATGTTTAACCCAAATGCCCAAATGTAATGTTTATTATTACTGAAAGCAAGCTCAACACAGAGCATTCTTGGAAATGTTTTGCTACGTTTCCACACGGACGGTTTTAATTGCCACATGTGTCCATCGTGCTGGTTTTTGCCGCAGCAGTAAAACAATGGTTTAAATGTCCGTGGGTGATGTTTTTAAGCCGGGGCTTATAACGTGTTCAGTATCTGAGTAAAGAAAGGATGTTGCAAATAAAAGTGTGATGCGTGGATCCTTTTACGTTCATTTCTTTATACTTTTGCCCTGCATTAATCACAGGCTAATCATTTATAGTGAGGTGCCGAGACTGAATTGTGACATTTGGGAAGGCTTTCTGTATGTAAGATAAAAATGATTGGGATTTTTATTTATAGTAGTGTAACAGCCATGGGGAAAACCTGAGATACACTTACACATGTGTGTTTCACCAAAGAACCGTGAGTCACTCAGTCAGCCAGTTACAGTAGTCAGTCAGGCAGGCTTTAGATGGTTCTGAAGAGTGTGTGTGTGTGTGTGTGTGTGTGTGTGTGTGTGTGTGTGTATGATTATCATTCAGTCTGCTTAATTAGGCTCTTTCAAACACACAACACACTAACACCACTTGTTTGAAAAGAAGCTCTTATATTTTACTTGCCATGATGTCTTTTTTTTTATTGTGGTTTTACGTTCATTAAATAGCATATTTCAGAGCATGATTGAATGGGGCCTTCGTCAAGTCAAGGTCCAATAATACTTTTATCAGTGACTAAACCGAGGCTCATTTTCATGACCGAGCGCAAGGCCCATGAAAATTTTTTTTTTTGTCTGCGGGAGACTCAAGGCCTTTTTTTTTTTTAAAGGCTCACTTATTCGCATTCCATTCTACTCTATCATGCGCATCAGTTTTGCACATTTAAAGACTGGGCAGATGAGCTGCGTTTCATTACATTTTATCATGTTTTATTCCTGACAGGCATGAAATTGAAACGGAAATTCTTCATTCCGCTCACTAAAACAAGAGAGGCCATAAACTCGGGGGCAGTAGCCTCATGAGCGAACACTTCTCCATAGCACGGAGCCTGAGGCCATTCGGAGCGGTGTACAAGGTTTATTATCACATCGGCATCCTCGCAAAAACAAAGGACAACAGAAGCATAGACTGCACCGCACCGGTGTTTAACATCACCGGCTCGGGATACGTGCAACGCATGGAATAGAACTGTCGCTAAATTCTATTTAAACGTGTACGTTTCACACCGGGTGTTTTTTTTTCCTATCTAAGTCAATGATGGGTATCAAGTGCCTGTTTAGTTTTACATTTACCTAAATGGCACCAGTGTCTTAAGGGGTAAACATGAAAGCATGCCAAGAGATGAGCTTGCATTTTCTTTATTAAAGTAAAGAGTGAATTGTTTTGCTTGTAGTGCTTTATCTTTTTTTCTTTTTTTTTTTGGAAAGACTCCTAGGCCCAGCAAGAAAAAAAAACAAAAAAAAAAACAAAAAAAAGGACAAAAAAAAAAAAGAAGAAGAATATTTCTGCCTCCGAGGAAGTATCACTTTGATCTTCTAAGGGAGATTGCTCACAGTTTTGGTGTCATCGGTTCAATGTACAGGGCTGAATTATTTATGAACATTTGCGGTGTGCATTGATGATAAAGGCCTGTTTCCCCCACTCAATAACAAAAAGCAGGAAATGCCACTTCAACAAGAGCTCCAACCCACTCAGTGGATATTCAGGATCCTTGGTTTTGATCCTGAGCTCAGGATGCTGTTCGTGTGGGTTTATTCCTTTCCAGCTCGCACATTCGTCCAAGTAGATGCCCACACTATATTACCCCGTGTGTGTGTGTGTGTGTGTGTGTGTGTGTGTGTGTGTGTGTGTGTGTGTGTGTGTGTGTCATGTATGTACCGGATAGGATTCCGATCCACCACAACCTTGGCGAAATATAAATATATATATATATATATATCAATATATATAGATATATATATATACTATATATATATATATATATATATATAGATATATATATATATATATATATATATATATATATATATATAAGCCATTACATTATATCTGTCTCTTAGTCAACGTGAAGTGTCTGTGCTGCATGACAAACTTCCTTCACGGACAGCTGATTCTTACGAAAAAGCTTATTTTGAATAATATGGCAAAAAGCATACGGAACGATTTCTTTTTTTATTTTTTTTCCGTTTTACTCGATACTGTAGTCAAATCACCAGCGTTCTCTATTCTCTGCCACATTTCTGCAGCCTCTGTATAAACTCCTGCCTACAAAGAGCAGGAGGAGAAATGGATTATTACAGACGGAGCAGACAATTTGTCAAGCTGTTGGTACTGAATTCTTAAATAGCCTGGCACAGAAAATCCTGAAAAGTAGGCCATTATAGCACGATGATTGTTCATCGCCCTCTTCCTCCTCCTCCTCCTCTGTCTGAGGTACTGTACAGCCTGGTACTGTAAGACTTTTCATCGCCCTGACGCCAGGTGAGCCTCATAACACTTTGTTGTTGTTGTTGTTTTTTTTTTGTTTTTGTTTTTTTTTTAGAAAGATGTATGGATCTCTTTTTCAATAGATTACTTCTGGAACGATTCACAACTGCAAATATGCAATTGATCCGACTCTGCAAAAAAATATGCTTTCAGGGAAGTTAGAGAGTGAGAGGTTTTGAGGGATAGTTCACAACCAAATATGCTGGAGGATTGTAGTTATACAACCAATATATCGGCAAATATATATATATATATATATATATATATATATATATGATATATATAGATAGTATATATATATATCATTATTCATTCATATTCTTTTACCGCTTTATCCGATCTTCCATCGGGATAGGGGAGCCTGTGCCTATATCAGGCATCTATGGGCATAAAGCAGGATACATATAGAATGCCAACCCATCGCATACACACATACACACACACATTATACACTAGGGACAATTTTTCAAGGTGCCAATCAACCTACGTTATGTTTTGGATGGGGGGATAAATGGAGAACCCGAGAAAAACCCCTGAGGACGGGGAGAACATGCAAACTCCACACACACATATCGAGACGGGATATCGAACCCAGATCCTGGCGGTTGAGGCGAACACGGCTAACCATACGCCACCGTGGATATTCCCTAATATATATATATATATATAGATATATAATATATATATATATATATATATATATTATATATATATTATATATATATATATATATATATTTAATATATATCTATATATATATATATATATATATATATATATATATCAGCCTACCGTGCATGTTTTTGGACCGGGGAGGGAAACATGGTTAAGGGTCTTGCTCAAGGGCCCAAAGGAAGCAGTTCGGTTATACCAGGGCTTGAACCCCTGACCTTCCAAGCCAACCTTCCTAACCCACTAACCCATTTTCATCATATGGTTTACACAAGTTGGTATGGAAGATCTTGAGTGGCCTGCTGCTATAGAAGTTTGACCTTAACCTTTGGGTTGATTTGGTTGAGTTGATAGTGTCCCCCCTACCCCCCCCCCGCCCCCCCCCCGCACCACCCCCCCCCCCCCCCCCCCCCCCACCCCCCAGGACCCAAAATCGGTGTGTCGGTCTACTAACATCCTTATGGCTGAGTGAGCACAAATCCCCCCACACACTCTGAAACATCCACTGACAATAGTGGAGGTTAATAGGGAGTAAATGTGGACTGGGATGTTTAGAAATGCACATAAATGTCTACATACTTTAAGGCAGGATACACCCTGGATGGAATGCCAACCCATCGCAAGACACACACACACACACACACACTCACATTCATACACTAGGGACAATTTTCCAAGGTGCCAAACAACCTACCGTGCATTTTTTTGGACCAGAAGGAAACCTCCTGAGGCACGGGGAGAACATGCAAACTCCACACACACATGGGTGAGACGGGAATCGAACCCAAACCCTGGCGGTGTGAGGCGAACGTGCTAACCACTAAGCCACCGTGCCCAGTAAAAACACTGAGTGAGTTAAATCATAGATATCTGACAAAGAAACTTATTTTGTCAGCTTTATAAGCATAAAACTTCACGCGCTCCTACATGTCACATGACAGCCACGCGTCAAAGATCCCTCACACCCTGGTGTTTCTTGTCACCCTTAATTAGCACATGAATTTAAGTCTCATCTCGCACCTCGACCAGAGCTGTCTTCCGACGTGTGTTTGTTCTCGTTGTCCTTCAGAAGAAGAGTCTCGGTTAGTCTGCGTTTTGGGTTCCTTTGTTCCTATTTACAACCTGATCTGAACTCAATACACGACCAACGCAACCTGGGTTAAAAAACTCCAAGTGGCCAATCCACACGGCCGCCAAGAACGGCAACTCACGGTCATCTCAAGTTCGCATTCACTCAAACCGCGTACACCTGGAGACACACACACCTGCGCACCCATATATGCGCCCTCACTTAATAGAAACTGGAAAATACACACTGTTTCCTTTAATAGTTCTCGACTTGCTTGTACTTGCCATAGTCATATCGTTCGCCTGACCATTCTCTGCACCCCAAATAAGATTTCGAATGACGCCTTTGTACAGTATGCAGCCGTTAATAAAGATATCCGGGTTTGTGCTCGCAGCTGAACCTACCTATATTGTGTATGGCATATCGGACCTGATACACATACTGAAACTCATGGTGTGTAAAAAAAAATCCCTTATCCAGAGCAATTTCGAACTGAGCAATTCAAGACTAAGGGCCTTGCACAAGGGCCCACTAGTTGCAGCTTGGTGGTGGGATTTGAACCTGCCATCTTCTGGTCCAGAGCTCAGTAGCTTAAACCATGTCCCTTCCACCCTAATTAAATAAACGAAACAAAAAAATGAATCGTTATCATTTAATAGACAAATTTGAAGCTCGGTATCATTTGTGTGTGTGTGTGTGTGTGTGTGTGTGTGTGTGTGTGTGTGTGTTTCAGTTATGCATATACAGCATAAAACAGTAAGATACATCACAATGATCCCACCTGATTCAACAGTTTTATCTCCAAACTATTGTACCTTTAAGTTTTTGTTATCGGAACAGCATGACCTGCTAACTCTATAAATCACATCGGTCACAATATTGTTATTTACAGAGGCAACGAAAATCCTGAACAATCCTGAAATCCTGACTGCCCTCGATTTTGAGTGGGGGGTAAAAAAAAAAAATCACTGCCTGTCATTTCTTATCGAACAAAAGTAATAAGGCTAAATAGCCAAACACCTTTCTTCTGTCTGTGTTTACTTTCCGAGCGAGATCCCTGGCTCCAATTTGGGAAACATAACACACGGTGCACGTCCCCTGGGATGTAAAGTTCAAAATATGTTACAAACGTAGGCATTTTTTTTTCTCCCCCTCTTCTTCTTGTTGTGCAGCCATGGTGAAAAGAAAATAGCGGTGAACTTTCCCTGAACCGTGCTTCCTTCGATGGCCTCGCTCCATGTTGACCTAGGAGTTCACGCTGGAACATGATCCTCCCAAACCCACCACACCGCTAAAGCAATCAGATTAGAGGCACACAATACACTCCTATTTCAATACTTCGATGCAATAACCAGCATTAATTTAATACACCGCTCTCATCTGTTTTTCCCCTTCCATTTGTTTTAAACAGGAAGGCTGATATGAGTGGGGGGTGGGGGGAGGGGGGGGGGGGGGGGGGGGGGTTGGAATACTGTTTAGCACTTAGAAAAACAGGTCGTGTGTGATAAAAAAAAAAAACGTCCGCCTGTCTGTATCTAGGAGCGACACGCCAGCGGGACGTTTCGCCATTGAAGGACCTGCTAATAATATATAACGGGTAGAGAAAAAAAAAAAAAACGCTGGGCTCAGATTGCCTGATAGAGACATATTTGGACATCCCGGGGTGAGAGCGTAACCTCTAGTCAGCGCCTGTTCGGCTGGAGTTTTACCTGAACGGAACACCTCGCGTTGATTCGCCTCAAATGGAGCAATTAACCTTTCCTGCCTCGCTTTTGTTTGCGGCGCGGGAAAAGGTAAAGACGAAGATATTTATTCCATTTACACATAGTGTACCAAAACAAGCAGACGAATCATGGAGTCCCGGCCTCTGTAAATACAGCTCCTAGCAGGAATCCCACCAATCAGGCCTCATAAAATATTAACCCAGTGTCGTTGCCCTTTTCAAATCCGCGCGCACAGAATGTCCTAATTGTTCCTTTTCTTTATCTTACCCCGGCAGAGTGTAAATAAATTAACAAAATAGCTTTTTATCAGCCCTCACCCCCCCCCCCCCCCCACCCCAATAACCTTTTAACTAAGGGATTATCGCTGGTTTATTTTTCATTTCATTCCCAGCGATAGCACTGCATGCCTCATTGATTACTTTGCTCAGGTGCTGACCAGCACAGGAGACAAGGACTTACTGCGGCGCCTTCCTCAACAACAACAACAACAACAACAACAAGACGCATTCAGATTAACCTGTCTAACTTCCCACTAGAAAGTTGTACGGCTTTATTCGGGTTGACGAGCTACAATAATAATTACCGTTCTTGTTTACTCGGGGCAGATGTTGGGATCACGACCATAAAGCAATAAGCGCTAATTATTATATGGTATGGCAATAGAACATTGCCGACAAAGCACAATAGAGCGGCAGGTCGAACGAGGGTTAGGAAAAAAAAAAAAAAAAAAAAAAAAAAAAAAAAAAAAAAAAAAAAAAAAAACCAACAAAAAAAAGAAAGCAACAACATGTATAAGTACTAGACATAACAAGCACGGTCGGTCAAGCACTTTTTAAAGGTTGGGAGGGGGGGAGAAAATCTAATCACTCTTTAATAAGAAACACACTCATGAGAGCACCTGCATGTCTGGGAGAGGAAAAAAAAAAAGCAAAAAAAAAAAAAAAAAAAAAAAAAAAAAAGCATTGGAATTTGCTATGTTACTCTACACGTTGTAGCTATCATACCTGTGAGCAAAACGGGTGGGGGGGGGAAGCTCACAAAAGAGGTCACTCTGGGCTACGTGCTCGCCCGCTCCTCTGCCACCACGGCATTCATCAATCCCAGCCCTGAGTTTTATCTCTGCCTTTATTTGCATTGAGCTGCTGTTGCTTTATCTCCATCAGCCCGCTCTCTCACACCTGTCACATAGCCCCCCTCAGCCAGGTAGCTGCTGCAGCCTTATCAGATCCAGATAGACGGATTAGCGCGAGCACTTCATATAAAGCCCTCTTTGCCTCTTTTTTTTTTCTTTTTTTTTTATGAGCAGGAACAGCTGCATCCGCCGCTAACCCGGTGAACCTTACCGAGCGACAATGAATTAGATAACAAAAACGTCCACAATCAAAGGCAGAGCTAATACTAAGCACGGCTCGCTGTCCTCCGTTTGTTAACTTTTACAGTCGGAAAATGCGTCGGACGCTTATAAAAGCAGGCCTTCCCCGCTACCCTTTAAAAAGCCACCGGGCAGAACCATCAGATCGCCGCTTCCCGGCGGCTTTTCCTTCCTCCATCGTATTTACATGGCTGCGTCGATCACAAACCGCGGTCACAGCAGCTCCAGATCGGCGCACAATGGCCAATTAGTCTCGTTATCGGGCTACTTAAGACGGATCTCGACTGAGCAAAGGCGTGGAAACGAGGAAGGGGTGGGGGGGGGAAACCCGGGCGGAAAAAGAAAAGAAAAGAGGAAAAAAAAAAAAAAAGTGATAAACTGCTGCTTATTTTAATGCATCGTTAAAGGCCCTGTGCGGATTCTGTAATTGTGTTCCATAATTGTAAAGCTTAAAATTGTTTTGTATCAGTTCTATTACCACTAATAATGAGGCACCGGCAGACGCTCCACATCCTGGGAATTGACGAAGAATGCCTAATTGGTTGACTTTTCCGTGCCTAATGGACGCTTCTCTTAATTAAAAAGATACTGCGGAAAATGTTATAAAATCTGATATGGAATCAAAGAAGGAGAAGAAGAAGAAGAGGAGGAAGAGGAGGAGGAGGAGGAGGAGGAGGGGGGGGGAAAGAAAAACAGATAAATGAAGTTAATCAAATGTAAGTAAATGAACAGTTCCAGGAAAGTCAGAGATTAGCTGATATGATTTCCATCCCAATATTTATTAATTGCAGTCACTTTGTTTAACAAAACAGAACCCCCGATCTTATCTTTTTTTTTTTTTAACTATGAGGGAATTTCATGTGAAGTGCTCTCACTGATCCGGCGCTTCCATGAGCTGCAGCGCATATGAAACAAGTCTTTAAAACAAGGCTTTAAAAACTTACTAGTCAGGGTGCCTTTGAGGATATTTAATTAAAATCTAATCCTGCATTCATTAAGGCTCACATAAATTAAGCTGTCATTCATAAGATTTATGGATTCTCATTTGCATTTTGCATACAATTCATCAATTACTCAAGTATGAAAGGAGCACATTTCCCTTGGAGCTGCCTGCTGCCCTGCCAACATTTGAAATGAGAGAAAGAGCAGGACTGTCAGGCATTCGAAACAAACTTTCCCCACAATGTCTGTCTCCTGATTAATCTAATTTCCAAGGCATCCCTTTACAAGATTGTACACAGTCCAGCTGCAGTTTTCAATTATATCTCCTGTCCTCACTGCTAACTTTGAATGGGAGATAGATGTAGCGTAGGGCAGCTTTCCAACCCCTTGGTCTGCTCCATACTGCAAGCCTGTTTACTCCCATCTTCATAAATTAAAAAAAAAAAAAAGAGTTTTAGAGGCAAATTGAAATTGGGTGGAAGGAGGGGGCGGGGCTTTCAGGTGGGGGGAGGGGGTGGAAACGACAACAACAACAACAACGTCATTTTATTCTGGAGGGCTGTCAGACAAAAAAAAAAAAAAAAAAGGTACGGCGGGGGTAACGGGTAATAATAGAACGTTTCCTCTCACGCTTTTGCACACGCCGGACTTCTCAGACAGAGGGAGGCGAACATAAAGCGACTCTGGGCCACTGTGGGGGAAAAAAAAAAAACAATGTGGAGTAAGTGCTTAAGCCAAGCCAGGCGTGAATACTTCGAAGATAAAAGGTCAAGCAAAACAAACAAACGGCTTGCAAGGATGAAGAGAATTAATTGAGTCATTAATATGCATGGCTAATAAAGCTCGAAAAATCAGGCAGAGGGGGTAAAAGGAAAAAAAAATAAAAATCATCAGGGGCTATTCTCTTTTAATAGCTCATATTTTCAGCATGGAGGGACCAAGGACATATACGTATCAATCTCTGGGAAAAAAAAATATAAAAATATGTAGGTGGGGGGGGGGGGGGGGGGGGGGGGGGGGGGGGGCGCTAGACTATTATATATAGACAAACAGGTTGGCATAACCTCAATGAATGTTCATGTTATACAAAGCAGACAAAAACAAACTTGTTCTGGTGGGGAGATTAATTCCCCATTAATCCCGAATTCTGGCAGAAGAACAGACCGAGTGGAGTAAATGAAAGTCAATCCTGAAGCGTACTTAATTGGTTCTCCGTCGTAAAAAAAAAAAAAATAAATAAATAAATAAAACGAGAGCAGGATAACAGAGATCAAGAAGGAGTTTATTAATCCGTCTCATTGTTTTATGAAACTGTCATTGAAAGTAACTTCAGATGGGGCCAGTAGTTAAGACTTTAATGTGCTTTTAATATTAACGGAGGGCTGCAATTAAAGAGGCGACGAACAATAGCACTCGACAGCGATGTGTATTCATTCGGCAGTGTGATTGCAGAATCAATATGATTAACACGCTGTGGTGGGGCACAGCGCGCACGCACACACGCACGCACACGCACAAGCACTTATACATACTGTAGACACACAGCAAAATATGGTTTTCCCCCTGTGGCAAACTGAGCTATCGCTGCAATGCAGGAAAGTCGGAAATGCAGTCGGAACATTGCGGAATGCAGCCGTGGAATGGGTTGCTGGTGCGACCAACATAAATGCACAACATAACAATCTGTCTTTCTGTCTGTCTGTCTATCTATCTATCTATCTATCTATCTATCTACCTATCTATCTCTCTACTCTCTCTCTCTCTCTCTCTCTCTCTCTCTCTATATCTATATATATATATATATATATATATATATATATATATATATATATATACATATACTCTCTCTCTCTCTATATATATATATGCACTTTTTCTATGGCTTGGGCATGGCTTGGGATTTCCCATGTGAAGTTATAAAAATGGTTGCATCTAAAAGGATTATGATAAAATCATAACATGACCATATGTCAGAGGGAAAGAGAACACACACATGCAAAACAAACACACACACACACACACACACACACACAGAAACAGAGAGAAATGCAGAGATGGGCCGACTCTGAAGTTGGTATCCGTTCCTAATGTTGGAAACTAAACAGGAAATTCATAATGATTAACATTAATTGGACTGTGAATCGGAATGCTGTGAAACATTAAACAAAAATGATCCGCTGTTTATTCTCCCCCCCCTCCTTATTTTTTTTAATAATTAATGAAATGTAAATATTATAGGGAGTCCACAAATGCTTGATGATGGGAGAGGAAGAGAACTGTTTACACAAGCGCAGCGAGAGCTCTCTCTCTCTCTCTCTCTCTCTCGGTGCACAACAAGGTTACGAGTCGGCCCTGATTCTCTCCATTCCCAGCCCGGTGTGATAGTGTCTCGTCCCGAGGGCCTGGCCTCACATATACTCGGATACTGTTTATGCAGATCCGATCATCTGCTAAGATCCGAGGTTCCTGATCCATTTAGTTGGCGCGAGTTTAAACGGTGTTTACTGTAAGAAGCTCACAATAAACACCGCTTGCTGATTTCTAAAACCCCAACCGACACTTGCGTCCTAACGGCGAGCCTCGTTTATCAATCTTCTACTAAAGTTGTTTGTAAATGATTTCATCGGGCAAAGCAAAGTATACATTCTCGACAGATGTAGACACACAGCAGCAATTTGACTTTCTTTGTGCTGTTAACCAAAAATTAGCTCAAATGACAACTTATAACGTTTTATAACCTTTTTATTATATATACACTATATCGCATTAGCTCTACAGGCACAGACTAAACCTTTCTTTATAGTGTGCCGTTTTTATTACTGTATGATTTCCCTTAAAGGGGCACGGTGGCTTAGTGGTTAGCATGTTCGCCTCACACCGCCAGGGACCGGGTTCGATTCCCGTCTCGGCCATGTGTGTGTGGAGTTTGCATGTTCTCCCCGTGCCTCAGGGGTTTTTTCTCCGGGTTCTCCGGTTTCCTCCCCGGTCCAAAAACATGCACGGTAGGTTGATTGGCACCTTGGAAAATTGTCCCTAGTGTATGAATGTGTGTGTGAATGTGTGTGTGTGTGTGCCCTGCGATGGGTTGGCATTCCATCCAGGGTGTATCCTGCCTTAATGCCCATAGACACCTGAGATAGACACAGACTTCCCGTGACCCGAGGGAAGATCGGATATAACGGTATTTAGAAGATGAATGAATGAATGTAAAAAAAAAAAAAAACAAACAAAAAAAAAAAAAACAACTCTATACAGATAAATCGCTCCATCGCGGATAGAGTGAATGTGATTGTGATTGGATGAGAAGTATAAACATATACCATTCCGACACCCTATTGGTTTGTACTCGATCCGTCGCACCTGCACACGACACAAAATCACGTCACATTCCAGCAAGGACGTAACCAGCGTTGGGGTCGTTACTCAACCAAGATTATTTCTTAAAAGCGATTATTTCTTCACTACTGGCTCGTTTGTCAAACGGCTGCTTTCTCTTCGTCCTCCGCAAATAAAGCTACAGTAGGGAGTTCGGTAGAGAGACGTGTGAATAAATTAGCGATCGGCGCCGCATAAACGTTTGTCCCTAATGGTATTTTTGCCCTTACATTACATTTATTCATTGATTCATTCATCTTCTACCTCTGTATCCGATCTTCCCTCGGGTCACGGGGAGTCTGTGCCTATCTCAGGCGTCTATGGGCATTAAGGCAGGATACACCCTGTATGGAATGCCAACCCATCGCAGGACACACACACACACACACACACACACACACACACATTCATACACTAGGGACAATTTTCCAAGGTGCCAATCAACCTACCGTGCATGTTTTTAGACCCCAAGGGGGGGGGAGGAAACCGGAGAACCCGGAGAAAAATCTCTGAGGCACGGGGGGAACATGCAAACTCCACACACACATGGCCGAGACGGGAATCGAACCCGGACCCAGGCGGTGTGAGGCAAACCTGCTAACCACTAAACCACCGTGCCCCGCTTACATTACTTTTACACGTTTTGAAATCGGTTCTTTTGCACTTTTAGTTGATACTTCGCCTTCTACAGAAGTCTTTTTAAACCCTAGTATCTATACTCCAACCTGGGTAACAATTGTCAGTACTTTTAACACCAGTACCCTTAACTGGCAGGAAAAAAAAACGTGTGGAAATGATAATAAAATGAATAAAATGATAATAAACAAATCATTGTGTGTATAAATGGGACGAGGCTTACATTACAGAGAATCCATACGATTATATAATGCACATGTACACAATCCCAATACATCTCACAGGAATGTTTTCTTTTTTTTTCCGAAATGAACTGGATTTTTTTGATGACGCAACATTACATTTACATTTACAGTATTTGTCAGACGCCCTTATCCAGAGCGACTTACAACTGAGCAATTGAGGGTTAAGGGCCTTGCTCAAGGGCCCACTAGTGGCAGCTTGATGGTGGTGGTGGGGTTTGAACCTGTGATCTTCCGGTCCAGAGTCCAACACCTTAACCACTGGGCTACCAATCGCTGTTTAGGTGTCACGTGACACATGACAACCTGACAATTGCTCCTGGGAAGGAATGAAGTTTGTTTGTATATAATCCGGTTGGGATCTACTTTCCCGTCGCTGGCAGAGCGCACATACAGAGACATATGAAATGCAGTGTGCTTTTATAGATCCAAATGCCAGTCGCTTGAACTGTTTGCTAATGATTACAGGAGTGTACCAGCTCAACTGAAAAAGTAGATTATATCTAATTCCTATTAAATAAATAAGTAAAAGCTAAGACCGACATGTCCGCCACCTTCTGTGTAAGATCTTGAATGAGATGATTTTTTTTTTGCGGTTGCTGATGATAAACGAGGCGCCTCGTGCGGCACACATCCCCGGCCTCGCGTTTGCAGCGACTAAAGAGGAATCAAAGTGCGACCGAGTCGCCGCGATCCATCACGAGGAATCCCTGACTGCGCAAACAATGGCAAACTGGAAAAGCAGTTAGAAGAACAAGTCGTCCACTCAGTCGGGGGAAAAACAGAGGGAGGAGGGGGGAGGGAGGAGGGGGTTTGCTTGCGCGCTGGCGTGTGGGCAAAGACAAATTGAATGTGGCGCAAACAAGTTTACTTTCATCCCCGCTGACTGATTGGCATCAACTGCCAAACAGAGCAGAATGGCGACGAGGCAAAGGCCTGTACCATTTAAACCCACAGAATGACAATTACTTGAGACAAGCTTTATCAGAGTCGCGGCTCCCCTCCGCAGCAACCGAGTAAATCACTTGCTTTATTCCTGGAAGCTGTAGATTCCATTAAAAAAAAAAAAAAAAAAGAAAGAAAGAAAAAAAGCTTCATGAGGAGGGCAGAAAGTCCATTTAAACCCAGCGTGAGAGCAAATAGTCCGACTCAGCACATCTGCGCGACTGAAGCGACGTCCCCACACCACTTGATGATATAATTCTTAATGTACGACTCGAGAAGACATAAATCTTAAAGAAGACATCACCTGAGATTTTTTTTTTCGGCCCCCTTCTCTCTCTATCTCTCTCTCTCTTTTTTTTTTTTGATGAATTGTTTGCAACATCCCCACGACTAAAGCCTTCAACCTCTTCAAGCCAATGCCTCTAATAACTCGTCGGCACGAGTGGGGAGGGCACATGACAGAATGATGAATATCACAACAGACAGCTCCAATATGGCACAATTTTAGCAGATCAATATCAGGCTGCAATATAAGGAGGGGGGGGAGAAAAAAAGGAGCAGATATGAGTCTACACAGTGTATTACAGATGAGGTACATCTTTCCTCGCACGCCGTACGTTTTCGCGCGTCTCATCTGCCGCGGCGCAGAAAAAAAAAAAAAAACATCAGGGAAAAACGAATCCCACCTCCAACGCCGTATAGGCATCTGCTTGGAATTATTGCCACGAGTCGTAGCTGGTTTGATTGACTCGCCTGACCAAGGTTAGTTAAATCGACCCAAGCTGTGTTGCGGTGCTACAGGAACCCATTCTTTGATCCAATTTATGATTACTGCTAACACGGTCAGGTTGCTGTGAATGAAACTTTAAGAATGAATATTGGAAACAGAGAGCGAGTGATAGAAGTGACCAATCCCAGATTGGTGAAAATGACTCCAATTCGCTTGTAAAAACAATCATTTTGTTAATTCTCCCACAACTATAATATATGGACTGTGTGTAACGATGATTTAGCAATTTCTTTTTTTTTTTTGCATGTTCTCCTCACACCGACAGGGTCCGGGTTCGATTCCCGTCTCGGCCATGTGTGTGTGGAGTTTGCATGTTCTCCCTGTGCCTCAGGGGGTTTTTCTCCGGGTTCTCCGGTTTCCTCCCGGTCCAAAAACATGCACGGTAGGTTTATTTGCACCTTGGAAAATTGTCCCTAGTGTATGTGTGTGTGTGTGTGTGTGTGTGTGTGTGCGCCCTGTGATGGGTTGGCATTCCATCCAGGGTGTATCCTGCCTTAATGCCCATGAGATAGGCACAGCTCGTGACCCGAGGGAAGATCGGATAAAGCGGTAAATAGATTAGCGGTAATTTGCGGTAGATCGTTTTAGAATATGAATGAATGAATGAATGATCCGGGTTGCCAAATCATTGCAAACTATGCATCGTATCATAGACAAAGCGAGATCGCAAATTTAAAGGTATTGGACATTTTTATGAAATATATCTTTGAGAATAAGGAATAAGAATAAAATAAAATAAAAATGCCTGGGTGTAAAAAAAAAAAAAAAAAAAAAAAAACCTAGAAAAACTGCACACCTGTCAGCAATGACTATAAAGCTCCAAGTATCACGCACTGGTGCTAATTTACTCCTGTTTTTTTTTTCCTCCACTGCGGAGGCAACGCTGGCTGCTGCTAACTCTGGGAAGAAAAAAAAAAAAAAAAAGAAAGAAAAAAAAAAAGAAGTGGGAAGTCGGTGGAAAGAAAAAAAAATGGGTGGGGAAATGAAAAGTGGCAGTTTAGTACATCGAACAGAATAAGTAATCAGCCAGGCTTTCCATTTACCCGCCCAGTTTTTTCCTCCGGTTTCCCCGCCGTTCGCGTGATTCCTCCCTCGGATACATATGTACGGGTGGAGTCTTTGCACAGCACTTTTGGATTTTTCTACAGCATGATTCGCATTTATTCATTCATTCATTCATTCATCACAGGGAGCCTGTGCCTATCTCAGGCGTCTATGGGCATTAAGGCAGGATACACCCCGGATGGTATGCCAACCCATCGCAGGGCACACACACACACATTCACACACTCATTCATACACCATAGGGACAATTTTCCAAGGTACCAATCAACCAACAGTGCATGTTTTTGGACTGCATGATTCGCATCTGCCGTGAAAAACAATTGTAACTCTAACACAAATGCGGGGATTAAAACAGGCTCTTGAAAGCACAATCTAACACATCTAACCATACAGGCGAAAAGTCTAATACACGAAAATATCCTGATTCAGATCTATTTTGTGTTGATAAGTACGTGAGTGACGGAGGCCAAAATGAGGAACTCGGCTTGTAATATCGGCCTTCGCCGAGACGCCCGTGAGCCATCCCTACTAATCAGGCTTCATCATTGTGAGAGCTCAAGGTCCTTTAAACGCTATTATTAGATCATAGATCCTTTGTGCGGCAAATCCCATAGAGATTGCTAAACATATAATAGAAAGGCATAAGGCCAAGTGTAAAGAGTGGTGTGACAGGTGGGTTTTGAGCAGACCGTCCAAACAAGAGTCGTCTCGCGTCTCGCGTCTAGTCTACTGTACTCGGTAGCACCTTGGTCCCTGGAGGAAAGCCGTTTCATTTTTATGAGTATTTAAGAATGACGTGGTAAGATGGAAAGTCGCATGACGAACTGGGTCAAAACAATCCACCTAATGTTGTACTTACTATATGTGTTAATCAGTACTGCACCTCTATAGAGTCAATATGTATACTTATAGCAGCTTTGGGAACTTTCTGTCATGATGCACGGTGGGGATAAAAGCATGTAGAGCAGGAAGCTGTACGATGTGGGTGCAGTGTTTGTAAAGTCAAAGAGTCAAGACATCGCATGTACAAAAAACTTGCCACGTTGGCATAGCGTTAGCCTCAAATCCAACCTCTGTTAGTCAAGGAGTTCGTAGGTACCGGTATGTGGTATCTATAAATAAATAAATAAATAAATAAATATAGATA
>JACRUU010000011.1:15555200-15597700 GCA_030449085.1 Kryptopterus vitreolus | reverse complement strand
CAGTGTTGTCTGAAAACATGGCCAAGGGACTGACCTATCCGATGCCAGAAACTTGTTTGTGAAACATACGCTAAGACTCGCTAGCAAAGTTCTAATGAGGTCACGGACAACAGCGACATTATCATTAGGGAGAGTTTTCCGCGTTGCCCCAAAAACCCCCCCCCCCCCCCCCCCCCCCATTGTCCCCCTCGCAATTAGCATTACTGGCAAAACCAAAGGCGGCACTGGCGAGCCGAGCGTCATCTGAAATTCAAATAAATGAGCAATGTAAATAGTTTAGAGAGCGAGTTTACCCAGGGAACAATAGCCCCTTATGAGAAACAAGCGAGAAGAAACGGTGTGGGGACCCAAGCAGTGGGGGGGAAGGGGGGGGGGGTTTGCGATGAGCCAGCACAATGTGGCCCTTCTCTTAGAGCAACTTGTTATCAGGCCGAAACACAGAGGCCTTTTCAATCTGCATTTAAATACATTTCTTTCCACTGACTCATTTTGCATTCATTTCTCCCATTATATTTTGGAAATGGCCAAAATGTCTGGCCGTCACAACGCGGGAGCCAATCAGCGGCCGGACGAGCCCACACCTGATGCCAATTTAGCCCGCTTGGATCTTTTCATTGTCGTGGGCCGATCTGACAACTCGGTCTCTGTGCAGTCCAGGGGAGTTTTCAATTGGATTTGCTTCTGGTGACAAAATTGTTTTGCTCACGGAAGAATTTTTTTTTTTTTTTGCGCTCAACCCCCTCCCTCCCTCCCTCCCTCCCTCCCTCCTCCTTCTCTCTCTCTCTCTCTCGCTTGCTCTCCGAGAGACGCTGGGCGTCTATTTGCGTGCCATGGGAAAACTAGTGCTGAATGATTCTCAGTGGCTTCTGATTTCCACTATTTGTTCAGCATTAGGCCCACTTATCTCCCAAAGAAAAAGCAACATGTGGAGAGAGAGTGACAGGCCGAAAGGCAGCCTTGCTAACAGGTCCATTGTGCACTAAGGATCTGCATTCAAACAAGAGGGGCCCTTTTTTCTCTTTCTTTCTCTCCCTCACTCTCTCTCTCTCTCTCTCTCACACACACACACACACACATATACACACACACACCCGCTTGGTTGCTTTCACACACAGACTCGGTTCTGCTGCAGTCAATTACCAGTACTAATCCTGCCCGCAATAGGGAGTAAATATTTCATTACATTTTCAAATAAACACTCAGTGTGGACCAGTGAAGTGTCATTCGCACAAAGGGGGGAAAAAAACCAAAAAAAAAAAAGACAAAGTGCGGGATGACAAATGATGACCCCCGTTTGAATTAAACGATTAAAAAAACCAAAAATACAAAAACACTGAGTAATAAAAAGAAAGAAAGAAAGAAATGAAGAGTTTGCGAATCCCTTCCGCTTTTCCGCACTAAAACAAACTGGGTGCAATCAAAATCTCCAGACAAAACACACACACACACACACACACACACACACACACACACACACACACGTACACACACCATGTCATCTCCACTGTCGAATTAAGTGTAAGCTGTCTTAGAGGAATTAGCAACTGGACTTTAAAAAAAAAAAAAAAAAAAATACACGACAGGGGAAATGACAGGGGCATCCCAGTGCTTCGTGCTCATTAATCACTGCAGTGTCTTTGACCTTTCATTTGCCAAGGGCGCAGAGAAGAAAAAAAAAAGGAGAGGAGGCGAGCAGGAGGAAGAGGAGGGGTACTCGGGGCCGATGAGAAAAAGAAACAAAAAAGAAAGCGGAGGACGGGGGGATACAAAGGAAAAAAAAAAAAACGGATGGGGAAACAAGCGGGCGATAGGTAGGCGAGGTCCAGGAGATGCCACAGTACATTCTTAATGAAGAGTGAAATTAATCAGCTTCACGGGTTGTTAGATAAATCAGGAACTTCCCAAGCCTCTAGGTGATCTCAGCTGCTCCGGCGCTTGATAAAGACGGAGAGGGCTCGGAGCCCATTTGCACGTTATTAAAAGAATTACAGGGACGCGCGCACCTTCTTCGCGGGGACGCCACCTTTAGGAGCCGGGGCGCGGAGAAATGTCGCCAGGGTGCGACGCCGGCGTCGCAATTATTTTTACACTCTCCAAATGAGGCTCATTCCAGGTGAAGAAGCAGGACGGAGGAAGGAAGGAAAAAAAGAAGAGAGAGAGAGAAAAGGGAGCGAAAGAGTTGCCGAGGGCCTCTTCTCCGTCACGACGGGGGTGTGACACGTTGATTTATTCAACCAGATAACAGGGCACACGAGCAAATGCGAGCAGAACGACGCTGAATGCGCTGCTCTGGGAAAGAATGTGCCTTCGCTGTAGCGAACACATGTAGCAAAGCCTTCTGTTTTTTTCTTCTTCTTCTTCTTCCCTTGAACAATCCGAGCGCTCGCGAGTTACAAATGTTCTATTAGCTGTACAGTGAAAAAAGCGATGCGGGACCTAGAAAGCTCATTTACATGAAGGCTTCAGCTCTCTTAGCAAGCACGTGTTACAAAAGCGTACGCGAGAGTCTTAATAGGTGCGAGCTGGAAAAAGTCGTAGTATAGTAAGGAATGTCAAAGGCAGCTTCGGATCGAGTCCAGGCTCTTACGCGGGACTTTTCACCGGTCACCGTTTGCTCTGAGGAACGTTACGCAACGGGGTTCACCACGAGACATACTAGCGAGGACCTGACCAGATATTACTACACTATATACATTTATTAGTATTGCTATACTATATACATATTTTAGTAATACTATATTTATAAAGTGCATGCATGATCTAATTTGTCCAGCAAATGCATAAACAAAAAAATATATGTATGTACATATGTGTGTGTGTGTGTGTGTGTGTGTGTATATATATATATATATATATATATATATATATATATATATATATAGTTTGTATATAAGAGTTTGTTCGTAGTATGAATTCGTTCGCAAGTTGTTTGTGGCGTTCGCTATTGACTACGCATGTCTCCTAATTATGTTCGTAAGATATAAGCTTACTGCATTCCTGAACGCCGAACACAGGTTTCGTATTGGTGAAAGTTTGTAAAGTGTTTTGCTGGTTTGGTGAGGAGCATCTGTGTGGGTATGTGTGTATGTGTGTGTGTGTATATATATATATATATATATATTATATATATATATATATATATATATATAAATATCTATCTATTTACATACATACACAGATATCTATATAGATAGATAGATAGATAGATAGATAGATAGATAGATAGATAGATAGATAGATAGATAGATAGATAGATAGATAGATAGATAGATAGATAGATAGATATTAAATCACTTAGATTGGTTCACCAAATGACAAACTTCCGATGCCACTTAGCCATCGAGTTATACAGGTGGCCCATTTAATATATTCATTTGAAGTTTATCCATCCATCCAAAGTCATGACGTCTTATAAAGTTTTATGGCGTGGATTTAATGCGACACTAATTCGGTGAAAATTAAAAGCCAGTTAACGTCCGTCTTTATTTATACTACACAAATGTTAGCTTGATGCTTCTTTATTACATGCTCCATTTTTCGATGCATGTCTTGATCAGATGTAGCTACTGTAAAAGTTTATTTTATTTTTTTTTTAGAAAAAGTTTTCTATTAAAAAAACTTTTTTTTTTGGTATTCTTTTTTGTTTTGTTCCAAAAATATGCATCTCGTCTTACAGTTAA
This sequence comes from Kryptopterus vitreolus, assembly GCA_030449085.1. Taxonomy (NCBI): domain Eukaryota; kingdom Metazoa; phylum Chordata; class Actinopteri; order Siluriformes; family Siluridae; genus Kryptopterus; species Kryptopterus vitreolus. The sequence goes on along the minus strand of JACRUU010000011.1, from coordinate 15,594,020 downwards.
CCCTAATTGCAGGCTGAGGTTAATTCAATCATTCCATGAAGTCCCTGCTCCAATTTAATTGCCTATTTTTATTGCCTCGCTGAGGTTTTAATTGAAATCAGTACACATCTAACAACAAATGTGACATGTTGATGTCTGGGGATAGCTATAAATACTGTGCATGGAAGAAGAAGAAGAAAAAAAAAAATAACGTGCATTATTAATGTGATATCTTTAATGTACTGGTAGAGTGAGCACACACAGGGACTTTATTTCCATATATCCAGACAATAATAATAATAATAATAATAATAATAATAATAAAAACACACTTAAGTGTTACGTTCTCATCTCATTAAAAGTCAACGCACCAGCCGATGATCGCCATGCACGGCGCTCGCATTGCGTGTCACGCCTGATCAAATGAAGAACAAACATCAAGCAGTATTGGCATTGGTGATTTATCAGGCCGTTGTCGCATGCATAGAGACGATCGATGCGATTGCACCGTGTCAGCTTTTCTCTCAACGTGGCCAGGTATTATAGGCACGGCGAAGAGGATGGGGGGAGTGGGAGAACAGAAAGGAAAAATAAAATAAAGGATAGCACAGGCACTGACACCGACGCGAGCATTCCCATGAATCCTGTAGATCAAATTCTGCAGAGCAGCTTCGCCTATTGCAGTTATCGATTGGCGTCACGGAAAGCGATCCGGCTGCCGATTGACCCGCTTCATCGTTTGAGACGTTCCGCGCTTCGTATCCGTTGGATGCGCGAATCATTAGTCTGTTATTTACCTTGTTTTCTGCTATTGTTTGTTTCCCCCCCCACCTAATTTATGGACGGGCTACAGTGATGTAGTCACGGCAGGGAAGATAGCAGCTGGGCATACGGATCTAAATATCAGCCTTATTCCCCGACTTCTCATATGGCACGAAGACAAAAGACAAGGCCCGTGCGAAAGAAGAAAAAAGGAATGATAATCGTTCTTGTTCCCACCAATGGCGATAGTGAGTAAAGGGGTATATGGGCCTGTAGCTATGAGAGAGAGAAGAAAAAAAAAAAAGAAAAGAAAAGGAAACAGTGCCAACTCAAGCCTGACATCTGTATAAAAACAAAAATAATCTGCTGTCAGCAGAATGTTCAATGACTTCTATCACCCCGGTGCTGCGAGAGACGAGCGGCTGCGAGGATTCGGCTGTTTTGCTAGGCTCAGTGGATCGGAATGCATGCTAATTACCATCAGGAAAAAAAAATAAAAAATATGTGTCGAGCCTTATGCTTTCTGGCACGCCGCCGCACCTTGGCGAAGGACATGCCGAAAGGTTCCTGCAAAAGCCGAGATTAATGAACACTGTTGAATCGTCGTAATGCCGTGTCAACAAAACCCATACATTTCATTACATAGGTCACGGGGCCCTGTGTTTTAATGTCACGCTTTAAATTTAACAACATCTGTCTTAGTCAATCGAGAGGGGCTGAAAAAGCGAGATAAATATTTTTATTTTTTTTACCTCGCCGCGTTATTTGTAATTGTAATCGCGCACTTCGCATATTCCTCGTACAGCGGGAACCAATAGGAGATATTCACCCAGAACAATCTTTATGCATGTCAGTTTAATCTAGGCTGCCTGTAGCTAAGCAGGAACAAGCTATTAAATAACACACACACAAACACACACACACACACACACCTCATGCTCTCAAAGCTTTGGTCAAATTTTCAAAGTTTAACCTATGTAGATCAATGCACTTCCTTAAAAGAGTTTCATAAATTAAAGTGCAGAGGGCTTTTTTTTTTCCCTTTTTTTTTTTCTTTCCTCCTCTCCGAGCAGAAAAAAAAAAAAGCTGATGAGACAGGTTTAGTTTAATCTCAGGCAATAGAAGTCATTAACCATTCTCCCAGGAATTAAAATATAGCTTGCCCTTTTCTTCTCTCACTTATCATTAGCATCACTTTAATCTCCCAGCGTTTCACACTGCTATTTTAATCATTACTTACTGCCTTTTGACAACTGAAGAACATGCCTTCCTCTTGCTCAGGCAATATCCCCGTTTTAGCTGACAAAATGTAGGACATCATGTAAAAAAAAAAAAAAAAAAAAAATTTTCACTTTCCCCTGTTTAGCACTCCGATTAAGAGTGCACGGGGAAAAAAAAAGAAGAAGAAGAAGGAACGCAAGAGTAAATGAGCAATTATATAGAAAACAGCGGTAAAATAATCGAAAACGCCAGCTCGGGAGGGTTTCGCGTCATGCCGCGCGGCGTGGAAGCTGGTATTTGCATTTATCATGTTGTTTAAGAAGTAGATCATGGATTCTGTGTATTTTCTTATGTGGGTCATTTGGTGAGCTGGGGCCATCCATTTCTTTGTCCTTGACTCAATGAAAATTTACGAGAAAATTGCATCTTTTCCCAAGCCGAATATAAATCAAGCGTTATACGCCGGCTTTCACCGTCTCTGACAGATGTAGGCCACGTTCGAAACTTTGTTCCTACACTGTTCCGTGTTCGGTGAGCGCGCCGGGGCAAAAGACAAACGCGGACGCGATACGTCACTCCGTTTAAAACATTAAGCCACTGATCCTGGATAAATGAGGTAAGGCTTTAGTGAAATCTTCGGCTCGGCATTGTAGGATAACTGGCCAGAAATGAGGTAGAATAGAGTAGCGTAGTGTTTCTTCAAAATTGTTCCTTCGCATGTACCAGCTTGTTTCTGGAAGATGGGGTCAGAGCGCAGGGTCAGCCATGAAACGGCGCCCCCATGGAGCACAGAGGGTTAAGGGACATGATCAAGGACCCCAGATCGGCAGATTGGCGATACCGGGGCTCGAACCCGTGATCTTTGTGATCTGTAACCCAGAGCCTTAACCATCATAAACAGCTTGTTTTAGATGCCACTGATTATATGTGGCGAGTTTTGTAGTTGCTTCGGAGACGAGACGTGATAACTTGGGGTCTGATTTGGGTTTAGTAAGAGTCAGAACTTGTAATACATATGACATACTGTATCACCTCATTGACTGACGTTTGGGATGTGTTTTTAGTAGGGTTGTCTAGGTTATAAACACGTTAACGCAAAAATTCACCGAAGAACAAAAAAAAAGAAGAAATGAATAAAGAAACTTCGGTGCGTCCACTCACGCCTTCCTAAAAATCAACCAAACAATGTAACCCAAACATATCAACAGCTTATATGGAAAGCAACCGGAACAGAATTCTTAAAGGAGCCACGTCCCATATTTTACAATTGAAACAACCACTAAAAACACTGAAATTAATGAATTAACAAGAAATGAATATTAAAAGACAAATTCCCAGAGTTAAATAAATATTAAATATTCAATTATTTTACTGAAGGGAGAGATTTTTATAGAAATGTATATAATTATGACATCTGTAACAGTTATTAGAAACATGAAAAGTTTTCGTTTATGGTACGTTTAAAACATGCGATTAATCACGAGTTGGCAATCGTGTGATGAATTAATTGCGATTAAATATTTGAATCGGTCGACAGCCCTAATTATAACATCGGTTACAGTTCGTTAGAGTATTCGAAACATGAAAAGTATTTATTTATGGTACATTGAAAACGTGCGATTATTCACGAGTTAACTCGTGGCAATCGTCCGATTAATCGCGATTAATTCAATTACATTTTATTTGTAGAGCGCCTTTTACAATTTGTCAACGTCTCAAAGCAGCTTTGCATAATACTTTTACTGAATATTTATTAAATATAATTGATTAAATATTCGAATCGCTCGACAGCCCTAGGTTCAGGATCAAATGTGGATAAATAATGCTTTTGCGAACTGTTTTTGGAGTTCAACGTATGCAACGTTCACTTTAGCATCAGCTGTATTCCACTTTCAAACTATTTGGCGTTAAGCACAGCGTCAAAAGAAACTGGTTTAATCCATGAAACATGGAATATTATTTAAAATAAATAAATAAATAAAATAATTTGTAACAGAATAATGATTATGCTGATGACTAACTGTAAACTGACACTAACTTAAACTAAAAAAAAAAAAAAAAAAAATAATAATAATAAAAATAATAATAATTTGTAACAGAATAATGATTATGCTGATGACTAACTGTAAACTAATAATAATAATAATAATAATCAACTAATAATAATAAAAAAAATAAATAAAAATAATAATAATAATTTGTAACAGAATAATGATTATGCTGATGACTAACTGTAAACTAAAAAACACAATAATAAAATAATAATAATAATAATAACATAATAATAATAATAATAATAATAATAATAATAATAATAATAATAATAATAATAATAAATAATAATAATAATTTGTAACAGAATAATGATTATGCTGATGACTAACTGTAAAACTAAAAAAATAAAATAAAATAATAATAATAATATAATATAATAATAATTTGTAACAGAATAATGATTATGCTGATGACTAACTGTAAAACTAAAAAAATAAAATAATAATAATAATAATAATAATTTGCAACAGAATAATGATTATGCTGATGACTAACTGTAAACTAAAAAAATAAAAAATAATAATAATAATAATAATAATAATAATAATAATAATAATAATAATAATTTGTAACAGAATTGTAATGATTATGCTGATGACTAACTGTAAACTAAAAAAAAAAAAAAAAATAATAATAATAATAATAATAATAATAATAATAATAATAATTTGTAACAGAATAATGAATAATAATGATTATGCTGATGACTAACTGTAAACTAAAAAAAATAAACTGTAATAAAAAATAATAATAATAATAATAATTTGCAACAGAATTGTGATTATGCCGATAACTAACTGTAAACTAAAAAAAAAATAAATAAATAAAAATAATAATAATAATAATAATAATTTGTAACAGAATAATGATTATGCTGATGACTAACTGTAAACTAAAAAAAAAAATAATAAATAAAAATAATAATAATTTGTAACAGAATTGTGATTATGCCGATAACTAACTGTAAACTACAAAAAATAAATAAAAATAAAAATAATAATAATAATTTGTAACAGAATTGTGATTATGCCGATAACTAACTGTAAACTACAAAAAATAAATACAAATAAAAATAATAATAATAATTTGTAACAGAATTGTGATTATGCCGATAACAAAAAATAAATAAAAATAACTGTAACTAACTGTAAACTACAAAAAATAAATAAAAATAAAAATAATAATAATAATAATTTGTAACAGAATTGTGATTATGCCGATAACTAACTGTAAACTACAAAAAACAAAACAAATATGTGCTGTGTTTTAGTATAAAATGAGATCAATTTTTCTTTCATTTTCTGGCACAAACTGGATTAAGAGGTACATTACATCATGCGTTGTTGATAACCAATTTATAATGGCCCCTTTTTAGCCTGGAAGCTATCAGTGGAATGTTACGATTAGGGAGAGTGCTATTGAAGATGATATAATGCGTATATGTTGACCTCGGCTGCTACTTGACACTGGAGAAACACCGGCTCGTTCAAAACACGGGATTAAAAAAAAACAAAAAAAAAATGTGTCTTTTTTTTTGTTTGTTTTTTTTTTAGGGGGGGGGTCACATGCACTGAAATACTAGCGTTTTCTTTTTTCTCCCCCTCCCTCATTCCTCTTCTCCTTCTTTCTCGATTGCACTCCTTTGAAAACCAACACCGACACCGGGTCCTCGGAAAACGCTTGGAAACAGTTTATGAACATTTCAACAAATCAAATCCCTCCTTATAGAGTGAAGGGGTGTAGGAAAGGGGGGATGGAGGAGGAGGAGGAGGAGGAGAAGAAGGAGTGAAAAAGCAATTCATTTTCTGATCTCGCTCCAAGTTCAAAGGCGAACTCAAAGTGATACTTCAAAGGGGCGCGCGAATCAAAGACGCGCAGCTGTTAAAACAACCTTTTGTTAGCTCATTGTCTTCCAACCGATCTCCGCAGCAACATCTACAGCGAGCGGAGGAAACGGCCGTAACATTCGGCCGCTGGACGTCCCGAGACGTCGCCGACCGGAAGAACGATATTCCGTCGGAGAGAGGTGTGCGACGTGCGCCTGTTTACAGTCGATACAATACAGGGAATGAAGAGGTCCCGGATGTGCGTAACAGACGCACAAGCGCTCTATAATATAACTGTTGTTTGTCTGCTTTGCTGAATAGCAACCACATTAAAGCGCCAACCTAAGCCAGCTGGGTTTGTTTTTTTCCTCTTCAAAAGAGCATACTGAAGTGTTAAAGTCACTATCATCACATAAAAACGAGCAGCGGTGGAATTTTAATGCTAGGATACAGAAAGGCTGAGCGGCGTGGAAAAAAAAAAAAAAAAACACACACACACACACACACCACACACACACACACGCGAGAGCTTTTGCCTGCCCACTGACTGGACTTAATTTTTTAATACACGTTAGCACCTGGCTTTAATCCGACTCTAATGTTCATTGTCAAGGGTTAGCGGCGAGATATCGGGGGAAAGCGCCTGTCAATCAAAACCCGCCGGTCAAATTAAAGTACGGCTCCATTAAGTTTCAAATGGAAGCGACGGAGGGCCGCCGTGAATCAATCACATAAGCGAAACTGGTTACGGTTATTATATTCACATTCCACCCGAAAAAAAAAAAAAGGGGGGGAAAAAAAACCCTACATTAGTTTTATCAAGTCGACTACAGTGCTCCGAGACAGTTTAATATTTGATGCTTATACATTTTTACTCGAGCGTGACTCTTTAGGAGCCAACGTGGATATTAAATGCTGTGTTAAATAAAAGTATTAATAAAAGTGTCAAAGCCCGTACGGGAAGTGGGGAAGGGGGAGGGGGATTCTGAAGGAATGGAAAGCATACTTCGTGTGGGGTTTTTCTTTTATTAATTATTGTTATTATTATTTATTATTATTATATTATATATTATTATTATTATTATTGAGGGGCACGGTGGTGGCTTAGTGGTTAGCACGTTCGCCTCCTCACACCTCCAGGGTCGGGGGGTTCGATTCCCGTCTCGGCCATGTGTGTGTGGAGTTTGCATGTTCTCCCCCGTGCCTCAGGGGGTTTTTCTCCGGGTTCTCCGGTTTTCCTCCCGGTCCAAAAACATGCACGGTAGGTTTTGATTGGCACCTTGGGAAAATTGTCCCTAGTGTATGAATGAATGTGTGTGAATGTGTGTGTGTGTGTGCCCTGCGATGGGTTGGTATTCCAATCCAGGGTGTATCCTGCCTTAATGCCCATAGACGCCTGAGATAAGGCACAGGCCTCCCCGTGACCCGAGGGAAGATCGGATAAAGCGGTAGAAGATGAATGAATAGAGAATGAATGAATGAATGAATGAATTATTATTATTAATAGTGAGCAGGTGGTCCATAATCAGAATGAATGCACTTTTAAATGTTATTAGAATCACATTGGAGTGATCACAGCGGATCGATGGAGTAGTTTACATGTACGCTTTTCAATCCGATTGATGACGGATTATTTGGCTGGCAAAAACAAAAACTCCCGCGTTGTCAGTTTTATCATTAAGTACTTGTGCATATATATATATATATATATATATATATATATATATATATATATATATATATATATATATATATTTATCGCTTCCTTCTGATCTAGATCAAAATGCATGGTAATTGAACCGACTTACCTAATTTGTAGCATTTTCAGAAGCACAAATGCCAAACAGCCGTGGCGAGGCAGAGGGAAGAAAAGAGAGAGAGATAGAGAGAGGGAGAGAGAGAAAAAAGAAGACACGTTGTAAGTGGAAACATGTAGGGCACTTTAACAAAATCATCCTGCTGACAGACAAAATAATCTCCAAATCCCTTTCATTTCTATCCTTGTTGTAATAAGTTATACAGCAGACGTACAAGCAAAGAGGCCCCCGTGTGCAACCCTGGAAAAAAAAAAAACGTTGCATTTTAAATAGAACTTCTCACCCGGGGCCGAAAGTAAATGCCTTTTATAAAAATATAAATAACTAAATAAATACAAAAAAAAAACAGATTCAGTGCACAAGTTTTTCCCAAATCATCAATTCATTAGTTAAATAGAGTTGCCTCATTGTACTTGTCTGGTTCCTAAGAGCGCTAAACTGCCTATTAATATGCCCAAATATTGATGTGGCTTCTATAACAGCAAGGTAGTTCCATGTTTCCATACAATACACGTATAAATGTGAATTCTTCATATCACCGTACGCCTTATCCTCATCGGACAAACGTAACGGCTAGTGAGTCTGGCGAGCCTCCTTATTTTTCCTCTCAGCAAGTTTGTGTTTGGACTTGACAGAAGGTTAAGAGCGCTTTCCATACTTTTCGACTTTAGTCGTCTCCATTTCATACATAAAATAAATAATAATATGTAAGTTTCTACATAAAATAAATAAATAAATAAATCATTTACTTAGTCAGTCACATCTTACCATTGTGGAACGTTTATAATGAAGCAACGCTTAGCTTATGACAACGCTGCATGAAATAAATGAATACATTTGTGTTGCGAGGCCATAAAAAGTTTGTAAGGAAAACATTTTTTATAAAAAGTTTAAGTCCACATCTGATGTTATTCATTTAAAAGGACCTAAAAGCTATGCACTTCCTAAACAAAGTACATTTGACATGCTTTTCTGACTCTCACCAGGACTCAAGATTAATGATAGTGGCTTCCAGTTAAGCAAAGATGCCAACTCTGGCACAATGCCATGATGCCATGCCCTGAAACCCACGACAAGCTAATGTCTCGACAGTGAAAACACTACGAGTCACACATTAGTTATTGAGAGCAATAGCCCTGAGTGGTTCACACACCCTTTTAACATTCTGTATATATTTGGAAACTAAGGCTGAGTCCAATATGATAATACTATTTTTCCCCTTACCAAATGCTAAAGATATTCATGTGAGACGTAGAAGTGTGTGTGTGTGTGTGTGTGTGTGTGTGTGTGTGTGTGTGTGTGTGTCTGGCTCCATCTGGAAGATTCAAGCACTCGGGGGCTGTCACACAATAGGGAGACGAAAGCCTGCTGAAGGATAACAAATGACTTCATGGCAAAACAGCCATTGAAATTCTTTCAGTATGTGGCATTAAAAACAACTGAACAAATAGAGATAAGAAGGTTAGTAGGATTTGAAATGAGATTTCTCCCTCTCTCCCGCTCCCTTCCTCTCGGCCTCCGTTAAAGAGCTAAACAAAACAAATGGAGCTTATTACTGCAGATTACCTTACACTGGACAGATTCGCTGTGTGGGGCCAAGTGTAAACAATGCCTTTCTCTCTGCTCACAAAGTACGCACCATTTATAACACTGAGCAATCATAGCCACTGCTCGGGCAGATAAAGGGAAATGTGTACGCCGGCCGCGGCGTTTTAAAAATACAACCGTTTAAAAGGCCCTGTTTGTGCGCGGGCGCGTGTGCGTGTTACTATAGCAAACACCGATAAACTAATTATTGTCTGCTATAAGGATTATATCATTGCTGTATACATAAAGCCTGGGGGGGATTGGGAGGATTTCAGGCTGTGCGTCATGTGACTGACTCAAAGTCACATCCTACCCAGAGGAGCAAGGACACAAAAGTAGCAGGCCAGAGTGAAAAGTGTCGATAGGCGCGCGAACCTTTTCCATGTTGGAAAAGAAGGAGGCCGCGCCCAGGTGGGGCAACTTTAAAATATGCGTTCTGCGCGGAAACCAGTGGAACGAGAAAAAAAGAAAAAGAACTGTGGGCCGAGCAGAGAGGCCAAATCTAGTGATTGCACATATATATTTTGTTCATTTGCCACTCTGTGTCCTGTCAGCGGGCCCCCACGAAAGCTCTCTCATGCAATTGGATTTATGATTTATACGCGGAGCCGGCGAGCAACAGGCTCCGAGTGCGGCTCCGGCGGCGGACGCGAGATTTATCGCGGGCCCAGTCCATCTAACAATCAGGCGTTAAACAGAACAAAAACCCATTCCAAATAAATTCCCACTGTATTTGTGTGGCGATTTGATTTAACAGCCTTCAGGGAGGCACCATTTGGTAGCACGAAAAGCAGCAAGAGGTAGGTGGTGTCTGGGAGTGGGCCGGAGGAGGAGGAGGAGGAAGGGGAGGATTGAGAGAGAGAGAGAGAGAGGGGGGGGGGGGGGGGGGGGGGGGTTTGAAGAGAGGGGTTGGTGAGGGTATGTGCCAGAAGTGTTTATTGTGTCAGGTTGATTTATTGAGTGAGCTTCATTTCACTGAATGTTCTCAGATATTTATTTCCCTAAAGGCGCCACAAAGATATGAACAAGCCTGCATCCACATATGTCATCATTGCCCATTTTACAGAGTCAGGAGATTTCTGTTCAAACCAGAGAGAAAGGAAAAGAAGAGTAGGTGTGTATGTGTGAGTGTGTGTGGGGGGGGGGTGAAAAAATGAAATAAATAAACGAAATCTATACCTTTCCCAAACAAAACAAACAAACAACACACAAACCTACCTGCACTCTAATGTCAATAAACTCCATAAACTCGGACTTTTTACAGTGCTGAAAAAAGGAACTGTCAAAAAAACTCCGCGCCAGCCCCTGGCGCATCGGCAATGCTGACAAACCTGAGATGGCTCATAAATTTAGCAGCTCCTATAAACAACGGTTTGGTTTCATGGGCTAAGGCGAGAGAGAGAGAGAGAGAGAGAGAGAGAGAGAGAGAGAGAGAGAGAGCGCTGGAGGAGCGATCGGGCTGGCCGAGATGAGAAAACAGTGGGAAAGTAAAGCAGATGGTGCTGGCCTTTGATTTTCCAGATGGCTGTCCTGACTGGTGAGCCACAGTGACACTGAGGCTTCTCATTGACATTCTGCCTCCGCTGCCGCAACGGCCCCCGCGTCTCTCTGTCTCATCCCCCACTTTCTCTCAGTCTGTCTGTCTCTCACTCTCCTCCACTCTCTCCTTCCCTCCAGAGCCGGGTATCTCTCAATGTCTCCCCATCCCTCAATCTCTCTCTCTCTCTCTGTCTCTCTCCCTCGCCAATATAGCCATTCTCATTTCGCCCTGGCTGCCTGTTGCCACTGTTTATCCAACAGCCATAATAAGACACAATTGTACATGGCACCTTTTATTTAGAGAAGCAAAAGCAATTACTATTGTGTGACCTGACTGCAGCCATCCCCCATTAAGAGACTTAATGTAATGTTAATATTAAAAGACAAATGCAGGATAAATATAATGAAGTTTGGTGAATGCGGGTTACGCGGGACCCATAATTACGTCGTTCCGACTACTGTATTTGTGCACATCTACATTTATTAATACATTTATTATAAATCACTTGCTGACACAAGAAGAAAAAAAAAAGAAAAAAGAAGAACGCTGTCAATCTCAGCCTAATGATTATCTTCCGAAGAGGGGGGGGGGGGGTCTTAATATGACCCATCGTCCCTATTTGTTCACATATTCATAATTTACCACACAACATGACTATTAAGCAGTCCCTCCTAATTTAAATTGGCCAGGGGAAGGGAATTTAGTGCTGAAGAGGCCATTTCATGACCTTTCGCTACACCTCGCATTTTTTTGGGTCAAAGCATCATTACCATAGTGCAAGCTCAAAGAGGACATCTAAAAAATCCCTTTAATTATGCTGTGTTTACTGGAAGCTAGTGGACTGCACTCACTTTAATGAAACATCACAGCGCATGCATCTCGGGCCCATGGGAGACGAGGCCTGTGCTCGACCAATCCGGCTCCTCTACGGCGTACACAATTAATTGATCCGTGAACCATATTTTTCAAGCTGTTTTCTGTGCAAGTTGGAAATATGACAGCATAACGCTGAACCATATGGCACGGGGAAAAGAAATATTTGGAGAAACTACAATTATTCGCCATAAAATCAGCTAACTTTATATTCTGTGGCTTTGATTCTTTCTCATTGGGCTGTGTTTAGAGGAATGTGGACGCTCTGATAAAAAAAGACGGACGTTCCGGGATTTACATACAGGTTATTAATTGTGTGTGTGTGTGTGTGTGTGTGTGTGTGTGTGTAGTTTGAGTTTTTTTTTTTTGCCTTGATTAGAATTGTTTTTTTTTTAACCCAAATAACGAAGCAGAATTTCATAGCATCAAATCTACCACAGGGATTAGAATGTACAGGATTAGAAATTGAAATAATATATTTGAATGAATGAAGGTATACGTTAAAGTTTAGAATTAAGCAGATAATCATAGTCCTACATGCATACAGATATTAAAAATAAGTATAGGTAAAGGAAATTTGAAACAAAGCGATATGTAAATTATGTGCATGGTGTGTCATTTGTCGCTAGGCTACCTTGTGAAATTGTACTTCTGGATTTACACGGTATGTTTTTAATAATTTTTTGCAATATGTTTGTTAAAAATGCGCAAACGTGACCAAATTAATTATAGATCAAACTACAATTTAAACACTTATTTATTAATTCACTGTCACTATGCTGACGAAGTAGACGATGTCCATGGTAGGGTTATTATATAGAAATAACATATATATATATATATATATATATATATATATATATATATATATATATATATATATATATACATTTATACACAGTGGTACCTCGTTGTATGTCATGAATTAGTTACTCAGAAAGCGACTTTGACTGAATCCGACGTTAAACCGAACTGAATTATCCCATTTGTCTCAGGTCATGATCGGGGAAGTAATTAGCAGCTTCCTCTAGATGGCGCTCCAGGCGAATGCGACGGAAACTGAAGGAAGCGACGTTAACTGACGTCAAAGTCCCGACTAAACATCCGATGTTAGCTGAAGGTGACGTTTTACACTGAGGGCGACACACACATTGAGTGTGTGTGTGTGTGTATGTGTGTATTATATATATATATATATATATATATTATATATATATATATATATATATATATATATATATATATATATATATATATAGGAATTATAAAAGAAGGAATGATAAAATGCTATGACCTAGCAAATAACAAAATGCTACTTATGGAGTTTACTATCATGGCTCAGGAGAAGCAAAGTTACATCATCTGTATGGACGGACTGTGTGTGTGTGTGTGTGTGTGTGTGTGTGTGTGTGTGTGTATGAAGCTGTGAGAAGCAGAAGTACAGCAGCAGTGCTGTAGACAAGCTTAGTGTACCTCTGGACATGATCTCTGATTACTATGATGTCATGTCTGAAATGGAGGAAAGTAGTGACGCTCTAAAAAAAAAAGTGTAGCGCAGGCCCTCTCGAGTGGCAGATTGCTTTCTCCGGGATGCGGATAAGTGACGACGGAGGCCGCGGCCTCCTCCACGTTGGGGGTTGGAAATGAGAAATAAGCGCTTCCTGCTGCATTCTGTCCAGCCGCAAAAACAATTTGCGGCGAGAAAGGGGAGGGGGGGTTAAAAAAAAAAAAGTCCCGCATAAACGAGTAAACGGGGGTCCACTACTGGAAGCCATGGGATGGAAATCTCCGGCACTTGGAGCCAAGATTTTTCATAAGCAACTTCCTTCAACTAAGCCAGACGTTCTCATAGTCTGCTGTGAATTCGCCTTAATATGAACAAAGCAGTTCAGGGAGATCAACAGGCCCATCGGACTCAAAGTATTATAGGGCAGACGAAAGAAAGGGGCAAACGGGTCATCACTATTCCGAAGCAGCTTAACTCGGAAACGCTTTGGCTCTGGCTTGAGGCTTTGTTATTAAACGGTGACCATCTTCCTGGGGAATCCATGCCATGGCATGTAGGATGACATTAGTGGACAGCTGGATGGAAGCTGCCATGGGAATGTGTCTTCAGGTCAGTGAATTAAATGTGTGGTAGATAAGCCATAGCACTATGACATGACTGTGTATATATATATATATATATATATATATATATATATATATATATTGCAAGAACGTGCTGGACTGAGCCCTGAGATTGCAACATCTATTTCTTATAAAACTAGTCTTACAAATACATCACTGTCACAAGCTTTTCCGACACCCATAAGCCAGTTTTTAATGCCTCTTACAAAGTAGCCGGAAGATCCGGGTTTTAATTGTTCTCCGTGGGTCCTCCACTGAGTGAACCATCATTTTGGAACGCCGGAGCACCGAGACAGGCTGAGACAAAGAAAGAGTTGGTCTCTAATCTTGGCTGTTTTCTCCACTTAAACGGAGTTGATTGGAGGTGGAAGATTCACAAAGCTCCAGGTGATTTCCATAAGAAGAGGAGGACGGCTTCTTAATGGGGGTCAGTGCCAGGGCCGGAGCGTGAATTGGCAGGGGTGCATCAATTAGAGCGCAGCCAAAGCTCAAGCTAACGATAAGGCAAACGGCTGATAGAGAGGTGTAATCTTCATTAGAGGTGTGTAAAAAAAAAACGATGACAGTCTCACAAAGACGTGGCAAATGAGAGTGCGGGAGAGGGCAAGGAGCGAGATGCCTCCACTTACGACAGACTCATCCCGAAGTACTTAAGACTTTATCGCCGGCGGTATACTCGGACAGCTTTCTTTTAAGAGGTACATTCATTTTTCGCTTATTTTAGGTTAGTAAAAATGAATGGGTTTCACCCGAGCCTACATTACGGGTCCTTATAGGAATAACCTTAATATCAAGTCATATTTCGTTCATATCGGTCTAAAAAGTTAACATCGTGTATACGGATTCATACCGCTGTCGTTAGGGATGGTAAGATTCGCCGGTGAATGGTCATGAAAGTGAATTATTTGACACATCGTTTGAAAAAAGTGTCCATTTGGTCCATTTACTGATTTATTTCTATATAATTATTAGTTTTGTATGTGCGCTATGCTTTTATTATTCGGAACTTTTATTATTAGAGGTTTATTAGAGGTTCGAGATTTATCTCACAGGTTCAATTCTGACCACCACCAAGCTACGACTAGTGGGCCCTTGAGCAAGGCCCTTAACTCTTCATTTTTAAGTCGCTCTGGATAAGCCTCTGGATTGGCATATTTTACGCATATAGATTGATTTCTCCTCGCTAAACTGTTTATTGATGCATCACAACACTTAGGAGACCGAGATGTGTCCCGAGAGTCGCACAGAATAAAGATTGACATGGCAGAGGTAGAGCTGCATCGTCCTGGAGACAGAACAGGAAAACAACATTCGTTTTTATGGTTGTTTTTTTTTTTTTCACCACTTGTGAACGGGCCATGCGTTAGATATCAGATGGCACGTATGTAAATCTGTGATTCGCTGTCTGTCTAAAGCAAAGAAATAAAAGCAAACTCTCTGAACTGCATTCATTTGCATAGCATTACATTTTTTCCATTGCATTAACTCTTATCCTTGACGATGCAACGAGATGCAAATCGCATCGGAATAATTGCCATTACCATTTATATATTATATATATATATATATATATATATATATATATATATATATATATATATATATATGTATGTACATTTATGTATGCATGTACATTTTTTGCGCTCATTTATTGCAGATCAGACATCCATTTTTGAACAATAGATTATGCTATTAAGCGCTTATATTTACTTAATAGTAGTGTATTCTAAGTATTGTATACAGAGATATTACATTTAATAGCAATGTAATTTAACTAAACGTGTTAATATTTAGCAATAACATTCTTAAAAATAAGGCGAAAATAGTAAAACAATTGGTATTGGATGATGATGAACGGATTAATTGCTTTTCTATTTTTATATATATATATATTTATATCAGGGTCAATCCTAGCCACTTTCTCTCTCGGTCATTGTTGCTACCGGAGTGTAATATTTATCAATAACTGCTCAATCGATGTGCAAAAGCCATTTAGAAATTTGACACTCAGATCATTTAGTAATCGGATGCGAAAGAAAAAGGACTTTCCCTAGAGTCCGACCAGGCTTTCACGGTTCGCCTCTGTCCGACGCAGGAAGTTTGATCTGCCTGAGATGGCGGGTTTATCTTTTATATTGGAGATGAAGGGCGGAGCAGAGTTCCTGAGCACGTCATCACCAATGTAAATGTAGCTTGCAAGAGATGTGGTCGTCTAATCGAGGGTTTAAATTGTGTTTGTATCGCCAGAATCATCTGAGGATGGACGACATGTGACACACTCCTTTAAATACACATTTTATATCAGGAATGTCATCTTTTCAGAATTCGCATTAACATGGCGTTTTTCTAGTGCTTTGGATTCGGTTTGATTGGGATCCGTTCGAGAATGGCGTGTTCTAGGGCCAGACGACCTCAGCCGCCTCGGCCAGGCGCTTTCTCAAAAGGCACTCGAGTCGGATTTGCACTCGAAACGTGCACTAATCGAACGCCTTAGAAGAAGCGGCAATAGTCACGGTAGCGTATGTTCGTCCGCGCGAGGTCTGGATGCTCGCTGCATTATTTACCTGTAATAAAAACGCAGGCCTCGGGAAGACAAAGTAATTAACAAAACTGCACACACTGACATTTAGTGCTTTGTGCCAGGAAGCGGCAGCTCTTTGATGTTGTTATGCGGAGAAAAGGTGCGCGCTTAATAAGGTAAGATATTAAAGTGCACATGTGTGAAGAGTGTTCACGAGTGTGTGTGTGTGTGTGGGTGTGTGTGTGTGTGTGTGTGTGTGTGTGTGTGTGTGAGAGGAGTGGGCGAGCTCAGAAGCAGAAAGGAATTTGATTACATTGCGTCCACCTATCCAAACGAACCCCATCATGTGAACATTGTGCATCCAAGCACACAAGCAGTTCCTGGGCCCACACAGCCAATCGTACACCATTTTAAGTGTATATATTTTGGGGCTGGGGGGGGGGGGGGGGGGGGGGGGGGGGGGGGGGGGGGTGGAGGGGGGGGGGGGGTTGATGAAAAATATATATATATATATGACAATCTGCCCTATTGAACGGCTTTGTTCCCTCAGGCCAAAGCGAAATGGTAATGCACGCCACATTTCCAGCGATCCGAAAGTCTCCTTTATATTTCTGCGTAGAGGAAAAAAAGCAGCGCTGTTCCAGGATCTCATAAACCTGTGAAGAGAATCGGTGGAGCAGATAAATTTGCAACGCCACAGCGCAATTAAAACCCAATTCGATTTGAGCGCATGCCGTCCATCTGTCAAAGGGAAACAAAAGCTGCGGAGATGCATTATTAGCGACTCCCTGCTTGCGTTCATTTGCTTGTGGAGAAAAGTGTGCGCTGGAAGCGGCGCATGTTTTAAGGACCTGCGCGGTTGAGGCGAATTCTTTGTTGTTTTTTTAACAGAATGCAGTATTCCACCGCAAGCCGCCGTACTTCCTATACACTGCGAAAAAAAACAAAAAGAAGCTCTGCTGGCTTGAAATAAGCAAAATTCACTTAGGGATCATTAAAATCAAACAAGGAATGCCAATGGGGTAAGCAAAATTGACTTGGTAAGAAGGAATATTCATTCATTCATCTTCTACCGCTTTATCTGATCTTCCCTCGGGTCACGGGGAGCCTGGGCCTATCTCAGGCGTCTATGGGCATTAAGGCAGGATACACCCTGGATGGAATGCCAACCCATCACAAGGTGCACACACACACACACTCACATTCATACACTAGGGACAATTTTTCTTACCGTGCATGTTTTTGGACCGGGAGGAAACCGGAGAACCCGGGGAAAAACCCCCTGAGGCACGGGGAGAACATGCAAACTCCACACACACATGGCCGAGACGGGAATCGAACCCGGACCCTGGCGGTGTGAGGCGAACGTGCGAACCACTAAGCCACCGTGTCCCTTGTAAGAAGGAATATTTAGATGATAATAGATCCTATAACCAGTTACCAACCAGCTTTTTGCTTAACAACTAGTGGCAGCATGGTGGTGGGATTTACTTCTTCCCGCAGGCTATACTCTGCCTGAACAATTAAAACACTCAAATAAACACCATCATAACTGGAAATAGTGGGGCACATTGGCTTAGTGGTTAGCACGTTCGTTTCACACCGCCAGGGTCCGGGTTCGATTCCCGTCTCAGCCATGTGTGTGCCGAGTTTGCATGTTCTCCGGGTTCTCCGGTTTCCCCCCGGTCAAAAAAAAAAAAATGCACGGTAGGTTGATTGGCACCTTGGAAAATTGTCGCTAGTGTATGAATGTGTGTGATTGTGAGTGTGTGTGTGTC
Source organism: Kryptopterus vitreolus (assembly GCA_030449085.1). Classification (NCBI taxonomy): domain Eukaryota; kingdom Metazoa; phylum Chordata; class Actinopteri; order Siluriformes; family Siluridae; genus Kryptopterus; species Kryptopterus vitreolus. The sequence continues at coordinate 15,575,931 of JACRUU010000011.1, read as the reverse complement.
CTGCAATGGGTTGGCATTCCATCCAGGGTGTATCCTGCCATAATGCCCATAGACGCCTGAGATAGACACAGGCTCCCCGTGACCTGAGGGAAGATCGGGGAAGATCGGATATAGCGGTAGAAGGATGAAGATGAATGAATGAATGAATAACTGGAAATAACACACCTGTACATTCTGTACACGTTCCTACAATTATATACAGTACATTATTATTTATATCAGTCTTGTTATATCCCATCTATGTCTATACTTTCTTCTGCACTGGATGCTCTTGTCGCCAAGTCAAATTTCCTTGTGTGTGTAAACATACTTGGTAATAAAGCTTCTGATTGTAAATCTGAACCTGTGAAATCTTCTGGTCCCGGGGACAATGCCTTAACCACTGAGTTACCACCTCCAACCCATCTAGGCTTTATAAACACAAGCTGGGATCTTCCTTAAGATCCGTAATATGAGAATTTTCCAGGGGAGTATCAGACTTCAAATTAGCACATTAGCGCAATTAGCGCATTCACTTTATTCTTGCACTTTATATCAGTCGCTTGGTTAAATAAAGGATTTTTATCCTTTTATTTCATTTTCTTACTATAACATTTATAGTCTAATGTGGTTTTTGAAACTTTTAATCTCTGATGGCAAAAAAGATTCGCGTATTTTCCTTTCCTAGATTTCAAGTTTTGCACTGTAGCTCTCTAGAAACCTGTCGAGGGAACTGACTGACAGAAGTCTATTAGATTCGTTTTTCCTTCTCTTTACAACTACAAATAGCAATGCTACCTGCGAGCTCCGAGCTCTTAGGTGTCACATCATTCGCGCCATCCTTATTCCCAACATAGTGTGACCTGGAAAGAAAACTTCAGCCGTAATCAATTTTCATTCATCTTCTACCGCTATATCCGATCTTCCCTCGGGTCACGGGGAGTCTGTGCCTATCTCAGGCGTCTATGGGCATTAAGGCAGGATACACACTGGATGGAATGCCTACCCATCGCAGGGAACACACACACACACATTCACACGCACATTCATACACTGGGGACAATTTTTCCAAGGTGCCAATCAACCTACCGTGCATGTTTTTGGACCGGGAGGAAACCCGGAGAACCCGGAGAAAAACCCCCTGAGGCACGGGGAGAACATGCAAACTCCACACACACATGGCCGGGACGGGAATCGAACCCCGACCCTGGAGGTGTGAGACGAACGTTCTAACCACTAAACCACCGTGCCCCCAATTTCAGCCGTAATCAATTTTGGAAAGATATACGCGAAAACAGGTAGCAGTATTTTAGTACTGTAGTGCATCCTATAACGATTATGTAATGGCTGAATAAAAGCTATGGGGGCACGGTGGTTTAGTGGTTAGCACGTTCGCCTCACACCGCCAGGGTCTGGGTTCGATTCCCGTCTCGGCCATGTGTGTGTGGAGTTTGCATGTTCTCCCCGTGCCTCAGGGGGTTTTTCTCCGGGTTCTCCGGTTTCCTCCCCGGTCCAAAAACATGCACGGTAGGTTGATTGGCACCTTGGAAAATTGTCCCTAGTGTATGAATGTGTGTGTGTCTGTGTGTATGTGCCCTGCGATGGGTTGGCATTCCATCCAGGGTGTATCCTGCCTTAATGCCCATAGACGCCTGAGATAGGCACAGGCTCCCCGTGACCCGAGAAGATCGGATAAAGCGGTAGAAAATGAATGAATGAATGAATGAATAAAAGCTACTGATCCAAGTCAACTGTTACAGGGTGAAACAAACTTTTAATAAACCTCGTTAGGATAAAAATCAAGAGCCTTGATTAGACATTTCACAGCATATATTTTAGTCATTAACCAAGTTGCTTGCTATCATTTGATATTTATGGAAATACACGTTTCACCAAATCCATCACGCTCTCTGATAAAGGTGGCTCGATCGAGCAGTACAGTATTTCTTTAGAGCTTGTTCATTTCCTAACCCAATATTTGTTGCTAAGCGCATTAATAGCTTCATATTTTGCCATTTTGTTCTTGGCCCATTTCTTTCTTACTTTCTTTTCTTTTGCCCAGAAGTGTATTTCCAGACTCATGATTCTTGTGTCATCATCCCTTAAGATTATTCCAAGCTATAATTAATTATTAGATCGTCGCAGCCGTGATTTCTGTATCTGTGCATGCGCGCGCGCGAATCGCCGCGCTGTTCTTGGTTCTATTAGGATCCAAATGTCTCGCGTAATCCTATTTGTCCACTTCAGAATCGGGCAGATAAAGATCTTTATTATGTGCGAGGAGGTTCAAGGGAGCGCGTCTCGGGCGCTTTCAGCCTTAAAAAAAAAAAAAAAAAAAAGAGAGAGAGAGAAAAAAAAATGCTATCAACTTCAAAAGGTGGAAGAGGACATCAATTTAAAATCAGAAATGTATCTGGGATCTCTACGCTCCTTAAACTACAATACATCTCGGCTGATTAAAATACATCAAAGCCTCGTCATTTGTTCCTCTGAGCAATAAGGGTAGATTTTAATTGCAAAATGTTAAACCTCACAATTAAAGGCTTTGTGCTACTTAAAGCTAGCTCAAACAGACACCAAAGGACAAGCATACAAATTAGATGCGGGGAAACGCAGCGTGCGCGAGTGCAGGGAATTAAATGGTGGCTTTAAAAGCTCCCTGCGAAATGATAATGCTTCAGATTCATCACTGTGTGTAGTGATAGTATTATGGAAGGGATGGGGGGATGGGGGGGGGGTGGAAAAAGAAAAATCAGCCAACAGATTGCACTTTTATGAGCCCCCTGTCCTCCCCCGACTGAAGGAGATTCTTCAAAACAGACAACAGGAAACTGTGAAGTAGAAGGAGACATCAACCTAGTGCGCTCGCCATTAATACCCCCCCCCCTCCGAAAAAAAAAACAACGAAGAGAAAAGAAAAAGAAACACTCAACATTTTGTTGCTACACAGCCCCAAAACTGGAAACATCCTGCCAACGCAAACAGGTAGTCAATTTAGAGTCGACGGACGAGATAAAAGACTTGTGAGGTGGTACTCTGTTGCTGCAATTAGATTAGCTCACACTACAGAGCGCCTCGGCAGCCAGACATCAATACACAAGAGCTTTACAAGAAGCCCAGTGGATATGAAAAACAACCGCAACTAGTCTTAAACCAGGATTTGTTTGGTGTAGGTCGAGGTGGGAGCTCGGTTTTTAAAGGCATCGGGTTCGGCACCGGAAGGTCCGAGGTTCAAATCCCAGCACCAGCAAGCTAGTGGGTCCTTGAGCAAGACCTTTACCTCTCAAATGCTCGGGGAGGGGGTAGCTCAGTGGTGAAGGCATTGGACTCTGGATCGGAAGGTTCAAATCCCACCACCACCACCACCACCAAGCTGCCACTAGTGGGCCCTTAAGAAAGGCCCTTAAGCCCTCAATTGCTCGGTTGTAAGTTCGCTCCTCTGGATAAGGGCGTCTGCCAAATAATGTAAACATAATGCTCGGTCGTAAGTCGCTCTGGGTAGGTAAATGTATACGAAGGGGGCGGGGACAAAAAAAGGCACTCGTGAAAGATCCGATACGGCCAAGACGAATGTCATATCTGATACAAAAGCTTCCAACTTCTCCCTTATCGAAAACCCTTATCGAAGGCAATAAATGAAGGAAGTAAACTTTAGACACACGGATTATTTGCTATTTATGTGGATTATATAGACATCGGGTTGGGGGGGGAGGGGGGGAATTCCTTGCCAGCCCAGAGGGTGGATTTATGCAGCCTATCAAAGACGCCTCTGTCAGGTAATTACAGCTAAACAACGCCTAGATTGGTTTGAATATAGCGTTATTGCGTATAGTGTTATTGGTTTGATTAAAAGACAAACGTTTTGTGTTTCAATTTGGCTAGTAGCACATTAAAAAAAAAAAGAAAAGAAAAGAAAGAAAACATTAACATTACTTGTCTGTTTATTACTGAGTATCATCATTTGCCCCACATCCTATACATTTCACATCCTATATTCTTTCGGTTTTAACCAAATATTCCAACTCGCCATCAGTGAGTGACAAAAATAAATAAATAAATAAACCCGTCCAACAAGGCTGCATTAATTAATGCACTAAAACAGTCACTGAAGGCATCTAACAGACTCTCAGCAATGAAATTTGTGTTTGTCAGAAGTGCAATTCTCATGTCCCATATGAGTATTAATGAAAAACACTTTCGCTGCTAAACCAATCCGGGCCTGGGATGATGGGATGAGAGCCGAGCTGTAAAGGAAGCCAGCAGCGGGGTGTCATGTGGGTGACGAGAAAGTGTGACCTCTCATTTTATTCTTTAATAAAGTCGCACCCAGGTGGCCCCACAGTTGTCTGGGACTCTTGAGCACTGAACAGTAGACTGCTCAACACCAGCACACACACCCTCCCCACCACACACACGCACACACAAACACAAACACACACACACACAGACACACACACTCACACCTTCCCTTTTCAGTCTACACAAACACATTGTTTCTTTTTCTAAACGGTGGGCCACGAGTCTGTTATCGAAGCCCGAAGCCCCTCCTCGATCTCTGCTGGTGAAACCTGTTCCATTGCCTCACCGATCGACTTTCAGACCTCTTTCTAACGGCCATTGCGCAACGACTCTGTGAAGAAACTCTCGGAGCTTCGACAAGCGCCTCATGCGACCTCTGCCACGTCTGTCAGACCGCCCTGTGGTTCTAGGGGTTTTTTGAGAAGCTCATAGGCTACAAGACTCGCCGGTCTGGTAGCCAAAGAGGACAAGACGTGACGCAACGTTGTTCGGCAACATTCGTGCGATTTTACAATCAAAACAATTTGTACCAATAAAATGTTCCGAAATGCTTTTTTTGTTTTTTTGTTTTGTTTTTTTTTTTCGTGGGAAGATTAAGGAGGGGTTTGTTTGTCATTTGCAAAGCGTAGCAACAATTAGCTTAAATCTGTGCGGTTGACAGACTGGAGCTAAAACGTGCCCGAGGCAGGTCATTTTTCAACTCGATACACCGATCCTAATACAAACACGGAGCGAGGCCTGAGACTCCGTTGTGCAAAATGATCTGGGTGTAATACTTTCATAACTTCCTGCAAAAAAGGAACCCTGTGGCAAGTTTTTTCAACAGGCAGGCCAGCGAAGAAAAAAAAAGAAAAAGAAAGAAAGAAAAAAAACATTCGGGTTATCAGAATTTCTGTAGGCCATTTCTTTAATTAGCTTTCATAATTTGAGTCGCGATAATGTCACGGAATTGACGAATGGAGTCTTTGAAAGGACAGGGAGGAGGGAAAAGTTAAATAACGTCCCCCCCCCTTTTTTTTTTTTTTTGTTTTTTGGAGTCGCGTGGAACGTCGGAGAATAAACACCTTCGCCGACAGATTCGGGGACTGTATGGCGAGGCAGAAAACGCGCCACGCCCACGCACCTGTCAAATCGTCCCCATTATCAGAGAAAGCGACGGCGATTTACTAACGACTCTTCTTTCTTTTTCTTTTTTTTTATACAAAATGATGATGTACACTTTAACAATCCCCCTCCTTTTGATTCGGATCCTCTTCTGTCGCGCTCGTTCGACGGAAATCGGCTTTCATCATGACATAAAAGCGGAACTCCAATCGTAATAATTATCGCTCTAGGATGCTGGTAAGATGTAACGTGGCTTGCCACCAACTTTTCTGACACATACCTATTTCTCCGCTGGGTAGCAGGTGCTGAGTGAGGATGTCTACTGAGAGCTTTTCTAACTGACAGCTGGCGGGAGGAGACACAAACAGCTGCAGCTGAGCATTGGTGGATGTGTGTGGGGCGAGAAAAGTGAGAGAAAGAGTGAGAGAAAAGAGAATACAAACAGCTCCAATACCCCTAGGGTTGTCAACACCAATAATCCCCCCCAAAACCAGGCAAACAGAGGGAAAACTGTTGCCATCGCCGATACTCGGAGGCGACGCAAAAGAAACGGACGTTTGTCGCGAGTTGTCAGAGGCGTACTTACAACTCGAATGAGAGAAAGTTTGCTTTTTTTTTCACCCATTTAGAGGCGGGCTCGCCCGAGATCAGTGTTACTGTTTTGTTTGGCCCTGCCAAGGTTATTGGAGAGCCTCGTTCCAAAATTTCCTGAGGGGGGAATTGTGTGAAAAATGACTCTGGGTAGAAAAATCATCCGGTCCCCAATCAAAAAGGGAAAAAAAAACGAAATCGGGTGCAAAGACAAAAGACGCTGTGCGAAGGAAGGGGGGGGGGGGGGGGGGGAGGGGTTTTGGGGGGGGGGGGGGGGGGGGGGGGGGGGGGGGATGGGGGGGGGGGGGGGGGGGGGGGGGGAATGGGGGGGGGGGGGGGGGGGGGGGGGGGGGTTTTCTTTTTTTTGGGATTTTTTTTTTTCTTTCGCGGAGCCGGGGGGTTTCTTTTTTTTTTGGTTGGATAATTAGAAAGTGCGAGACGTGGCGATCGCAGGAGGCGGCTCTGATAGGCAGCGCAGGTGGGCCTTGACAAGTTAACCGAGTCGCACGCGGAGCCGGGGCCGCGCTCGCAACAGATTTCGCAAGGCCGCAAACAGCGTCAAAGCGCGCGGACGCGCACGCAGAAGCATTCGCAGATGAATAAGTAACATATCATTTTTATGGCCTGCACTCGCCGGCCATTAATGGGGCCATATGAACACAACCTTGAGATGAAATGCCTGCCATGTTTAATCATAGTCTGTAATAAATTGCCTTTAACAATTGAAATGAAATGGATGCGCCGGGCACTCAGTTAATTGTGGACGTACTTATGCCGGGATGCAAACTGGAGCGCGGGTCAGTACATTTCCCCTAATAGAGTATCAGAGAGCCTCTGCCAATCGTTCGGCATGGATACAAATATGTTCTGTGGGGGCCCGAGCGCTTTTTTTTTTTTTTCACCCCTTCCCTTCCTCCGTCTAATTTAAACGCAGATTCTTCAATAGAAAAGAGGCTGGATTCACAAGCTTGAATTCCCATTGACAAAACAAAAGCAGGAAATCCCACATTTATTTGTTCTGCTATTTTTTCCAACTCCCCCACGTCTCTCTCTCTCTCTCTCTCTCTCTCTCTCTCTCTCTCACCCTTTCGTTTCTCTATCCTCACTTTCAACGCCCGAAGCTGGCAGCCACCTGCAAATGGATTCCCTTCATCATTAAAGTCCTTCACAGAACTCCAAATTTAATAAATCACCCCGGAGTCTGACATGAGTTTATCCCATGGGGTCTGCTCTAACTCGGGAGGAGCCAGTGGACATACAAAGCCACACGAGATAAGATGTGAACGACAAGTTAAAAGCTTGAAGGAAATGTGTCACCAGAAACCCCCCCCCCCCCCCCCCAAATCCCACCCTAACCCGGCACAAACTCCTTTTTTTCGGCTCTACGGCCATTTAACCTCATTTGCATGGTGCCTGTCACCGCGTCGCTCCTCCTGTTCAAGAGCTTTCATTAAGACCTAAACTTGACATCCTTTCTAACCGGTGGTATAAATCACAGCCACGGCGCCCGCACATCTCGATCAAAGATCTGGCGCTATCGTGCCATGTTTCCTTTCACGTAGCCGACAGGTCGGACGCCGCTCATCACTTACGGTAGACCAGAGTTATGTACGTAGGTTTTATCTCCCTCGTGCCTGCGTTTTATCGCCTCGCGGCATGCTAAATAACTCCCATTATTTACGTTGACGCCAGAGCTGCTACACAAAAACCCGAACGCATATTTTCGCGTTCGTTTTTACAAACTCTCTACAGTTGCTACTTTTTTCTTCTTTTTCTTTCGGTCTAGCCACCTTTCATAAAGGGTTTGGGAATTCTGACTGGCAGCAGCGGTGACCTGTTGTGTATGTTTGAACAGCTTAATAAGCTCTTAGTCATGTCTTTTATTAATAACACCCCGTGCGAGCGGTGGGAACGGGTTGACCCGAGGTCCGGCGCCTAATCTTTCCCGATTCTGCCCTGCTCCACTGGCCACTCTCTCTATCTGTTTCTCCTGCTGACGTCTTCCTGCTGCGCCGGCCCTGTCAGCACACTGGCCTTTCTATGGCTCGGGCTGCTATCTCTGTCTGGAGCATGCTGAAAGAGCCTGTCATACCCTGACATTCCTATTGGCTTGACCCTGACCCTACACCTTTAATTATCCTGCCTTAAATCTCTTCCCATGGCAAACACACACACACACACACACACATATCAAAGAAGGATATTTAAGTTAACTCAAAGTGATCTGAAAAAGGTCCTACAGCGCAATGCTGTGAGAATCATAAGCGCAACAGATTTTTATTTATTTATTTATTTATTTATTTTTATCAAGAACAAATGACATCATTCTTTAGAGCTCGCCTTTACAAACAAAGCGAACGCAGCGCTCTGAAGCTCAACTGATAACAACAGCGCAGCAGAGATAAACAATATTGTGTTGTTCACCTCGGCTTCCCGATTTCCTCCAATTAAACCTCCCTTGACTAATAGCACCACGGAGGCCTCCGTTTGATCCGCGTAATCAGATCTGCGGCTGCGGCTATTGTCTCGCATTCCTTTTCTGACATTTGAAAGGTCAAGAGTGAGAGGACATTTGATAACTGTGAATCCCCTTTTGCTCCATTTTCTCTTTTACAACCCTTAATCTCCCGTCGGCGAATGGCTAACACATAACAGTTAATCTCTGGCCGAACAGCGAGGACGGAAGTTATATTGCCATTTCAGGAAACCGCTCGATTTCTTTATTCCACTATAAAGGTAAATCTCGGAGAACTTGAGTGAAGAGAAAATGAGAAAAGATATTGTGTGTGTGTGTGTGTGTGTGTGTGTGTGTGTGTGTGTGTGTACAGTTGATTTCGAATCAAAAGCTTCCGTGCACACTTTTTTAACCACATCAAATGGGTTAGGGTTACTAAAGTACTCCGGACTGAACAATCTGCTTTCTGCTGCTTTCTTTCTTTCTTTTCTTTTTGTTCATTCTTTTCTTTTTTTTTTTTTTTTTCTTTTTTCTTTCTTTCTTCTTTCTTTTTTTCTTTCTTTCTTTCTTTCTTCCGCCACATAATTTTTATTCTAATAAATGATCCATCTAATGACTGCTATGATAGTGTAAAAATCTGGACCGTATGAAAAAATGGCCAATTTCAAAAGCATTGAGTAAAACTGAATGTAATACAATAGATACAATAGAATATCTTCCACAAATAATTGTTAATAATGATCTTTTTATTATTATTATAATATTACTATTATTATTATTATTATAAAAATAAACGTGTGTATTACAATTTTTTTTTTGCATAAATAATATGAATTAATTTATGTCATAGTGTAAATAATAGAACTTGAAATAAACAGTCATTCTATACATTTAACCAGGACTGTGGATGTGAAAAGTATAATATTTTCTTATTATTAATAGCTAATGCATACATTTGTTTAAAAAAAACAACACAATAGTCGAATAAATAACCAGTTCACATCAAATGTGTCACAAGACATGTTTTTAAGCGTTAAATTTCAGAACATCATATTTATTTCCCAGTAGTTATAACACTTTTTTCCCCCCTTGTCAGGCTTGTGCTTCAAAGAACCCAGTCGTCAGCACTGTTATCTGTGTAAAACACAATGTCTGACACAATACACAAAGCCTGGCATTCAGTTCCTGCCTCTCTCTGTGACAGTGCTCTCCTTTAAATACATCTTATTTCTTTTAACAACAACCTTGGGAGAGCCGCGGCGCTCTAAAGCGCCAACACTTAACACCTTGTAGTCAGGAAAGGGAGGGGAAGAAAAAAAAAAAAAAAGAACGCTTTCTGATCCGCTGGTGTCATTTAATCATCCGCATTCTACCGAGCTGCGCAGAAGAAAAAGAAACAATTTTGCAGGATATTAACTTCCAACTAAACCCTGCTTGTGTCATTTGTGGTTCCACTCAACCAGTAGTCCCATGGGGAACACACACACACACACACCCTCCTCACAGCTGTAATGAGCTGCACGACACAGAGTAAAACCATTGAACAGAAAGGTAGGATTAAAAAAAAAAAAGAAAGAAAAAAAAAAAGATCGGGAAATATTAGCCGTTGATGAAAACCCGCTTTGGTTAAGCGGACTATGTATAGCTCCTTGTGGTGAGAAGAGTCTGGCGGAATAGTTAATATGCCATCTCACCTCCAAGACAAGTGCAGACTTCAGTGTTTGCCTTTAGGGAGACACTTTGTCAAATAGCATAGAAAATAACTTTCGAGAGAAAATTGAACGCCGGGGTTTTTGAAGGGACGTGCCATCCGTGGGGACGTCTCGCAATTAGGCTAATGCTAAATTATCAGCGGTACGAAAAAAAGAAAACACATAAGTAAACAGCGAACTAACACTTTTTCAGTGTGGGGGATAAAAAAAACAAAAAAACAACAAAAACTTGATGCTGTTGGCGAAAGCCTCCGCATCGCTCGCTTATGGTCCGGCAGGATACAAAAGAAACGAGATGGCGTGCCATGCAAACCATTTTTGTTCCATTGCAAAAAAAAAAAAAAGAAAGAAAGAAAGGAAGGGAAAAAAAACTAGGTCATCCTCTCATAATTGTCAATCATGCAATAAATCTCTCTGTGCCACAAATGAATACTGCACTGGGAATGAAACAAAGCGTATTGGCATGCGATGTCAGCTCGACTTAATTCATTCTCCTTTTCAGAAAAGCCTATTCACATGTGAAGTTTATGGATGTCACAGAGTCTGCTCCGGAGCAACAGAGGGATAATACATATAGACAGATGTATTATGCTGGAGGGAGAGGAAGGGAAAAAAAAAACCCAGAAAAAAACTTTTTATCAGCGTAATGCTTGGGAGAATGTTACAGAGCGCAAAGCCTATGTTCGGATTAGACATTACAAGACGAAAATTAGTGCGTAGAATGCACGACCCGGTGTGATTAGCAAAAAGGAAGAAAAGGTGACGGTCGTAAACCTGGCGTTGAAAGCGTTTAAACAGGTTTACGAGTGCCTATAAGCCTGTCTTCTAAACAAAAGAAAAGTGCGCCCTTGCCTCTTCGGGGGGAATCTTCGGGAAATAAAACCCGAGGTGTGATTTGAAAAGTGATGGTTTGATTAAAACTTGGCTTATCTTCAAGAAAAGAAGAAAGAAAAAAAAAGGGGAAAAAAAGCCCCACAGCTGCGAAAGGCGAGACAGTGAGCCGCTAGACCTGTGTAATAGTCTATGCCGTCTTCCTGACAAACAAAGGCTATAAAAGCAGGCGACGTGTGTGTGCTGCGGCCACCGCCTGCCTCGCCTCGCCTTTCCGCATCCCCCAGCCAGGTGTCATCGGTTTACACATATCTGATGGGACAGAAAGGGGGCGCGGTGGTCCACTTCCAGCAGACGAATTCGGTGTCATGTCTCTCCGGAGCAAACTGTCAGTCTTTACGGGGAGAGTAATAATAGCCGGGCACTACGGCTCACCGTGGCAGGGGCGATATTTTTTTAAAAGAAGCCTCAGCGAGACAGTGACATTTGAGGCTGGGGAAGAGAAACTCAACCCGAGCATCATTGAAAAAAAAAAAAAAAAAAAAAAAAAAAAGGAAAGGAAAAGAAAAGAAAAGGAAAAAAAAAAAAAAAAAAAACGCCACAGAGTTATTATAATGGCCCTCTCTCTCTCTCTTTCTCTCTGTCGCAGGGCAATGCGAGAGGCTCTGGTTCGGGGTATAAAAAAAGAAGAAAAAAAAGACGGTGGCTTTTGTTTTGACACGGAAATACAGTGCCTCCTCCTAATGCACTCAGCGCATAACTCGAGCAGGGATCGGAGTGGTAAATGGGATTCTCACTTGATCAGCCCAAAAGGGGGACCTTTGAATAGGGTCAAAAAAACAAAAAAGGAGAAAAATTCCAGTGATGTTTTCACAGATAGTCATGCCGTGTGCCACAGTGACAAAATAAGAGCAAAATAAACGAAAAAAAAAAACAAAAAAAATATTCGCCCTTAAATATGAATGGAGGTTTGTGTAAACGTGAGCTAATGCTATTAAGCAGCTCTTCAACACACATACACAGAGAGAGAGAGAGAGAGAGAGAGAGAGAGAGAGAGAATGGAGAAGCGAAAGCGCACTAGCGGGGATTGATGCCACAGCCGAGCACTTAGCATTTTTTATCTAATAAGCAGCCCGTCTGTGTTTCACCTTGAAAGTGTTTTGTTCAAGAAGCAAAAGCGCATAGCTAACAACGCTAACACGCTAGCGCGCAACATATGGGATCCTTAGTGGCAACGATGGAGGAGGGGCGGGGGGAAACAAACAAACAATATTTGTGTTTCGTTACGATTATTATGATTCAATTTAGGCAAATTGACTTTCCGCGCCGCTGTGCGATCCGGGAGGAGTTCGGCGAGCGAGAGAGCGACGGGGCCTGGAGTCTCACGTTCGTCTCAGGAAGCAGATGTCTTTGAACGGCGATAGAATTCCGTTTCCTGGCGTCTCGGGTGTCATTAACTGCGAGCCGTTCGCGTTCGCCAGGTAAAGATTAGATAACGATCGCAAGTTTACGGGGCGCTCCTGGAGGTGCCGGCGCACCAGGCTTTCGTCCCGGGGCCCGAGCGGGACGAAAGTATGACAGTCAGAGTAAGAATATGACAAAACTTTGGAGAAAGAAGCCTAAATAAAGCACGGGCATCCCATAAACGGAGGATTTTTCTTCGAAAAAAGGTTTCAAAAGTGTGCTTTAGAGCCACATATTTCATGCTTTGAGGAGCGCTTGAAAGTGAATTCACTGAGCACTTATTTCTTTTGTCCCCAGCGAAAAAAAATGGCGCAAGCACTCCAGAGCCTGTTGTTTTTTTTCCCTCCTTTTTTTCTTTTCTTTAATGGAGTCATGGTGCTCTCATTGCCCTGTAAAGTGGAGCTTGTTCTGACCTAAATGAAAACAGCCTGCAGAGCTAAATAATCACCTGTCCTCGGGCTGGCACTAGCAAAAGCCCGCCGATGGCAGTTCCCTCACCGAGGCCCCGCTTCCGCGTCCCTTCTGCTCAAACCACACAGATCTTTGCAAATAAATATTGTCGTACTAATGCCACCGTGGCCACTGTGGAAGTCTGTCTCGGTGCACAAATGTTTACATACTATAAACTCCATCTCTCACAGCCTAAATAACAAATTGGATTAATTTTTTATTTTTTTATCGAATCCCATTTGCAATTGATTCCCACAAGTATTCTTCTTCTTCGTCTTCTTTCCTTCAACCCCCCCTCCTCCTCCTCCTCCTCCTTCCTGTCATCTCCAATGTGAAAATGAGCTAGGGAAAATTAACTCCTGATACAGCTACGCTGAATTAGACAGTGTAGGGGGGGAGGGGGGGTTGTGTGTGTGTGTGGGGGGGGGGGGGGGGGGCACTTTTTAAGGATTCCAGCCTTGTCATTTTCAATTTTCTGCTCTTTGGACATGCGTGTATTCAGATTCAAGAACATCTACTCGGCATATCAATCCTAATTAGACGATCTGGGCCCGCGAAGGATAGGAGCGGCGTTATTTGCATAATTTAATCATAAATACTCAGCGATACATATTTCCAAATGCATTTGTACAATTATCTTTTCATCCTTGGGGCAAAAGTATTAATATGATTAGGCAATAATTCTTAAAAAAGAGCAGGAAAATAGGGACGCGCCAAATGCACCCTCTTTTTCTTTTTTTTCTTTTTTTTTTTTTTAAAACTCCAGCTTTGGGCTATATGAAAAATTAATTAATTTCAGGAGGGGGTGGGGGGGTTGGTGTGGGGGTTGGAATCAATTTCTCTACGTGACCACATTAGACAGAGCGGGGCTACAGCCTGGAATCTCCGTCCAATCTCGAAATCTCATCTGCTCCCCCTAACTTCTGTCAGTAGTGTTTAACGTCGCTGTACAAGCACCAGTGATCTGCGCCTTGCTCCCTAAATACGGTGTAATGTGGACGAGCTGCCGGCTAAAGACATGCCAGGCCCTACAGTGTTTCTCTCGTTCACACTTACTCGCTCGCTCTCACTTCCACACACACACACACACACACACAGAGGCCCAAATTCATGGCTTTCTCCACAGCCAATCTGTCACAGGTGCTGCTGCACTATTCCAATTTCCTTACTATGCCACATCCTACCTTCTTTCCTGCGCTTAAATATAAATCCCCCCCAAAATAGTCGCATTTTGCTCGCCGCGCGTTACACCCTACGCGCACATATTAATAACTATGTGCATAACTGTGTGCATTAATAACTATGTGCATAAACAAAAAGACAAGTTTTGAGCCTCCAGGAAAATCCAATTGTCTCAAAGTGATGGATTTTAGAGGCTCTGCCATGAAAAATATCCACAAAAACACTTGCAATGGCCAATAATTTGCGCTTCTTTAACCAAAAGAGCAACTTTTGCTGACTTTCGGGAAAGATCCATGAATATTCCCGATAAAGGTAATCAAACCTTCATTATTGATCATTAGTTGTATGTTTGACATGGACACCGCCAATGCAGCAATCCAGTGTTTACTAACGACATCGTCTGCACAATTCATTTAGCTACTAATCCTTTCCAACAGCCGAGCTCGACCGACTCGTAGCAGCAAAGATGGGGGAAAAAAAAAAATTAATTAAAAAAGCCGGCTGTTTATCCTTTTCTTTTCTGACCCCTCAGTGCAACGTGAACTCCAGGCCAGAGCGGAGAAATGCATATTTGATTTGTAAGAAAGTGCTTGAATGAATTTGTGATTTTAACAAGCCTTTTCACATGCACACAAACCCCCCCTCACCCCCCACCCCTGCCTTCAAACTCTTTCATCCTAATCAGACATCTGTCTCTCTGTGTTTTTTTTTTTTTTTTTTTTTTTTAAGTTATTATCACCCTGGCTCCCTCTTGGATGTGGTTGCTGGGTGACGGGTATCTTAGCACCCACTCTGACTGGGAATGATTTGAATCCGATCCAAAGATTTCCCATGAGTACCTGTAAACACATCTGTGCCCTGCCGAAAACAAATATATCAGAAGAGCACTGCAAAGAGAGAGAGAGAGAGAGAGAGAGAGAGATCTCCTTGTCCCGGAGCTTTGAGAGAGAGAGAGAGAGTGGGGAGACGTGCGAGAGAGGGAGAGATGCCGCGAAATAGAAGAGATGAGAGAGAGAGAGAGAGCAGCAGAGAAAGAGAGCAAGAGAATAAAATCTGAGATAAAATCTGCCACCAGTGGTGAAGACGTAACCCCTGAGCGCTAGACAAAATAATCCCACTTTCCTGTAAATGGGACAGTTTGTATCATAACAAACAAAACACGAGCCACTTTTTTTTTTTTACGAAATAAGGCCTGGCTGAGCTTGTAAATGTAATTTATTTTGACATTTATATTTATTCAAATGTTACACACACACACACACACACACACACACACACACACACACACACACACACACACACACATATATATATATATATACATATACACACAAATCCATGAAATTCAAGAGCTGAGAAAAAAAACCCAGCCAGCGTCCCAAAGGCCTCCTGTCGTCTAGAGGTGCGCGTTTAACCTTCAGAGGTAGACAATGATTGTCAATTAAGTGCTGCATTGCCGTGCATGTACAGCCGGGCTCCGGCGAGAGAGCAGCACTGTTGTGATGTTTCAATAACCCTGCGAGTTCAAATGCCGGTGGGAATGCGGCGAGCCGGCGCCGTCCCGCGCACGCAAAATGAAAAGGAAAACAAGTGGCTGAAGTATTGCTTCTCGTGAGGCGCCGTCGTAGCTCCCATGAAAGCGAGAGATTATGGGCCTTCTATCTGCTCAGCACCGGAAGGAGAGCATTAATCTGGGTCGAGGCTCTGTGTGACGATGCAGCAGGAGAGACAGAGGGAAAGAGGAGCGCGAGTGCGCTTCATCCGCCGCTACCGTGCATTGCACATGCATTAAACAAAAGCTGCCAAAAATAAACAGCTATCATTTCGTGACTTTTTTTTTTTTTTTTTTTGAAAAACATGCCCCGTCTTGTCATCACAATAGAGTCGGAATTAATGCACGCCCTCGCATCTTTATGTTCTATTTGACACCGCCGAAAAATTCCACCAGTTTATATTCTCTACAGAGCCTCCGACGGGGGAAAAAAAAAAAAAAACATAGGCAAATCCTTTGCTGCATCATCAAAACTCAAGTGAGCGCCGAAAGACTTAGGAGCTAAAGTGCAAACCTTCCTGCTTCGAGTGGCAAACATACACACGCAGATTTAATCAGCGATGTAACGAAGAGCCGCTCCTCCTTTTCACCATCTGTTTGTGTTCCATCTACACAGGATATCTTTGTCCATACAAATGATGTAATTCTCCAAATGGGAAGCAGCCATGGCGGATATGATTGATTTCAGCATAACACCGGCAGTACCAGGTGCTTTCAGAGACCATTACGGGCCTCTCCGTGCAGCAGTAATAGGCGAGCACTTTAGCGTCATTAAAGCAATATGTAGCACTGCATTATCCTTTAACCCCAAATGCTGGCCACTCTCGGTGCCAGCCTCAAGAGTTCAAATCGCACACTACATCACCGCGCGACCGGAGGAGGTCCGGTTGGACTCGAGATCGAGGCGTCCCAGCTTTTCGCAAAAAAAAATCTAAAAAAATAGCCATCCTCATTAGAAATGCACTGGTCAAACAACCCAGGAAGAAAAAAAAGCATCCCGTACACTGTAATAGCACTCATTTAGGCTTCTTCATAATTATTATTGCTATTATCATTCCAAGGCTTTGTGTTTACAACTTTGACTCATTATACATGTAAAAATAAATGAATAAGGCAAAATGTTGTCGGTATATAAGAGATCAGTATTCTGTAACCAGGATCATTTAGATTTTGTCATTTTGTTGTGGACCATATTGCTAATAAAAATATATGTGAATCGATTCACTATACTTTCCTTCCTTTCCTTCCTACCTAACCATAATCATAATAATTAAAACGTTGTGTTCGTTCTGCTTGATCAATTCATTATTTTTTTTACTTAAAATTCAACAAAAGTTATTTAAGGAGAAAGGTCACATGGCTTGCGCCCACTTAACAGTAATCTATGTTTCCACTACTTAAAATTAGCTGGAGGCAGTGAATCCTTTCCTCGTTATTGACAGCATGCACTTACTGACCACAAGCACTTTTTGTCCGACTGAGGTAAAAAAATAATAATAATAAATAATAATAATACATGAAAGTGAGAAAAATCACATACAGTGCACATTATTGAACCATTTGCCCTTATGAAGTGTTTTGATATGAATAAAGATATTAGACGTTCTTTAATTAATATGGTCCCTTATTCATATATATGAATATATATATATATATATATATATATATATATATATATATTTATGTGTGTGTGTGTGTGTGTGTAAATAGGGCATGCAAAAGGGTATGTTTATATAGCAGTATAGCAGTGTGTGCACACTCAGGTTAACATGACAACTGTTACTGTTAACCCTCATTCATTTTTTTTACTTGTTTGTTATGACACCCCTGACATTTAATTCCCACATTTTTCCCCCATTCTAAACTACGCTTTATCCTAAACTAATCATGAGGGACAGTTTTCATGTAAAAAAAAAAAAAAGAAAAAAAAAAGAAAGAGCAAAAACAAATACAAAACAGCTGCTGTGACTGATATAATGCTTATTAAGCAAGGTCCATCTGGTCACAAATGAAGACTGTAAAAGTTAATCTTAAACACCCTGTGTACAAACTGTGTACTTTGTGTCAGTGCTGCATAAATGAGTCGAATACACAGAGGTTTAGCTGGGTACTTCGTGTCAGTGGAGGGAAAAGTTAATCCGGGACAATGATGTTTAGCTTGTGTCAGTGGTGTATAGATTAGGCTAACACCCTTGTTTAGCGGTGTACTTTGCGCAAACTCCCTGAAGTTTTGGTGTGTATTTTGCATCGGTGGTGGAAAAGTTTTCGTGATTTGTGTGTAAACTATTTGTTGCATTAATGGATTAGGTATTTCGCAGACGTGTTTACGCTGATATTTAGAAGCTACTTCATGTGTTTTGTGTATTTTATATCACTGCAACGCAGGGCTGTGTATTTTGCGCTGTAGAAGGTGTACAGCAACCTACTTGTGCGTGTAGCTGTGTACCACACTGATGTGTTATCTTTCCTCAGTGCTGTATGTGATGTGTTACGGCTTAAGGTGTTTTGTATCGGTTGTGTAGAAGACGTGCAACACATACATGCGCTTCGTGCATTTTCTATCAGTGATGTAAAAGTTGTGTAACGCACCGAAGTTACTGTTACAAACCGGTGTGCAGACGTTAATACGTGTGTATTGTGTATTTTTGCATTGGCTGTGTAGACGTTCACGCATTGTGTTTTCCCTGTGCACTTTATTATTGTTTTTTTTTTTGCCGCCCGTAGTAAAGAAGTTGAGCGCGGCGAGTACCGGCTCGTCTACGTCATCAACTCGCAAGCTCGGAGTCGGTTCTCCGCAGCTCCGCGCTTCTCTCCTCTAACACCAAGACGTGCCCAAAGGAATCGGCTCTTAAACCGAGCGTACCGGCGCAACCCGACAGCGTACGCGGGACGAGCCGCGCGCTTACCTGGCGTTAGTGCAGTCGTTGTAGAGGGTCTCGAAGTCTTTCCGCGAAATGAGCTTGCAGCGGTTCACGCCGGGCTGGATGGCGCCCAGGCCGCGCAACACGCGCACCTGCTCCACGTTGCACACCACGGGCGAGATCTCGAGCCGCTTCAGCTTGGTGTAGACGGTGTGCAGCCCGCCGACCAGGTGCTTCAGGAACAGATCGAAGGCCTGCGGCAGGCAGATGAGCTCGCGTCCGTCCACCGTGAACGAGGCCACCTGCGCGCCCCTCAGCTCCACCATCTTGCACTCGTTGTTCTGCGGGGTGTTCTCCACCGGCGACGGGGTCGAGTACACGGGCTTCGAGGCGAGCGGAGACGGCGTGACGGCGATCGGCATGGCCGGGCTTCCCGCGGCCGCCCTCAGCTCCGAGCGGAACGGGTTGGCGGCGGCCGGAGCCACCGACGGACACGGAGACGAGGTGGCCGACGGCGACGAGGTGTTCACCGACGACGAGGAGGAGGATGAGATGGGACACGGCTGGACCAGAGAGGAAGGGGGGATCAAAGCAGCCGGCACGGCCATGATCAGCTCGGAGCACGGGATAAAGTTCAAAAAAAAAAAAAAGTGAGACGAGATTAAAAAAAAAAAAACAAAGCCCAAAGAAAGAAAGAGACGCGCGAGTTGGTCAGAAGGAGAAATCCACGGCAGCGCGCACTGCTGAGAAAAAGTATTAATTATAAAAAAAAAAAAAAAAAAAAGATGAGGGGGTTAAAAAAAAAAAGAAGAAGAGTCTTTGATAAGGAATTAAGCTGCGCACGGCGGGACGACCATTTGGAGATGGGAACCGGGAACCGAGAGCTCGAGAGACACAGAGAGAGACACAGAGAGAGAGACACAGAGTGACAGGAAGAAAATGAGCCGAAAAGTGCAGCTCGCTCTCCGGGATGAGTTGTTGTTGTCACAAGGTCCAAAGAGGGAGGAGCCAGTGGACACTGTCGGCCTTTGAAGCACGCGCACACCGTCTTCGCCCGAAAGCGCGCGCTAACTAACGCGCTAAAAAAATATATATATATATATATTTTGTTTTTTTAAATAACCAAATTAACTCTATTTGCACGCGCACGTCTCAGCGCAGACTTTAAACTCTCCCGCAAATAAGCCGATCTCTAAATCACGTCAGTTTATTTATAGGTCGTGTATTTTATTTGGTGCTACACTGTTTTAAATACACTGTTTACATCTCGATTGATTATGGATGACTATGCAATGGATGATTAATTAATAAATTGCACATACAGGGCAAAAACCGACACATTAAATCTAAAAATGCAACATTTTTTTTTTGCTTATTGTTTGCTTATTGTACTAAATAAAAAAAGCAGCAATCCTTTACTTAAATTTATGCAGAATGTGAAAAGAAAGATATCAGTGGAATCTGAGTGGCTTTGTTAATATGTAACCAAAATCTGCATTCAGTCGCTTTCTTCTTGTTTGTCCTCCCACCTGTGCACACAGAAAACACACCTGCCATTCGGACCCCCCCCACCCCATCCCGAGTGAGGGAAGGGGTTTCGGGTGTCATTTCACTGTGTGAGCTTGGTCATTTCAAGAAGACTTTGTGAACTCAATGTTATCTGAGCAGCACAAAGGCCATATACGTAGGCACACACACACACACACCAGAAATGAACTTAGAGAAACCAGTGACCTTTCTCTATTTCGCTAAAACAATATATAGCGAGCGCCTTTTACCCGCGTCTGAGAGACTGTAACATATACTTTTTCCGACACATTTTTCACATTGCATCATCCACAAGTGAGCAAGATCCCTTTCAGATTTATGTATTATACTATATCCCTCTGTCTTTTCATCTCCTGCAGCATAAGACGTCATCTGCAAACACATTTTTCACATCCTGCACTCCTTTTGCCTTGTACAGCTGTAGATAATAAACAATGCACTAACCAAAAATGTTCTGCCTTCCCTTATAACATTTTTTTTTACACACATAGATCTGATTCAGAGTTTAGTTCTGGTTATGAGAACTAAATTTGACGATTTTCAAGAATCGCAAAAAAACATGCTTATCATATCCTAAGAAAGGAAGGTTTGGACTCTAACTGCATAGGCACAATGGAATGCAAAAAAGTTTTTGGGGAAAAAAAAAATGAAAAGCTATTTTCATGTACATTCTTATCTACAAAAAGGAAAAACATTCCATGCG
>JACRUU010000011.1:15482700-15552700 GCA_030449085.1 Kryptopterus vitreolus | reverse complement strand
ACCAGGAATCCACACCGTTTGCTTTGCTGCTGCTATTATGGTTGCGGCACTGCAGCGTTTTGTTCTGGAATGTTGGGTTAGGTACATGCGCCTTAAGATAAGTAAGAGAACCCCGTTCACAAATTACCATTCAGGCAAAGAGGTAGTGTGAAAATCAATAGCTGCTTAAAATTCATAGCCAGACAATCCATTTGCCCTTTATGTTGCTAACCTTTGCTTAAATATTCACCATATTAAGATTTCATTATAAACAATGAATGTCACAATAGTTTGCCTACCGTTTTTCATGTTAGCATGGGTTAACTACAAATTAGCCATAATAAAAAAGAAAAAAAAACCCTATGGAATGTCGCAGGTAAGAGTGAAACACATGGCGTCTTAAACAAACCAGAAAAACCAGGAAAAAAAAAGAAAAAAGGAAAAAGATGAATAATTGTATAATAACCTATGGATTTACAGGGTTAATCTGCTGAGTAGACTTGATGAATCCAGGCGCCATTAGAGCTGTAGACACACAGCGGGACCTGCCATGCTACAGCCGTACATTACAATTACACTAATGCATTCCAACCTAAAAGACTCCTGCAGAGAGATCTATACCGTGAATTACAAATATGCAGTAAAAACAGAATATTATAACATAACTTTATTTTATGCAGTGCCTTTAAAAATGGATTTCCAATGCGCTTTAGATCAAATCCACAATCGGGAGGAAAAACAAATCATAAAAGGACAGAAAATAAGTATGCGCGTCAACAACCGGAAAAAGTGACTCGGCGTTCGTGTTAAAAGAGACGAGATTCACGATTTGGATAACATTATGGATCAGTGGTTAAACTCAAACGTATTCACTGGAACAACAATGACCTTTTTATATGACTTTTTGAAATGTTCTTTTCAGTATTTTAACACATATAACATTGTCAAGAATGATATCCTCCCAATAAACAGTGCACATTTCCTGCAGTTATCTTTATATGATTGAGTGGGATTGTGTAAATGGTTCACGTTCAAGGTCGTATTCGTTACACCAGTGCGTTACGGGAGTGTCTTATTTAAACGTCTCATCATTGCTCTATTTCAGCTTGTATTTACCCAACCTTTGTTTTGTTTTTTTCTCTCTAGCAATTTAAGTATTAAAAACTATTTCGGGTCGAGGAAGACAGTGTGTGTGTGTGTGTGTGTGTGTGTGTGTGTTTTAAAGTGCTTGATGAAAAGGTGATTTATCCTTTGTTGAAAAAACAGCTAGGGGAAGTTCTTTCCCTAGGTGCCAGTACAGAGAATTGTCCTGATTCATGTCTTCTTTGTATCTCAGTTTGAAATGTTAATCAAACCTAGTGGATTGTAATCTGAATAATACCAACGTTTAAAATAGTTCTAGATATTCAAACAATGCTGTCTAAAATGCCGTAAGCAGCTATACACACGGACACATATATATGTAATGGTATTGCAATTGTTAGAAGTAGCAGTAGCTGATTACGTTTTCTGCTGCAGGTGGACGTATGGCGTCGGACAGACGTGACGGCAAAGGCATGCGGGACGTGAAAACGGCACGGGGGCAAACTTCACACTGCTCACACTCTCGGCCTTTGGTGAATAGCCATAAAACGAATGCGCTATGGCATTAAACGTATTTAAAAGTAGGCCTGTGATGCAGCTCCTGCATGATCGACGACACCTCATATTGCTTGATGTAATAATTTATTCATCCTGTAAGACTTTGCTTAAAACAATGTTGAAAAGCAATTTAAATGAAATTCATTTAAATGTCAATTCTCATGGTTAGGATTTTTCTGTAATTGGCTATTTAATTAAAAATAATTTTCCTAGTCATTAATAAAGCCTGCAACTTGTACCGCACTGACATGTTTTAATTACATGGTATTAACAAAATTGATATGCTTTAGAAAGCATAATGAATAAGAAATAATTAGACCAATCATACATCATCCCTCTTATGGGCATTAAGTGTATTTCAATATAATTGATGAAGTCTGAAAAGAGAGATAAATAACTTTAATTGCACAAAGTTGGTAGTCAGTTGAAACACAACCCAAGTTTAGATCACATCTGCGGATTGATTCATCATGTACGTGTACTACAGTCACTACTCGGGCAATTATTAAACATTTAGCAGCGGGCAATTAGAATATAATGTATATATTGGAATGTGTGAAACGACATTAGGGCTGAAATCATTTATCATGCTACTCGAGTTATACCGACGTATCGTTGATCTCTGAATGCACAGTGCACTCTGTATACAGTGTATGGAGAGTATTGTTGTATAAACACGCCCCTTCCCCGGGCGATTTGCGAGAGCGAGGGAGGAAAAAAAAACACTTATTGATTTTCAATACTTGTCTCATGGAGGTTGCATGGCATTGACCCCATCCTTGCAGAGAAACACACTGCGAGCCGAACGGGGAAAGGTGAAGGGCAGATGTCAAATCATACTGAGGGCCTGGTAGTGCTTTTACTGACACCACGACAGGCCACGAAATCTTAAATACAACAGACCCAGAACCAAAGTCTTTTACCTTTACATTCACACTGAGAAGAAATGTAGCAAATTATATATATATATATATGTATATATTCGTATAGAGCCAGCTCTAATTGTTTTTGTTAAAGATGTGTTCACAGCATTTCATACTAATTTCATAATGGTTCATATTTACAGCATTTGGCAGACATGCTTATCCAGAACAACTTGTTAAGGATTTAGGGCCTTGCTGAAGGGCCCACAAGTGGCAGCTTGGTGGTGGGATTGGAAAATCCTACATATGAGGGGTTTGAACATCCCTTTTTAGTCCTCATTTGCTTTTATAATTATAATGGGAAGAGATTCCAAATCCTTTATTGTGGACATGTTTATTCAATTCTAAGGAATCAATCAATCTGTCTGTCTGTCTATCTATCTATCTAATCTATCTATCTATCTATCTATCTGTCTATCTGTCTATCTGTCTGTCTGTCTGTCTATCTGTCTGTCTGTCTGTCTGTCTGTCTGAGTTAGTAATCTGACCAGTTATTTCCTGCTTTCAGTTGTCAGTTCTTGCTGGTCATTGACTTTATTGATTGATTTAATGTCTTATCCCTTTAATGCACATTCATGCATTCATTCATTCATTCATCTTCTACCGCTTTATCCGATCTTCCCTCGGGTCACGGGGAGCCTGTGCCTATCTCAGGCGTCTATGGGCATTAAGGCAGGACACACCCCAGATGGAATGCCAACCCATCGCAGGACACACACACACTCACATTCACACACACATTGATACACTAGGGACAACTTTCCAAGGTGCCAATCAAACTACCGTGCATGTTTTTGGACCGAGAGGAAACCGAAGAACCCGGAGAAAAACCCCCTGAGGCACGGGGAGAACATGCAAACCCCCCACACACATGGGCGAGACGGGAATCGAACCCAGACCCTGGCGGTGTGAGGCAAATGTGCTAACCACTAAGCCACCGTGCCCCCCCTTTAACGCACATGTATGTGTAAAATGACAAAGGTATTATAAATTGTGTACTACTTATGTAGCTATGGAGATTTGTTTTTGTATTCTGTGGTCCTTTTCTTCTTCTACTTATTGTTATTATTACTTGAATTGTATTCACACCGGTTGTCATTTTTCCTGTTATTGTATCATGAAAAGGATTGAAATGAACTTCGCATACTTCTGTGCGTGTTATTATTCTTCATAAAAAGTTCTGGAACCGTATTCTGTGGTATTTTGTAGAGTGTACAGTAAGTGCCATCGGCTGTGCACCTCGGATGTTGTCGGGCTTTGAGAGTTATGCGTCAGCGCTAGCCTGTGTGTGCGTGCTGAGACTAATTGCATGAGCGTATGAGGCATGTGTGGTGGCGCACTCCTCAGTTAACTATGAGGGAGAAGGCTCTGCATGCTGACGCACTAATAATGCAACACAATTTCAGAATAAAAAATTTAAATTTGATTTTTCTTCTATTAAAACAGTAAATAAATACAATCACTATACACTGTTTTGCTGATGTGCCAAATCTCAAATCAGGCACCAAATTCAATCATCATGCACACAATCGCCAATTAAAATATCCGTTTTGAGGCATAGTAAAAGTATAGTAAAAATAGCAAAGCACATGGTCAAATGTATAGAATCACAGTATCATATCATATATATTATTTATATTAATATAATGTTCATATAATATATTATTAATACGGGGGCACGGTGGCTTAGTGGTTAGCACATTCGCCTCACACCGCCAGGGTCGGGATTCGAGTCCCGCCTCGGCCATGTGTGTGTGGAGTTTGCATGTTCTCCCCGTGCCTCAGTGGGTTTTTCTCCGGGTTCTCCGGTTTCCCCCCGGTCCAAAAACATGCACGGTAGGTTGATTAGCACCTTGAAAAATTGTCCCTAGTGTATGAATGTGTGTGTGAATGTGAGTGTGTGTGTGAATGTGAGTGTGTGTGTGGGCCCTGCGATGGGTTGGTAATCCATCCAGGGTGTATCCTGCCTTAATGCCCATAATAGACGCCTGACATAGACGCCTGAGATAGGCACAGGCTCCCCGTGACCCGAGGGAAGATCGGATAAAGCGGTAGAAGATGGATGAATGAATGAATATTATTAATGCAGATACCATTATTTTAATATATTTCAAAAGGAAAAAGCTGAACTCGTTATTTAGCATCATCTAACTTTCTCTCCTGGTAATATAAGGCATTAAGAAGTCCAAAGTGTCAGTCTAGAATTGCCCGCGATGCCTCATACAGTATTTAAAGCGCTGTGGACTTTCATTGCAGACAGAAAGATTTGTGGATATCTAAATTGCAAGGTAAACCTGTATAATTGGTGTGGCTTTGATGGTTGCTGTTGTGCTCATTGGGCAACTGCAGCAGTGATTAAAATGAATCCCTATCGACTTCTCCATTAAATTGCTGGCAGAGGCGATCCTTTGACCTTTTGCATTGATTGAACATAACAATCAGAGTTCAATTGTAATGCAAAGAGAACATTTGTTATAATGTACATGAGATGCATGAGCCATTTCCACTTGGCTCGAGGTAATCAATGAGGTGACTTCAGACGGAGGCAGCACAAAGCTCCATCCCTGTCTGATTCATGCAGTCCACAATATATTGAACCCAATAATGTGTACTTAAACATTGTGATTTCTGGTGCCCTGCTCGATACCCCTGCACCCTGTGATCTTTTGTAGAAGCGTTCACCGAACGTTTCGCCATAATTCAATTGCACAAGACAGAACAGTATATTTTTTTACTAGTATTCTCGCCCTTTATTCATTTCATATAAGTTATAGAGTCAAAGGTATTTTTATACCTGCCCACCATACCTTTACTGTAAGTGAGCCTTCCCTAAATTGTTGCCTGTGATGAAGCATTGAGTTTTCCTGTCTGTGTAACATAAGAGACTCGCATCACAGTTTCAATGCCCCTGTGCACAATGGAAGGTTTGCCAAGGTTCATCTAAAAGACTGGACTAGATTGTCCTGCACAGAGACTCGACCTCAACCCTGTTGGGATGAACTGGAACGCTGACTGCACACTGAGCTTTCTCGTTTGACATCAGTGCTTGACCTCGGTAAAAAGGCTGAATTAAGCAAATCCCCACACCACACTGTAAAGCCTCCTTAGGAAACCGGAGATTTTTATTGAAAAAAAAGGCTCTTTTTTTTTTTTTTTACATTTTTATGTATTTATTTATTTTCATTGAAAAAAAGCCACATTATTCTCTGCGCATGTCACACCAGGTATGATCTACTTAATAATTTATATATGTAACCTAAACATATCGCCAAGTTTATATGGAAAGAAGCCAAAACCGGAACATAATTCCCTACCATATAAACATGGAGAAAGAATTAAAAGAATCATTTCCAGAGCGAAATATATATATATATATATATATATATATATATATATATATATATATATATATTATATATATATCATATATATGGTATCATTATATACCATATAATCTAAGATATCTACTTCTATATATACATCTATATATCATTCTAGAAACTTCATCTTCTACCGCTATATCCGATCTTTCCTCGGGTCACGAGGAGTCTGTGCCTATCTCAGGCATCTATGGGCATTAATGGCAGGATACACCCTGGATGGAATGCCAATCTCACACACTCACATTCACACACACACACACACACACATATTCATACACTAGGGACAATCAAACCTACCGTGCATTTTTTTGGACCGGGGGGGAAACTAGAGAACCTGGAGAAAAACCCCCTGAGGCACGGGGAGAACATGCAAACTCCACACACACACACACACATGGCCGAGACGGGAATCGAACCCGGACCCTGGCTGCGTGAGGCGAACGTGCTAACCACTAAGCCACAGTGCCCCTATATATTTATGATATCTATTTTTAGTATTAAAAACATGAAAAGCTTTCAAATTGTATTTTACCTTTTATATACTTTTATCAAGTCAAGTCAAGTAGGCTTTATTGCCATCTGGACAATATACAGTGCAGTACACAGTGAAACGAAACAACATTATACACAAATAACTCTATAATAATCACTAAATAACTAAAATAACTAAAAACTAGAAACTAAATAAAAAAAAAAAGTGCTAAGTGCACATGCGCAAAAGACATTTAGTACAAGACAAGGAAATGTAGACAGTAGCGCCGACCAGTACACACGGTGTCCAAAAATGAATTGTCCATTTGCAATTAAAGGTAAATAATATTTTAACGTAAACACTGTCATAGAGGCAGACATGTTCTACAATGGTGTGCTAATTGTCAGTTTGTGCAAACAGAGCTTTCTTTGTTTGCTTTATTGTTGTCCGTTAAGAGAAAGAGAGAGAGAGAGAGAGTGTGTGTGTGTGTGTGTGTGTGTGTCAGTCCAGTTCCTACGTGTCTGATGGCAAATCTGGGTTCATGATTAACTTTCTTAAAATACTGCATATATAAAAACAGGATATGATTGCATCATCGCCACTACCTGAATGCTGTGTAAAGGAGATGTAAGGTTACTCATAGATTAGACAGCAGATAAAACATCTCAAAAGGCCGTTTGATCCGAAGGAGAAAAGAAGTACGATCATTGGCAAAAGTCTTGTAGTGCAAACACCGATTTCAGTCTCCTCTGGCTGCCGCTGGATTTGAGGTTTGATTAAAACTGGCCGGGTCTAATCGGGAATATAAGATGTTGAAAATGTTCCCTGAATGAAAAAGTGTTTGCCTAAATGGTAATTGTCGCGGCAAATCTCGTCGACGACAGATTCAATTCCATTTAGTAAATGTTTAATAAATGTTATGCAAACACTGCAGGCCTATCTCGGTGTATCCCCAAAAACAAAGAGAAACGATAATTGCTTTAATCATACGAAGCTTTTTGACGTTGTTATTGGCTTTAAAAATAGCAGTTAACAGTAACTGTCTTGTAAAGGAAATTGAACCACCATTTGCAAAATGATCTGCAATTAAGATATGTGCGAGTCGAACGGCACAGTAGAACCAGGGTGTTGTGTCTAGGAAAAAGCAGTCGATGCTATACAAAGCTATTTAATTAGCTGAAAGTCCCAAAGAAAAAAAAAAAAAAAAAAAAAAAAAAAAACACTCCGCCTAATAGGTATCACTTTAATCAAATTTAAAGAGATTGTATGCCTTTTAAAGATTCCCAAAAGCGGACATGTTAATTAACAGATGTGAAGATGGAATGATGTATTTTCCTTTCACAGAAACAGCGTCAACTTTCAGGAAGCTCGTCTGAAAACTCAGGAGACGGAGAACAGCTCTTTACTCGAGACCACGGCAGTCTGCTCCAGTGCAAAACAGTCCTACCTTTTAATCTGCACTAAAGGGAAATAATGCATTTCCTGCCTTATTTGCCATGCTTACTTAACCAGAGTTGTACAATTAGAATTGTTAATAGATTTAGAAACAAAAGGGCCGTGAAGGTGGGAAAGTGCTGACATTATTTCACAGGGGAAAAAAAAAAAAAAAAAAACAGTAAAGTGCTCCGAAGGGTGTGTGTGTGTGTGTATGTGTGTGGTGGTGGTGCGGAGGGGGGGGGGGGGGGGGGGGGGGGGGTGGTGGTGGGGGTGGGGGTGGGGGGGGTGGGGGGGGGGATGGGGGGGGGGGGGTGGGGGGGGGGTTTGTATTTTTTTGTTGCGGGGGGGGTTTTTGGGGTTTTGGGTTTGTGATCTGCAATAAATAAATAGTTTCCTTCTCTATACTGCTATAAAATGTTGGTCACAATAGAAATGTCACAAAGACATAAATCAAGGACACTGAACAATTTATTGCCCGAACACTAAAATACACACGTTTGTGCACCGGCCAATGATTCTGTTTAAGCATTGTAACTTTTCTTTATTATTATTTTTTTTTTCGATTAAATATATGCAGACACTTTACAATCTATAAACAGATCTGGAATAAAAAGTTAATAAATGTCAAAATTTGCATTTGAGAAAGCAGCATCTTGCTGCATTTTTGCAAATATCAATCTATGAACCTTTCAACATTTTGTCAGACAAAATGCTAATTGTACCTTTAGGAATTTAGGAGACAGTGACAAGAAATGAGATGCTCTGTCCTTTTAGATGTGGAAATCAACTGGGGTAGCATACATAAACCCTAGCAGGAGCAAAGCAAACAGCCTGCCTCAAATTCCATGTGGAATTCCGGGAGCATAATGGAGCATCTCTCTTAGACAGAAACGACTGGCTCGCGCTCCACGGGGCTCACTTTCTCCCCTAACCTACATCATCTCCACCTTCATAGCGTGTTTTCTAAAGGATACTTTAAATATATATATATATATATATATATATATATATATATATATATATATATATAGTTGCTAGTTGCAACCGTCGACATTTAAATCACTGTGTTTCATTTATTCAAGGTCCTTGCTAATAAAACAAATATACCTGCTGTTTGAGTGTGAAATATACTGCCATATATATATATAGTCTAGTCATTTACAAGGAAGTAGCAAAAAAGTAAATCCAGAGCAGTAAAGTCAAAGTACAGCTCGTACAGTACATCCTGCGATAAGGCAAACCGGAATTCACCGCCGTGTCAATACTGTATGAATTATACACTAATAACAACTTACGACTGGTAATAATCAGCAATACGACTACCAAAAGAAAATGATTATTGTCGGAC
Organism: Kryptopterus vitreolus; assembly: GCA_030449085.1. Taxonomy (NCBI): domain Eukaryota; kingdom Metazoa; phylum Chordata; class Actinopteri; order Siluriformes; family Siluridae; genus Kryptopterus; species Kryptopterus vitreolus. The sequence goes on along the minus strand of JACRUU010000011.1, from coordinate 15,543,517 downwards.
GAAGCATATCTTTCGAAAGACGCTTGCGTTACCACTCAACCGTAGTAGACTGTTTTGGTCAACGTGTAAACGAAACAAAACACAAGCGCACACTGAGACTATTTATACTCACACTAGTCACGGCAATAATAAACGAAATAAAAAATAAGTGAGGACAAAATATTACACATGAAAAAGGAGATATCGAATACATATTTATTTTGAATATGTTTATATTCAGCAGGTTAAAAAGCTGCCACTCTGGGGTCCCAGAGCGAGGCCCTTAACCCTCTGTTCTCCAGGGGGTCGCCGTGACCCTGAGTTCTCACTGGATACGCAAATAAACGATTTGTGCTGTAATGTATGTGTGACGAATAAAAGCGATGCTATTTTTACACCACTGTAATATTAGTTACATATACAAACCGGTTAATTTGCATTGTCAAAGAGGAAAACAAATAAACAAATATATAGCAGATAGGCTCTAGCACAAAGCACCTACTGTATACCTCAATGTGCAGCGCCACCCCCCCCCCCCCCCCCCCACCCCCCCCCCCCCCCCCCCCCCCCCCCCCCCCCCCCTCCCCCCCCCCCCCACCCCCCCACACCCCCCCCCCCCCCCCCCCCCCACCCCACCCACACACCACACACACACACACACACACACACACACACACACCATTGTCCCATCACTGCAACACCGAAGCTAATTTAACAAGGCTAAATTAGCAGTGCAAAAAGTGCTTACCCAAACCTTTCCATGTTATTTACTTGGAATTGATTTTAACACTTAAACAGAATCCTAAGTAAGGGCTTATGTGACCCAGGCCATCTGTATCCCTCCATCACATCCTCATACATATTGGGAATATCTATCCAAGTGGCTTAAAACAAGGGTCAGTGTGTGTGTTTGTGTGTGTGTGTGTGTGTGTGTGTGTGTGTGTGTGTGTGTGTGTGTGTGTGTGTGTGTGTGTGTGTGTGTGTGTGTGTGTGTGTGGTGTGTGTGTGTGTGTGTGTGATCGAAAAAACACCACACCAACCCCACCCCACCCATCCACCCATCCACCCCGCACCCTAATTTACTGTTTATTTTCACTCTGCAAAATATACTCAGCCACATCTTTATGAGTGATTAGCTGTGTTGTTCTTCGCAGTCCTTAAGAGAAGTTGCTGCTGTGATTCACAGCTTCACATTAATCCAGGCTTTGTTAAGAGGCTGCCATCTGGACGTGTGTTTCCGGCGATGAATATGATTTAGTGTTGATTCATATATGTTCCCGGAAGAGAGTGTATGGATTTCAGGAGTTAAATGGCATAAACAAATGTGGAGTGTAGCGCAAATGAAGATCTCTCATGTCTCAGTCCTATTATAACACCCCCCCCCCAAATTGCACATTGCAATTATTCCTACAAACACAAGTCTGGAGATTGAAAGTTTGCGTCCTCTTAAACCTGAAACATGTCAAACGTCTATCTGTACAGATTCAGAGTGGAGTTTTTATTTAGGAATTTATCTGCAGTGAAGCCGGCCCGGTATTATTAGCCACGGTGATGAAGATGCACTTCATGAGTGGAATATTCAGCATTCAAATATGTTTCAAATCTAATAACATCAGGGCTGAAAGTCATCGTACAACAGTGACCTCTACAGGGATGTCGAGTTTCAGTGCGCAATGAAACAGCAGAGGAGAAGAAAGTTGAACAGAACACTCTCCTTAACAATTTCACAATTAGGCAAAAAACAGACAAGTTAAAACAATATATATTTATATATATATATATATATATATATATATATATATATATATATATATTTTTTTTTTTTTTTTTTTTTTTTTTTTAATTTACTCAGTCATTTCCAGCTTTACTTTTTGCCTATTTGTAAATATTTTCTAAAAAAAAAAAAAAAAAAAAGATGATTAGTTCAGTACAGGAATGTAATTGTCCTTCAACACAGTGCCAAGGAGGCATCCAGGTTTAATGGCAAGATACCTGAAGCCGTCTGCCAAGACATTTCTTTCCGTCTGATTCTCAGGCTAAAAAGAGGGGGAAAAATAATGTCTTTCATGGATGGAAAGGTTACAATAAATTGTGCCAGACCACATGAGAGAAAGAGAGCCAAGTTCAGGATCAACCAGGAGGAATGAATGATGGAAAGATAAGGAACAAACTAAAAAGAATAGACCAAACAGGAAAAGGAGCAAATTGGGGCGGCGTCTCCTGGAGAAAAAAAACAAAACAACGAAAATAAAAAATGGTGGTGGTGGATACTGACGTTGCAGGCCTGCACGCCGATGTTTTGTTGTTTGTTTGTTTGTTTTTCTTTGCTTTTCTTCATTTTTACATTTTGTCAAAAAGCCCATCAAACAGCCACAAAAAATAAAAATAAAAAAATAAGCAGATGCTACTCATGGTCGCAATTTGCATTCGAGTTTTCTGTACCGTTTTCTTTCCTGTATAGAAATGGGGGGAGAGAAAAAAAAAAAAAAGCAGGCAATGCCCTTTCCCCCGCCGCTGCCGAGTTTTCATTAATGTATTCAAATTCAGTTCAGCAGCATAAAATCCTCCCAAGAGGCAGCATTGTCCTGTCGACTGTCCCCTGGGTTTCCCATCACACTGTCGCATCTCTTCACCCACGCCATCCAACACGCCGAGGATCCAGTTGCGCCACACTTCCTTTAAGCCCTCGCTCGCAATTTGAAGAAGATTAATTAAAAAGCGACTGTTGCTGATTGTGTCAATTCTCAAAGACTTGCTAAATGATCCCTTTTCTAGTTAGGCCTGTAATAATCGGGCTGAAAAGCTGTTTCACTGGTTTTACTTTTCAAACAATAAACATGTGTGACGGGATATTGAAAAAAAAAAAAAAAAAAAAAAAGCCAGTTTGTGTTAAGGAGAGAATATTAACCAATTGTTTAACCATTGAATGATCTACATTGGCTTACGGTTACGTTTGTGTGAACACGGCGGTTTCGTAATGACTCGGTACAAACGCTTCGAAAGGCACAAGGTCTGCTCTAGTGAACTTGGATGTGGAGTCTGCGGTGCATAAAGGAAACATAAGGCCAAATGTCTACCACCGAACCTTTGCCTAATAGGATCCAAAGCCAAAGGCATACACAGGAAAAAAATGTGTGTGTGTGTGTGTGTGTGGATACTGTAGTATAATTGGCTCCAAACAAGTAAATAGAGAAAACACAAGCGGGGAGTGGACAGCCAGTGAATTAGGTGCTTTTCATTTGAGCCATTTTACTAAATCCACACGGCTCTATTGTTCATTATTTCAAAGATCCCAAATACTACAGGAAATGACTCTGGATCTACAAGACAATTAAACATTAAAATTAGAACCCCATTATTTACAGACCTCAGTCTTTGCATTGCCGCGGAACAAAAACACACTATTGTCTCTGTGTTTGCCTTTGTGCGTATCACCTTGCATTATATTTATCCAGCAGTGTGATGCAAATAAGCTCAACGGCGTTGTTTCCCATACAAAACTCTCCCTGAGGATTTGAGGACTTGGAACATGGGCTCATTTTGCCTCCATCCACTCAGCAGTGGAGTTCTCAGCTCTCTGATCTTCTCTAGACAAAATGAGACACAACAGCTCAAACAGAGGGAGCCTGGCACACACTATTCCCTCTGCTACTTGAATAGATAATGCTTCTCTTTACTTTCTTTATTCCTTCAAAAAGAATGCATCAGAGGCCAAATATTAATTCTCCGTGTCACCCGGCGAAGCGGGGGGAGAAACGACGCGCTCGGCATACCAGGCTGTGTTTTACCATGATTAAGGCTCACATAAAGGCTTCCTCCTGGAGCTTTGAACTTTGCCATCGAGTTTTTTTTTTCTTCTTCTTCTTCTTCTCTCTTTTATTTTTATATTCAACTTTATTCCCCTTTGCTGCTAGATTCCGAAAACCAACATTTACGTCTTGCGAAGACAATGAAATTGCTCCTGCCTAAGCAGCGAAAGGATCTCAATATGCATCGGCATGTGTGTGTGTGTGTGTGTGTGTGTGTGTGTGTGTGTGTGTGTGTGTAGCGCGGCCATTGTGTGTCCTCTGCACCCATGAATCTCCTTTAAAGAAATGCCGATAGTTGTGATCGCCTAATGCTCGATCCCCGGGTGCCATAAAGATGCGTGTGGAAAGAATCACATAAAGTAGTGACATTGACAGAGGAACTGCTGACTCGCATCAGTGTTTGTCTTTTGATGTGAGAAATCAAATCGATGTACACGCTCTCACAAACCGTGGTGGGTGTGTGTGTGTGTTGTGGTAGTTGGGGCAGAGTGGTGTGTGTGTGTGTGTGTGGGGGGGGGTGCATAGATTAGTATTCTGCAGTGTCCAGTACTGAAGGTGCCTGCTTGCCCTACATCATTAGCATTAACGTCTGGATGTCCAAATAATAAGGGATTCCTGACACGGGTTTCGTTTAAGAGCTAGAAGGAAAGTTTCTACCCTCTTTATTAGTAAGTAGGAGAAATTAAAATATTAGCAACGAAATATATATATAAATATATGCCAACGGAAAGGTGCACAGCACAAAATGATGGCTTTATCATCACTAAAAAGAATGGAGGGGATTTTATTAGTTGGATTTGAATACCATAGAGAAAAAAGAAAAAAACAAAACAAAGATTAGCCCTGATGGATACCGTTTGAAAGGAACACACTGTAAACAGTAGCTATATTTACTCACACCAAGCTATACACTAAGCCTGCACCTGCATGTTCCAGAAAATATGTCCTCTCGTATAAAAATAAAACCCACACTGAATCAGTGTGAATTTGTCCTGTTTTAATAAAACACCTATGGAACTAATGTATTGTACTGTGCACACACTTTTGTCATTTTGTCAGGAAAAAATGAAAACAAAAGTACTTTCGCAAATATAACTTTTCCAACAAATAAAACTAAATCCAACTCACAGAAATGTACCTTAGTAAGGGCCATATTAAATACATATATAAAATAGCTATAAAAAAAAAACACTTGAGTATAAAAATGAAAGTATAAAAAGATTCTTTAACATGCCTAAATTAAAATAGTAATACATTTCCATTTTTAATAAACACTGTTCTGCACAGCTTTTAATATTTTTACACGTTGGTTTGATCTACACACCACAGTAGGTCAATATGTTCCCCGAAAACAATGCTTTCCACCTTGTTGTCGTTTTATTTACATCTCCAATACTACCAAATCACCAAGTCGCTCCAATTCGCCAAAAGTCAAACACTACAGCATTCCCCAGTTATCTAAGCAATATTCCTTATCTACGCAAGCTACATTTACAAAATGACTTTACCCAACTCGACAAACAACGCACACACGTGGCCTGTTTTCTTTGCAACAATCAATATTTTCATCACTTATTTGTTTAATTATTTCTGGATTCGGTAATTTGTTTGTTCAGTCAGTCATTTTCCCAATTTCCTATGCACATGTTTGTCTGCTTATTATCTCCCGCACGGCTGGCTTGCATTCCGAAGCGACGTATGCATTACGTCTAAATGGAATAGAAATATAATCAAAAGGTTGTCCATAAATAAATAAATAAATAAATAAATCATCTCAAAGCCATTTTGTTTGTTTCTATGACGGACTCAAACATGCAGGACATACGGTGATAAAACAGCGCGGATGTGACTTGAGTCGGAGGAGGAAGAACACAAATAGATATACAGACAAAGTTCTGGGTTTCTCTCCAATATTTCTATTCACAAGATTTCCCTGTAACTCCACGCTGAAGATCAAACCATCAAGGATGGATCTCCTGAGTGTAAGTTATGAGGCTGTGATGAACAGGGGGAGGAAAAAAAAAAAAACAGCTTTGCTGCCCAGCTTTGAACACTTTTACACTTTTTTTTTTACACTGTAGTAAGCTTTGTTTTTTAATTGGCTGAAATTAATCTTAGGGATGTAGATGCCTGATTTGCATTCATTAAATCCCAACCAAAGAAGTCATGCCTAATTCCAATCAAATTTGCTTAATTATGCATGGCAAGACATTCCCAAATGAGTATGGGATTTTTGTTTGCCACCCCCCCCACCCCACCAAACACACAGCCACCCCCCCTTTTCCTCCTCGTTGTTTCCTATAGCAAAGAAAATGTAATGAAGCTGTCTTTTTGTGTTGTGTTGAACGCTGAGGAGCCGACCACGAGCACCTTGAGCCTTTCGCGGAAAACAATATTATGGCTAAAGTAATTATAAGAATCTGCATTTTTCATTGTTAATTGTGGATGTCAGCATCATTAATTTTAATTTACAGCCAGCAATAAAATTAAGAATACTTTGTGCTGATGTTTTAAATCACGCCAGTGAGGAAGATGCATTATGCAACTTAAATTTCAAGAAGATATTGATTGGAGCAGATAGCCTTTTCTATGAATCTTAAATAGGCAGGTGGAGCGATAAAGCTTAAGACATCACTTTTACTTGCTATCAGTGCGCCAGGGGGAAGGAAACAGTAAGCCAGACACCATTTCACTGTAATACCAATAAAGGAAAGATTAACATGGAGAATAATTACATTGCAAAAGCCCGAAAACAAGCGTCTTACCTAGAATATTTATGCGTCTCAGTTTTAGTTACTATCAGTGATAAAATGTGATTTATGCACACACACACACACACACACACACACACACACACACACACACACACACACACACACCACACACACACACATGTGGTAAAAAGCAAAGAGTTGGACATTGCTGTTCATAACAAGCAGAATAATTCCAGATCAGTCCAGTGGTATTTTCACAACACAACACCTTGCTCTGATGTGTAGGCTCAAAACAAAGACATTTCCCTGAAATAATGCAAAGTAAACCTGCATAATGTGCTTTTTCTAAGGAAAATATGGATGTATGAAATTCTAAAGAAGGAAATTCCAAAACACATTTTCTTACTCGCAATTTATTTTATTTTTAATACCGTGGCTTCGTTATAGTAAAACGTTATTTACTACAGCAGAAACCGCATTGTGCGATATCTCCGACTCGCTCGTGTTTACCAGAGTCCACCATCTCACATATCAACCAATCTATTTTTCTTTTTCCAAAGAAATATGCGTGCCATGGCTTCCTAACCCGAAGTGATTTAGCTTGTCTCTATTGTGCAGAAGGACAACACAATGTGCTCGCACCGACGCAATTTGATTAATAGCGCCAGCTTCTTTTTTTTTTTTTTTCCCTACTTTAGTTGTACAGGATACATCCGGCAGTACGCCGCTTTAGCACATTGTACTTTGAAAACAAAGGAAAAATAAAATTGATCTTTCCGGAAACAAAAATCAATGAATAGTTATTTCCTGTTTCATGCATGTTGGACTGAACGACCTCCTCCGAACCTTGAACCTTTCATGTCTTTTTCGTTTCAAGACCTTAGAAGTAAGAAGCAATCATTACTATTGTTTTCTCCCCCTGAATCCTATATTATGCTTCATAGCATAATAATCCCCTTTAGTGCTACACCAGGTAACAATAAATGGTATGTGTATAAAAGGATAAATTGCACCTGTGTTGCTACGGTACAGCGTGGAATAGACATATAGCTTAATTCTATGCAAAAGTATATTGGGAGAGAGAGAGACATTCGTACTAAAAAAAAAAAAAAACACTAAAAAGAAAGTATTCTCTGGAGATAAAACAGACATTGTACCCAGGGATAGCGGTAATTGCCATGTTTATGGTCTCACTAGTTTGATTTACATCCAAAAAGACTTGTCTCTACCAGTTATGCGTACAAGACTATAATTTCTTGGAGGTGATTGTGTTGCCATCACAAAAGCTTCTCCATTCAATTGTTCTGCTCGAAAGTTGGAGGCCTGCCCACTGCCCTTTTTTTTTATTACTCAAGCAACTCTCGTCTATCAGCTCTACTTTTGTCTTCCTGCTTTTTTCCTGTCAGACACTAAGACAAGTCATTCGCAATGTAACAATGTGGTGTGATTTCATTTGACTTATCACATACGCTAACTGTTAAACCAGCTGCCCTGACTTTGATCCAAGCACACTTCCTGAAACAGGACCTACTAAACACACAGTAAACAGGCTGAGAGGATGTCGTCACTGACACACGCCACAAAAAAAAAAGCCTTTCCATACGCCTTCCCTCGTTCCCTGTAAATCTGGAACTGGTCCGGCAGTTACCGGTGTTAGCGACCAATATGACGCTAGCTCCAACACCCTGGACGTGGTCATTAATGCCACACGAGCACTTGGGAAAGGAAATTGTGTTTTCGAACGTGGCATTACCATAAACCTATAGCGGCCGTAATCGGCTCCTTAGCAACTAAGCAGTGGCCTTTATTCATCACACTGTCTGCGGATCTTACCATAAAGTGAACACATGGTCATTACTATCCCTGTAATGTGAATGAGTGAAAACAAGTCACACGCTCCTGAGGGAGTATCTTCTCCATTAACCATTCTTTCCCATAAAGGCCCGAATCACTGACATTGCTTTAGGCTTTATGGTCAACAGAGCTGAATATAAAGGCCCAAGATTAATACAGCAATCGGAGACATCCTCGTGTGAATAATTCATTTGGAAGGGCAGATAAGAAATGATCTGCAAGGAAATTAATAGTACTGATTTAATAATATTCTCCCAGAGATTCTCGCGACTGCATGGCAGCATTTCAGCAAAAGGGGAGCGGGTTTTAAAACCCAAAGCCGGATGATTCATTCGAGCTCCTCTGATAGTTGAGTTTGATGGATCATTCTTAAAAGCATCATTGCTAATCTTCTGCTCCTCTTTTTTAGGTTATTCACAGATCAGTGAGTTTTCTGGCTAATCCGGGTTTTGATGCTACTCTGTCTGTGTACATGGCATTCATCATATCTTGACAAGTGGAGTCCTTCAGACAACAAATAACCTTCAGTCCGGGGGATGCGAGCCGTAGGTGCGCTGTTATTTTGGATCCGTATCACAGCGGAGCACGAACACAGCAGGAGATGTATGGTGTCCTTGTTGACTGAAAGAATGGGCCCCTTTCTAGTCCTCCTGAATAATCATTCTGAACCGTAGCTATGCCTTCGACAACTCAATCAGACAGTGCTCTACCTGTAAAGTGGCTGGGTTGATTTGATTGCCATTTTTATTGGTTGCCCCGTCTATAAATCAAAGCAATGGGGCCGGTCGCGTAGACGTGACCACTCGTCATTCGCCTGTAGCCTTGGAAACATTGTTTCGGGGAGCAGTGTGACTGTCAGAGGAGGTAAATCAGGATTCTGAAATTCCTCTCCTTTGCTGGAAAAGTATAGAGTTAAATCATCTTGAAAATTGATGTCAGCATGGCAAAGTGCTTCACCTATACCTTGATAGAGCCCCATCATCTTGTATCAATGTCAGCACTTTTACCCTTAGCTGGTTTCTTCAAAGTGGCTCTTTTTCACATGACATACAACTAGAGCATGACTGTACTGATACAAGGGAACAGCACAGGGATCGCCGCAAATGTTTATCGCGCTGTTTTGCTGCAAACTTTGACAAACAATTTTGACTGGTAATTTTATTCGGAAGAAAGCGCAATGGTGAAAATCAAATGCTCGACACAAAGGGGGAGGTCGGTAACTCTGTACATCCTTATAATATATGGTCTTTATAGCGCTTGCCTAGTTGTTGTCACGCTGGTTCCGGATAAGCTCTCTTCATTCCAGTGAAGAGAATCAGAGAGACATTTTGGATAATTGTGTGCTTCCAAATCCGAGGCAGGGGCACGGTGGCTTAGTGGTTAGCACGTTCGCCTCACACCGCCAGGGTCCAGGTTCGATTCCCGTCTCGGCCATGTGTGTGTGTGGAGTTTGCCTGTTCTCCCCGTGCCTCTGGGGGTTTTTCTCCGGGTTCTGCAGTTTCCTCCCGGTCCAAAAACATGCACGGTAGGTTGATTGGCACCTTGGAAAATTGTCCCTAGTGTATGAATGTGTGTGTGATTGTGAATGTGTGTGTGCCCTGCGATGGGTTGGTATTCCATCCAGGGTGTATCCTGACTTAATGCCCATAGACGTCTGAGATAGGCACAGGATCCCCGTGACCCGAGGGAAGATCGGATAAAGCGGTAGAAGATGAACGAATGAATGAATCCGAGGCAATATGGGTGCGATGGACCCATGTTGACAAAACCTCTACTGTATGTAATGTCATAGTGAAAATTTACATTCTACAACTGTAAATGTAAAGATGTAGAATTATATACTTAGTAGATAAACTGAAGAGAAGTATTATAAGTTTATGGCAGGGAAATAAGTTATCACTTTGATTAATAACATCATCTACATATGTCTCTGCGGTAAAAAAAAAAAAAAAACTGGTGAGATTTAAACAGGAGCCTCATCACTGTCTCCTCACTTCACTGATCTCTGTTCATATAAATATCATAAGGGAAATAATCGCTGATTAATTCAGTGAGCTCTTTCTCCTTGTCATTTAAACATCTTAAAACTTTCTCTAGTGGCTGCTTTGCAGAATCTGGCTCTAATGACATTTCATATTCTGCTGCACAGACTCGATTGAATGTTCCTTATGAGAAAAAATATATACATTCATTCATTCATTCATTCATTTTCTACCGCTTTATCCGATCTTCCCTCGGGTCATGGGGAGTCTGTGCCTATCTCAGGCGTCTATGGGCATTAAGGCCGGATACACCCTGGATGGAATGCCAACCCATCGCAGGGAACACACACACATTCACACATACATTCGTACACTAGGGACAATTTTCCAATGTGCCAATCAACCAACAGTGCATGTTTTTGGACCGGGGGGAAACTGGAGAACCCGGAGAAAAACCCCCTGAGGCACAGGGAGAACATGCAAACTCCACACACACATGACCGAGACGGGAATCGAACCCGGATCCTGGCGGTGTGAGGCGAACGTGCTAACCACTACGCCACCGTGCCCCAAAATATATACAAAGATTTTTCTTTTCTTTTTTTACTGTAATATACTGTATTTGTTACGTCTATGTTTTGGACAGTTGCAATGCAATAACAGAATTCAACATCACTGCAGAGCCGAAATCCCTACCTTCTTTTTATGGGGGAAAGTTTGATGCTGCTAACACCTCCACTGTATATTACAGTGTTTTCTTTATTACACAGCGGCGTGCATATTTTATTTTTATTACTTTGCCAGTAGGCATTTATGAATCAAATTCATTGAGCATAAATATCTCCAGATCTGTGACAAATTTGATCAAAATCAAAAGCGATGGAAATGCAAGAGGCTCTATTGAGATGTCCCTTCCAGCGATGTGTCAAACTCGGGGACATTAATGATATGTTAAGGGTTGAAAATTACCATCTCGGATATGTCTAAACCAGTAAACTGGTAAACAAGCCGGCCATTAGGAGAGGGGATGATTTGAATCAACAAGGGTGAACAGATATGGAGACTCGGCGCATTAGTGTTAATAGGAATAGATTATGGAGGGATTTTGTGATGTGACCTTCAGTGCACTAATTGAAATAGTATTCAGAGTCAGCAGTGGAGTAATCAAGTTAAACACAGAATCATAAATCATCATGAAAAGCGCTGTCACAACCAAGCCATTAGCCTCCTGTTTTTTTTGTTTTTTTTTTTCCCCCAGCACATGCCCTCATGGAAATATCTGCCACAGAGATCTGTGGGTTAATAGGAACAGAAATGGCATTTAAAGCCTATTTAGATCAAATGTACTATGTGCCTCAAAGCAGAACTTTACTAATTTGCAGGTAATGTGAATTGATGTACTTATGGATAGAGATACTTTACACGACACTTGTAGGAAGCCTAGCATTATGCCGCTTTCACACATGGACTTTCACCTAGTTATAATGCTTTACATGTTTTCCTTACACACAGCTCGTACGCCAGTCTTTTTGACATTTCCTCTGATATTTAAGGTGTTACAGAGCAGTTCCCTTTTCTCTAGATGAGAACATATTTTGTTAGAATAATAATAAAAAAAAAGACATTGTGAATATAATCTGCATTAGGAATAAATGACCTGCATTTAAATGTAATGGTGAGATGTTTCCCCCTGGTGCTTTTGGCCCTCTCTAGGCAATATGAAGATAACAAACTGGAAAGTGAGAATAATCTATTACCACCTTTTCAGTTTAGCATCTGGAGATTATTCTATTGTCTTCCAAACATCTGCTATATAAAAAAAAAATACAACAATAGTGTTAAACAAGTAGCTATTAATATCTGACCTGGCTGAGATTTTATGTTTGCCATGGAATACAATAGCGTTAGAGGATTAAAGCCGGTACCCAGTGAAAACAATGATCTGTAGTGATAAATGGGTCGCTACATCTGTTATTATTAAATATTTAAGTCTTTTGGAAAATGAAGTTTCACAGAGGTAGGGATATAAGAGATGTGTTAATTAACAACACCCGTTTTGTGTTAGCACTATTTTAGCACGTTTTGTGTTGAATATGTGTTAAAAACAGAGGGGGGGGGGGGAACAAACTGAACAACTGGCTCACACATCAGGCTGCAAATTGCTGTCCAGGCAAATCATGGACTACTGTTAACTTGGCCTCAGCTCTGTACTTTTCATTTGGATTTTAAGGAAGAGATGGGGTTTGATGAATGGTGTGCAAATATATTAGATCAGCCTTTTGCTACTAGACTTTGTGGTTTAAAAAGACAGCACAGTCCACAAACTACACTGCCGGTGTCTACCTGTGTGTTGTTTTGTATGCGTTAGTATGTGTGTGTATATTACACCTTTGTAGTGTTCATTACGGTACAGCTTCAGAATGTATGGCTTGATTGTGTCAGCTCTGGATAAATGTGATCTATTGCTTCTTGATCTATTGCTTCTTGTTGTTCTAGCATTTTTCACAACAATGGCTTATCACATTGACATAGGCCAAGGAATTTAAGTCAGCGACATTCATATTTGTCATAGCTGTTTCTTTTTACCAGCGTGAAGGAAATAGAGCCAGGAGCTGCACTAGTGTCTAGGCTATAAACCTCACAAGGTCAGCGGGGTGGATCAGCCTGTGGCATAGCTCCTGAGGACAAGCCTTAAAAGCAGTCACACCTCTGGTGGAGTGAGCTCTGACCCTGGAAGGTACAGACAGATCAGAGGACTTATAGGAGGATGAGATTGCATCCACCACCCACTGGCTCAGGTCTCTTCATAGAGGAATCATTGGGGGATGGCCAACTGTTTCAACCACCTGCAAAGTGGCCACTCGTCACCACCCTCATCCCGTGCGGGACGCATCTGTTATAAACGTTTCGGCAAGGAACCCCCAACACAAGACCTTGTGAGAAGAACCCGGACTCTTTTCACATATCTAAGACATGTTGGGTTTTCTGTGTGACCTTGATAGTATGAAGTGGGATTTCCCTGCCTGTGAACCCTCTGCTCCTGCCACTGAAAGGATCAGGAGGCTGAATGGTATTATGTTGGACGCAGCTGCGATCAGACCCAACAGACTATGAAACTGTTTTACTGTGAGTGACTGGCCTTCTTTCACTCTCTTGACTGCTGAGAGATAACTGTGCTAGAAGAGTGATTGAATCCCATACCACACCTAAGTAGGTGGTTCTCTGTACAGGCGAAAGCACACTCTTCCTGGCACTTCCAGACATAGTTCCAATTCCTTCATGTGACTGAGAATGACATTTCAATGCTGTACCGCTACTTGCTCTGATCAATCTAATATCCACCAGTCATCGATATAGTTGAGGATACATGAGGATTCTGAGGGGTTTCAGAGCCACATATACATATTTCCGGAAGGTGTGGGGCGAGAGTGTAAGGCCAAACAAAGGGCCGAAAGCAAAGGAAGCACGAAGAATGGTTACATGAAAATAGGCATCCTTGAGGTCTAGCATAACAAACCAGTCCTGGGATTTAATCTGAGATCTGACCTGCTTCAAGGTCAGCATTCTGAACATGAGTCTCAGAGGTCGGCGGTTCAGCTGACACACATCTATAATGGGACGCAAACCGCATCCTTCTTGGAAACTATCAAGTACGTCCTGTAGACCCCATACTCTCTTTCTAGTGGAAAGGGTACCTAGATCTCCTTCTTCAGGATAGTGTGTACTTCTTGTGAACCGGGTTGGTTGTAGTCCAAACTGAATCATATAGCCTGGCTCTACAGTGGACAGGACCCATTGAGACATCCACGAACGCCACTCCGGAGGCCTTGAAGGAGGCAACAAGGCCTCTAGGTCTGCTAGGATTCCAGGCGGAAGTTGAGGGGAACACTCACTGAGGGTGGTTGTGCCTTGAAGCACTTCTTGTGGCAAGGTAGGCAAACCATCCCCCTGAGGGCGCGAGGGCGGGGTGAGCACCATATTTTAAGGTGCACAACGCGCCCACCAGTGGAGACACCAGTTCCTGAATAATCAGGATTTCTTGGCGAAGACCCCATCCAGCCAAGCAGCCTCAGACAGACGATGATAGAGGTAGCAATGGAACACTGATGATTGTGTTAATCACCGAAGAGGCATCACCGAAGAGGCAGTCTGCATGAGCGCGACTTTCAGCAGAGTTGTTTTAACCCTGTCAGACATATAGGACAAGGAAAGCCATAAGGGCCTCTCAATTGTTAGAAGGACATCGCATGACGTAGCTGATGTCTGCCTGAGGACATTCCCTCTTTGACCTTATACAACAGGTCAAGTCTGCATCACCACTATGATGTGCAGGCACCCAGCGGCTTGACCTGCTTCGGAGTACGTTTTTCCCACCAGAATTGCAGTAGTGCAGGGAGGCTTGGTGGATAGCACCAAGGTACAATCCTGAACCTGTGTAGAGATAGCCAACCAGCGTCTCTTCAACACACGGAATCGGCCCATAGCTGTGCTCCTACAGTCGCACAACACTCGAGTAAAGAGACATATTGGGGCAAAAGAAGTGAGCTGAGTGTGGATATACCCCAGACCTACAGACTATGGCATGGGGGCAGCAGCATCGGTCACAGGAAGGGCTCATAAACTTTACTGGACGAGTGCTGAGTCTACTGGCCAAGCGATGTCAAGCTTAGCAATGGCCCGTGTCACTACCTCCAAAGCTACTCAAATACCACTGGCTGAGGTGTTATCTCCACAGGGTCGCTGGCTTCCACCACCCTCCTCAGAGTAAGAGAGGTGGAGCTCTGCACTTTCCTTGCAGAGGGAAGAAAACGCCAAAAGGCACATTTCCAAACTCTGCGAGAGAGTGTTGGACTCGGCAGGTTAGGAAGGAGAAAGGGACAAGTCCGCCTACATATCCCCTGCCAGGTCCAACTGTGAACCCCACAACCTCAAACATCGCTTCAGTAATTTGACTGAGCAAACTGAGCCGGCTTAGCATACTCTGCTCCGAAGCAAGTTACATACAGGCTGTGTATAAACCCCCACCTAACCCCGGCAGTAATGTGGTGCGGCAGGGACAAACCAATTGCCAAAATCTGTGCTTGAGCTTTTGTTTTGTTTTTTCTTTACCACTTACCAATACTTACCTGGGAAGACAAACAAATCTAGAGCGTGAATCAGGGCATGGACAATGCGAAAGTGTTCCCAAAGTGTCGCGACGCAGCTCGAGTTCCTGAAGAGGAACAATTTTTATGCCACTTGTATGGCAGTGTCACTTTGTAATCAGTGCAAAAAAAACTGTTAATTGAACTTTTCAGACATGATCAAATTGGATTTTTTGTTTTTTGAGTAACATGACAAGTTGCAATTTTTGTCTAATTAACATTAATTTAACAGAGGAAAAACAAGACACTACTGGAGGATAAGATATAAAAAGATATAAAAGATATAACTGACAACCGAAGTTTCACAGACATTCCTCGTCACTATAAACGGATTTAAAAAAAAAAAGGCATTCTAGCTTTTGCTGCAGATTTTATTTACAACTATATACAACAAAATGAAAACTAATTCTACCTTGTTTCTCTTTTAAATTAAGTTGCATCTTCAGCATTTTCTTATGGAGTGTTACACCCTTATGCTTCGTCAGAGTTTAGACCGTCTTCATTATCTCAACAAGTAAAATATCCACAAAGAGCATTTTATCTCCAAAGTGAGCAAATTAGAGGCTAAACAGCTGGATACTGTCAATAAAATGTCTTTCACAGAACAGTAGCCAGCAAACTCCTCAGACCCTGATCAGAGGCTGATCTGGAATGCTTACATAGCATTAATCATATAGCTAAGCGTAATTAATTGTGCTTAAAAAACAGCTTTTTTTTTTTTTCCCTTCGAAATGTTGCTCAGGTATTGCAATAATTTTTGATCACCCAAGCCTGGAAGACAAATAATTAGAAGTGTCACACCATTCTGATGAGTGATGTCAGCATCTTGGAGTGACCTTCCCACTGCTAATTAATTTTCATCCAGAGTAAAAAAAGAAAAAAAAAAGAGCCTGTTGTTGCACATTATTAATTGAGTTCGCGAAAAGATGCGCCTGATTAATTTTTGTTGATAATACTTGTCATTTCGAGCAGCACTGGTAATCATTTTATGGGTTTTTGTTTAGTGTTTTTCAACACTGATCTAAGTCATCTTTCGAGTGATTAATAATGGTCTCGAAACGAGGATTAGGTGGACTTTCAAAGCGTGGACTATTTAGGCATAATTAGGAGTGCGAAACTTCTTTTTAGAACGGCTGATAATGATAATGAACTAAAGAGCTGGTTCTTATTATCAGACTTGGGAAGTAAAAAAAAAAAAAAGAAGAAGAAGATAAAGAAATAAAGAGGGATCTATGAACCAACACGATGCTCTTTTGTACAGTGTATGAGGTAGGTTCCAACTTTTGTTTGAGCCGCCTTTTAATGTTGCACACTATGAATAACACTCGGAGACATATCAGGTCTCTCTCGAAGGGAAATAACTTCCACTCTCAGAAGGGCTGCTGCAGTATGATAAGGTAGGACGGAAAAAAAATATTCGGGGTTGGAAAAGCCATTCGAGAGCTGATAGCGCTAAGAACAGTCACGTAAAAAAAAAAAAAAAAGTCTAATTTATCTGTAACGTTCTCACAGTCATCTGTGAAATGCAAAATGTCATTGAGCCAATACAAATGTGTCCCTTAATGAGCACACTGACAATTACACAGAGCTGTTCTTGACAGTAAAAATGAATGTGGACACCACAGCTTGTCAATGCTGCGAATAATATTAATAACAACTGCAATTATGATGAAGAGGATTTTATATACCGTCGACTTTATTTATCGGGGCTGTGTATAATAAAGCTGCACTAATAAACCTCGATTCTGCCGACAATTATTGGAGCACTCCACAATTTACAAAATGTCCACAGCATTAAAAATGCTAAGAATATAATGATTTAAAAGAGATCCATATAATTTAATTAATCCTCATGTGAATTCGCTTGCATCCTAGACAAAGGGACACGTCACCTTTACAATAGCAATTCATCTACTGCTTTGTCTTAATGGCCGGTCCCGGAGTGCTGAGATCGTATACATTCAGATCCGCATTTCCCTTTGAAAAACCGCGACTTGTAATTAGGCGAGCATGCGCCACATCCTTAACTAACAATGTTTACTTTCACACTGTTTCGCTAAGGGCTTTACCGTTTGTAGCATTGGTTGCCTCGCTTGCCTTTTAAATACAAATATAGTAATCTACACAGATAATCATATGGGGGAAAAAAAAAGAAATCCACAGTGTTGCATCTGAAAATAAATAAATAAATAAATGAAGAGAGTCCATGAGATTGTGCATTGGCGAAATTTCCCAAAACACTCCCAGTCCCAGGAATCTGTGCGATATTTATTGTTTCTAAACATGAAGAGGATTGAATGGTATGAGGGTACATTTCGAAATAATGCTTTGGAAATAAACATTAGACGTGCTTGCCAACTTGGGACAAACTAAACCATGCTTCTTAACCCAGATTACACAAACACAGAGCTTGAAATGAATCGAATAATACGGGTGTGATGTAATCATAAAAGAAAAAAAATGGCATAATAATCATAGTATTTATGAACCAGGAACCAAAGACCACACATGCTGATCAAGCCAAGCACAATTCCAAATGTTTTAGAGTGTCATTATATTGACATTGACATGGGATTATATTGATATTGAAATGATTATAAAATAGTAAGGCATTAGTAAAAAGAGGAAGAAAAAAAAACGTTTTGCAAGGAGGTACTGTTCAACCACCTGACCAAAATATATATATATATATATATATATATATAGATATATTAATATATATATATATATATATATATATATATATATGTATATATATATATATATATATATTTGGTTTTGCGGGTAGCAGTTGGCCATTCTGACTCTGGAAAAGTATTTTCAACAATCAACAAGCTTTTGCAAGAATTCTCAGAACTTCTCCAACCAGTTGGTTTTGACACACCTAATGCTTCCGCAGTGTTTGTGTTTCCTTTGTTTTGCTTCTTTTTTCCCCTCAGCGTGCTTGTTTCAAGTTCTCTGTCTGTACAACAAATTGTACTTAAATGCGTGCAATCTCATGCCAAGGGCCTTCATGTAAAGATGATAGAGAAAAGAATCGTGCTTGCTTCTAGATGTATACAATATCAAATGGACATGTGGAGAAGAAGCTGTAGGTAGCGTTCATCGCTTAACCTGGGCAAGGTGGCCTGTTTGAAGGCTTCTTTCTCTAGAGCAAACCATATGGCTGAAACATCTGTTTTCTGCACACCACGTTCAGAAGAGACAGTCCAACAAACAAGCTGTCCTTATCTCGACATGAGCTTTATGTATTCCAGACTTTTTATCGGTTCATTCATTTTTTATTTTGTAAGTATTGTATTCTGTTATTTGCAGCAAACAGCTCCTATGAAGTCAAACGTATTGCTTATGAAAAAATGTCAAGGATGTTCAACAATCAATTCAATGGAATCATTTGTGGATTTTAGTCGATTTTACCACTAATCATTTTTCATTCAGAAATCTATTAAATGGATATTTTAAGATCAATTAGGCTATATTACTAGTTTAATACAACAAACATGCTGTAATGTATTCAAAACAATAAACTGCATTTTCCTTCTCAATCAGGTCCTGATATAAATAAATACACAAACAAACAAACAAATAAATAAGTAATTCCTGCTGTTTGACCACAGCAGATACTCAGAAGTGTTTAATCTTTTTTAAGACTACATCTAGTTTAAGCTTAAGAGCAGCTAAGAAAATACGCATTAACCTTTCAGGCTGCCAACGATACTGAGACATATGGTCAATGATATGGATAAACAGTGCAACACTGCCCATTAGTTTCTCCATCTGTTTGTGTATGTATCTAGGAGCTGGGTGTAAAAAGCCTTACAGATTTTGTCTTTCAGCACCACCGCCTGGCATGACAAACAGAAGAAGCAAATGTATGGCTCTAGAAAGTGAGCATTTTTTTTTATTTTTTTTTTTATTACAGCCGTGTGCTGCCTACAGGCCACATCATCAGATCACCAAACATTTGATCATCTGTAATTGTGATCACACGTGCCTCAGAAAACAACTGCTGCAAAGGCAATCTAAATCGAGACTTTAAAGGGGGCGAATGGAAATCCCATTCCTGGGAGCTCTTAAATAAACAATGGGCATGTGCAGCATTACTCATATCAGTAACCTCTATCCTGTGGGGACAAGGTTAACATCGGCCCTGTGCGAAATGGAGGTTCCCAAAATAACAATCACAAAGTGCCTCCACTAAACAACACAATCAAAGCCAAGCCGCAGTCTCATTGTTTAATTCTCTAGTTTTTATCTAAGACATCTCCCAGCGCGCTCTTATCTTTGACCCTCAGCTTGTTGCTTTGTTGCGGTTTCCTCTAAGATGCTAGATGACCTTGAGAGACCTGTCATTAAACCCTGACCCATTTGATGATCCCTTCATGTGGAATGCATATGCTGAGCAGGAGCTGCTTTTGCACAGTAGGGGTGAAGCGAAGTGCTTACAAAAATATGACTTGACGTGCTTTATCAAATGGGGAAAGATGAAGACAAAACAGCTGCTGCTGCTGTCGTAAGCAATCTGGCCGTGATTGAATAAAAGTGTCAAGAAAAGGGCCGCTTGATGGTCTTTTGTTCTCTTCCATCCAGCTTGATGTTAGTTCGAGCTGTCAGGAGGGAATCACAGCTGTGTGATTTATCAATAGCTGAGTGACCTTGTAGCCAGTGGCGGATGCACACACAGCAGCACCATATTCAATCTCCAAACGCCCCAGAACACATCCGCAAACGCTGAATATACATGATTGGGCTGCACTGGACTGATGGAAAGTGACTGCTTTTATTTATGAACCTCTATGAAACAAATAGCTCCATCATCTACAAATTTCACTTCTGTGTCATTGCTGTGTCATTGTAGATAATTCACCTAAAAGACAGACAGGCAGACAGACAGACAGACAGACAGACAGATCTGATATGTGGACAAAGTACACAAACCATGTAGATTGTGTTTATACTAGGTAAAATACTACTAGAGTAAAAGCAACAGTGCTCCTTTTTATCCCTTAACTAAGAATACAAAAGTATTGGGCTTCAAATGTGCTCAGGTCATCATCACCTCTTTTGGCTGAACCTGTTAGGGGTCACCACAGCAGATGATCTGGATATTTTCAATATGCAGATCCCTTCCTAATGCAACACTCCCTATTTATCCAGGTTTGGGACCGGCACTAGGAATGCCCGAATGTCTGGGGCAGATTGAGTATTTAAGGGTCTTGTGCAAGGGCCTACTAGTGGTGCTGCAATTTGAACCTGGGAACCTTCTGGTTGAGAGTCCAATGCCTTAACCACTGAGTTACCACCTCCCTACACTCTTAAGTATCCAAAGTACTTTTTTTTTAGAAAAAAAGACTCTTGCTTAATCAACTAAAAAGACTCTGTCACTCTTATTACACCAATTTATTAATAGACAGATATAAATTAGTTGGCACTGACTGATATTAAACATATAATATTATATGATATGAAATTGTTATGAGCTCGAAACCATGTTTCTCAACTACTTCAAGAAAATCATACAAATAAAGCCACAGGTGTTGGGGGGGGGGGCAAGTTAGGGCCAGGAGAATCATCCCGCTATTTTATTATTATTTTTTTATTTACTCTCAATATGTTCTGCTTGCTGATGAAGTGTATGTTCACGGTAAGTAGAAACTATCAAGAACCAGTCATAAGAAGATAATAACAGAGTGTGCTCTATGTGATTGGCGGCTTGTCATTAGACATGCTTTTCTCCGCTCGTAAATAAACAGGAAATATTAATTTAGCAAAATGTAGTTGAGTTGACGAGTAAGATATCTGAATTTATATCTGAATTACTTATTTCCTCAAATGGAAATAAGTAAAGCACAGATAAAACAAGAAATCATATTTACTCCGTTACTGTCTACCACTGATGGATGGATGGATGGATGGATGGATGGATGGATGGATGGATGGATGGATGGATAGATAGATAGATAGATAGATAGATAGATAGATAGATAGATAGATAGATAGATAGATAGATAGATAGATAGATAGATAGATAGATAGATAGATAGATAGATAGATAGATAGATAGATAGATAGATAGATAGATAGATAGATAGCTCGATCAAAATAACATCAAGTTTCATTCATGCCAGCCAGGAATATAAGCAGTGTATGGAAGGTTGCTTTGGAAATGTAATAGGTTACAAATTACAAATGACCCTATTCAAAATGTAATAAGTAGTGTAACTTTTCAATTACTTAATAAAAGTAAAGTAACTGATTACATTTACTTTTCGATTACTTTCATTTGTCCATTAGGTGGCACTTGCTGAAATTAGCATTCTAGGGAAAAACAGATTTCAAACCCTCGGGAAAAAGAGTTGTAATCTTTAACATTTCCAAAAGTAACTGTAATTTAATTACATGTGTTTTTTTTCTCAGTAACTGTAACGAATTACTGTTACTTTTATTTTGTCAGAAGAAGAAGATGTGATCTGATATCGTAGCTCATCTATCTCAAAGTCTGATATAGGGGTTTCTCTGAATTGCTTTTCTGCTCACCGTAGGTGTAATAAACAAAACACAAACACACACACACACACACACACACACACACACACACACACACACAAGAGAAGATTGACACAAACTTGACACAAAGTTGCTATGCTTCCCCTGTTGCTCAGAAGTCTGTTAGAGATATATTACAGCAAGTTCGTTAAAATCAACACTCCCCCCCCTTCCTGAAGACGAGCACCATTGTGATGAAGCAGATGTTATATTACAGGCTGGCACATTCATTACTCTCATAAACCCATCTGCAGAATAGCTTTTTATGCAAATTCTGAGGGAATCTGCATAAATAAAGTCCTAATTAAAACCTTTGAACGAACCTCCAGACTATTTGATACCAAAGTGATCCTAATTATTAAAAACAAGGAAAAACTTACAAAGAGGAAGAGAAATAATAATAGCACTAATTTGCTAAAAAGTTTGATTCTGCTAAAATAATAGAAAGACAGAGCCACTTTTCCAACGTCCACCCAAGCTGTAAGAAATTTAGTCATATTATTTTTACGGTCAATTATTGGTACGATTATCTGAGAGCAATGAATCCATGCTAACATATCTGGGAACAATAAAACGCCTGTGTGTTTTACTGCCGATTGTAAGAGATGAAATATTTGAAATAGTTATTATTTTTAAGGAGGCATTTCATCATGCAGACCCGGACAAAAAAAAAAAAGAACTGAAGAGGAAGCGCCGATCCGGGGCTGCTCTAATCAAAGTGTCGCGTATTATACATTTAGCTCACATTTTCCCTTTTTCACTGGGTATGTAAAACATGAGCCCAGGCGACTGCCTTTAGAGAACCCCGGTGACTGACAGCTCTTTCTTTCAAGGCATTGCTAATCACTTTAATCATGAAGGTGCCCTTTTGTTCAGACCTTTATTCACCTCGGAGGCGCGCCGCAGCTCACGCTCATTCAAATACTCAAGTTTTTGTTGCGTTCGCTTCACAAGCTCCATTTGTCTTGTCGGTAAATAATACCGTTACTCGACTAATTGAATAGCAGAGCTATAAAGGCTAAAATATTCGTCCAGTATTATTCCCCCCCCCTTTCCAGCCAAAGTAACGGCGAGCATAGAGTAACGAAAGAGCACGGCCAACGGAGGCTAATAGAGACAGCTTTGTTCGATGATTAGTGGTCTATTCTGAAAGAATCTGGGCAATGACTGCGGAGGAGGAGCTGAGGAAAGATCAGGTAATGATTAAGAATGTGCCTGCTGAGGATCCACTCATCTCCCAGACAGCAATATATCATACCATATTTAATCTTACACTTTTCATACAAATCAGGGCAATAAAAAAAAAACCCAAAAAAACGAGGCTCACGGCGTATGTACCTAACCTGCGTTAAATGAAATGTAAATCTGAACACCAAACGAAGCGATGTGTTTGTAAACGGAATGTGGTTGTTTGGCTCTAATACACCATTTTGCACATTCTACGAGGTGTGTGTGCTCTAGTCTCTCCCGCACGTGATCAACCTTCTTCACCTTGTACACATCCTCGCGTTGTCTCCAGAGTGCAAATTGGCATCTGCTTAATCTAGTCTCGGCTGAAAGGCTGATCATTTTATATATTGTTGAACACTAGCATGTAATATTCATCTCTCTCTGTTTTTTTGGAAATAACACTCTGACAGATCTCTTCCGGCTCTGAGCAAAGGCGTTTATGACACACCAGGCTCCCCCGCTAATGACCGGCGGATCTCACGTTACCGAACGGAATATAACATCTCCCTGTATGTACTATAAATATTTGAGGCAAAAATAAGGTGCAAAATTTGCATTGCAGACATGATTTTGCCATAAAGTGTTTTGTGTGCAAAAGGCTGTCCTGCAGGTCCGGAATATTAAAACGAGCACTGTTTATGGAGTGTTATATCTCCCTATAAAACCTAATCTACCCTTCAACACACATGTTACTCTTACAGTACAGATTCATAAAACTTCTTTTTGTTGTTGTTGTTGTTGTTGCTAAATCCAATATAGAGTTTAAAATGGTTCAAATGGACTCCAAAGCTGAGCAAATCAGTATCATTTTTGTAAGATAATATAAACCTTTATTTGTCCCACAGTGGTGTGGAAGGGGAGGGAGGGGAGGGATTAAAATTGCATTTTAAAAGTGAAATAAGATCTTTCATCATGTCACGGCTCACTCCACATGTTCACAGTGCGTTTCCCCCCCTGTCAGATCACTTCTTTCCCATTTGTATTTCCGTGTCTTTTTCTTCGTTTAAAACAAGGCCTGGGTTGTTGCGTGTGCCAGAGCACCTGTTATTTGAAGGCTGCTGAGGAGCTTTACAAGCACACTGCAGACCTCCGCCTCATCCGAGTCAGTAAGTGAATATTTTCCGCGAAGACACGCCACTGTCCACATCAAACGCCTTGCATTCCACCAGAAGATTAGCCAAAATTATGTTTTATTATTCCGCGTTGCTCGGATGAATTCAAACTCTATCTGGTTGTCGTTGCGATGAAATTGGAGACAGTTTAAAAAGGCCTTGGTATGTTTGGTAGTCTGGATAATGCTCAGGCTCCTTTATGAAAGGGCCAGAGGCAGGAGCAGATTAATAAGTGAACACTGAATGCCTTTCACTGATACTATCCCTCGGCTCTCCATGTAAAAGCCTGTTGAGAGGTTAAATTAAATTGCTGTAATAAATGTTAGGTTTCAGCCATGCAGTATCACTGAATATCAAACGCACACCTTTAGTCAGGTGGACTGGAGGGGTTTAGGGGGCTGAGGGTAGAAAGACAAGCCTGAAAGGGGGGGGGGACCTTATGTACATTACAAACTGAGTTTTCACTTAAACGTTCATTTGAAAAACAATTTATTTCTGATAAATGTATTCGGAGTTGCTGTAATTAGATTATTCCATTTAATTAACAAATTATATTGAACTTTTCCCCAGAGACTGCCATTAGGCTCATCTGCTGTTTTACAAACAAGAGCAGATTATTACCAGCAAGATAATAGCAAGGATGTCAACAGCGAGCAAAGGACATGTATGTGTGCTGATATGTTTTGTTTTTGTTGTGTCATTGTTATTGTTTCCATTTTTAATATTATAAGTAGGTAAAACTTAAAAAATTTTTTTGCATAAACAATGTCATAATCTGATACTTGATAACACTATTATTACGCATGGTCTTAACTGCAACGATTTCCATACTGAAAATGACAAATGATGAGGAAAAGGCCATTGAAGTCACTGTGCACTCAGAGGGCTGAAATAACGCTTTCACCTCGGCATAAAAGACGGAAATGTAATAGTTTACCAAACGTCTGATGGATATAGTAATGAATTAATGAAGACAATAATTAAGCAAAGCATCTTCACGTGTATCTTTCTAGTTAATAAACAAACCGTGCACCAGTTAAATGGCACATAAAGTAGCAAAGTATCCTCGTAAAAAATTGAAATAAATTAATCTCTTTTTTTCCCCCCACATGTAAACACTGCCACCTGCTGGGAATGAGCTGCAATAACGTCAATTGCCGAGAAGTCTATTCGGTGCAGAGCTCGGGTTAGTTTCGAGTTTCACGTTTTACACGTATTAGTTTTATCCAGGCGTAGCTAATGCTGGTGAGACTATCACAACACATTATAATTGAATAAAAGATGTATGATTGTTTAGAAAGATGTACGACCTTTCTAAACATTTGTGTGTAATAGGATTTGCACTAGTTTAAGGTGTGTGTGTGTGTAGTTTGAAAATGTCTTACACCGGCACATGCTATAGACTCTTAAAACACAAATGGCCAAAAAGAAATACATTAAAGATTGAATTATTGTATGTGTAAAAGTATGTGAAGCCAAGAAGGTAACAGATTCACATTTGGGTGCTTAATTAATCCTTTTAGCAGGCTACACTGATTAAAAGAGAGATGAAACCAACGGTAACCACTGGAAACCACTGTAGTGTCAAGGAGTCAAACAATGTCAAGAGGAAAGGAGATATCCGAGAACATCAGGAAAAAGGTGGGGACGGCACATCAGTCTGGGGAAGGCTATAAGACCATCTCCATAAGATAAGAGATTCCAATGCTGTCCATCAACTGTAAGACAAATCGTCCATAAATGCCGAGCATTCAACATGACCACA
This sequence comes from Kryptopterus vitreolus, assembly GCA_030449085.1. Classification (NCBI taxonomy): domain Eukaryota; kingdom Metazoa; phylum Chordata; class Actinopteri; order Siluriformes; family Siluridae; genus Kryptopterus; species Kryptopterus vitreolus. Next base: position 15,517,382 of record JACRUU010000011.1, on the reverse strand, counting down.
ACTCTGCCTAGAAGTACATGCTCATCGAAAAGGATCATCAACAAGCACCAGGAAAATAATAAATGAGGTAAAAGCCAACACACACACACACACACACACACACACACACACATCACCTCTTGAGAGTTGCATATCTCTGTGGCATCATCTGAGGTAAATGTGCATGCATCTACAATCAGACGAAAATTAAACATAGGTAACATTTATGAGAGGATTGCTAGAAAGATGCCTCTTCTCTCAAAAAAGAACTCAGCCTTTTGGAAGTCCATTCTTTGGACAGGCGCCATGTTTGGAGTAAAGCCAATACGGATTTCCAGGAGAAGATCCTCCTCCCAATAGTTAAGCGTGGTGGAGGAAATGTGAAGGTCTGGGGCTGCAGTTCTGCCTCCAGGGCCACTCCATATTATTCAGGGAACCTTGAATTTTCAGACCTATCATCAATGATTAGTTTTTTGGCTACTCACAAGATTCCCTCTAAACAAACTTATATAGTTGATAAGCATTCGTCTGACACAGCTCACAGACAAACAGCACTGTATGCGTGTGTGTGTGTGTGTGTGTGTGTGTGTGTGTGTGGGTGTGTGTGTATATATATATATATATATATATTTGTGTGTATACATAATTTTATATTAAACCTAGACTCGATTTATATACAATATATAATGTGTATATTAAAACCTAGATAGATAGATAGATAGATAGATAGATAGATAGATAGATAGATAGATAGATAGATAGATAGATAGACAGATATATGACTATTCATCTATCGAGCTATCTTCTGTCTATCTATATACACATTATATATTATATATGCCAAATCTAGATTTACTATAAAATTATGTATAGTCTATTCAGTGGTCTAATTAGTGGTGCTTGAAAAACATTACTATTATGGAACATAGTTTAGCCTTTTGTCTCTTTTAGTCTTTTTCATGTTTCTCTGGAGTAAAATTAGATTAGGTATTGTTCTTGTACTTGTGTACAAGTAAATATACCCCAATATTATTCCAGTAAAAGTATTTATTTTTCTTGCAAAAGAGTCCCGAAATGCTTTCTGTATCACTTGTACTGATTCAAATTAGTAATAAAACTATAAAAATGTACAAAAGATTGTTTCAAAAAAACAACTCCACCAATGATTAGTCTTTGGATAAGTTTAAGTTGTTTCCCCACTGATAGAGGGCGCTGGATCGCTGCATGTATTGGAATCGTATTTCATGGGTTTATCTGTGTGTTTCTTTAGGAGAAAGTATGTTTGTGACCACATGTTAAATGCTACATAGATTATTATTGAATTAATGTTATTTTTTAGAGTGAGTTTCATCGTCACTGCATGAAGCTATTCTGCCAAAAAATGCTACTTAAACGTTTATTAAACATTTCAACGGATAACCTGGTCTAACCTAAGAAAGATAAACAAAAAAAAAACAGTGCCCATGGCTCTCAAGTTTTCCACATCCTTGCATTAAGGTTTTAAAAGATTGACTGAGCTCTAAGAAAGGTCTCCATTTAGTGGAAAAAAAGTATATATCTAGTATGTCATGACTGTTTCTTATTTGCTATTATGCATACTTAAAAATAAATCCCATACTCACTGGTCTACAGAGAACACATCGCCTTCTTGTTAGTAAAGCATAATTTATGGTACATATTCTATCTCTGTAGACCAGTGAGTATGGGATTTATTTTTAACACTATCTCTTAAATGTGCATTCGTCAATCTAGATTATACAGTGCCTGTCAAAGGTCTGGAAACACCTAGTGTGTACCTTTTGTTTATATGCAACGCACGAGGTGACTTGCCAGGAAAAAAGAAAAAAAGGATTGGACAGTGAATGACTGGAAGAAAGCTTTGTTGACGGATGAGTCACATAAATATGAGATTTTTGACACAGAAGGGCTTATGAGAGACGGAGAAGAGTAGAGAAAACGTTACTAGACTGCCTCAATGGTTAATTCGTTAGATTGGTGGTTGTTTTGGAGCAGAACATTTCAAAATCAATTTTGAAAAACAGAACCTATTTTTGTTAATGTTAACTTAAAGTGCCACCTAGTGGACAAAAAAGTAATGTTGAAAGTACTTTTGTTGAAAGTAATCAACAAGCAATCAAATATAATCAGTTACTTTACTTTTACAAAGTCAATGAAAAGTTATACTACTTATTACATTTTGAAAAGGAAATGTACACTCACTTCCCAACAGTCACTATAACTATAATTTACCTTCCATACATGTAAAAACTGATGTAATTGTCATCATTAGACACAATTGTATCATTTCACACCTAGGCCTTCAGTAGTGCTCCGTCTGAACTGATGGTTATAAAAACCATCTTAATATGCATAAATTCAGTATAAAGGGCCATTGCCATTGCTTTAGACACAATAAATGCCTCTACTGAATAAACAAACCAAGGGCGAACTACTGCAGCTCCAGCCGTAGCCCATATAAGAAACATCAATAATAAACTAATGTTATTTAGGAATACAGCAGCATTTTACTCACCAACAAATCGAATTGTTTGTAAACAAAATCCATCCTCCTCTCTTTCCTCAAAACCAGTTGCTAACGTGAAAGAGGCGGACAAATTGAAAATGGCCTTGAAAGTAAATCTGCCACTTCATCTGTTTTTTTCTCCTCCTTCAGCCATTAGGGGGCGACAAAAATAGCTAAATTGGACACAATCTAGACTATCCAATCAACGGCTCTGAATGCGGTGACGTCATACGCCTGCTAGAGGGCGCTGGTGACGCCATAATTGTTTCTGAGCATACAGTGAAGAGTAAAAAGAGAGTAAAGACATTTACCTTTATCCTGAGTCAAAATGAGGTCAATTGTTCAGCATATTGAGCAAATTTAGGATGATAATTCATTATATTTATCATAAATGCTTGGCGCATGTGTAGTAATTGTTTCTACTCTTTTCATTTTGGTGTTAATTGGCAACCTCTCGATACGTACAGTATATACCTACTGTACATACAGTATGTGGCGATCACAAGTACATGTGGACACCTAAACACATTTGCCATTCATTTCTTCACTGAAATGACGATGTTCCAACATGTTCTCCGGTTTCCCCCGAGGTCCAAAAACATGCGCGGTAGGTTGATTGGCACCTTGGAAAATTGTCCCTAGAGTGTGAATGTGTGTGTGAAAGTGAGTGTTTGTGCGCCCTGCAATGGATTGGCATTCCATACAGGGTGTATAATGCCTAGATGGACGAGATAGGGACAGGTTCCCTGTGACCCGAGAGAAATGTCTGACAAAGCACTAGAAGATGAATGAATGAACAAATGAATGAACGAATGAATTTGCTCTGCGTATCATACACACGCAAAAGACTGCAGTATGTACAGTCCCATAAATTGCTATGTTGATTCAACCCAAGTAAGGAATGTCAGACTGTTTAATCTTTACTATGGAGATGGTAGTTAAATATGGCTTTGGCCATCCCTCTGTGATATTATTGCTAATATTATTATTATTATTATTATTATTATTATTATTATTATTATTAGTGGTAGTAGTAGTAGTAGTATAAATCAACATGAACGCCCAGGATTTTGATCTTTGACTTTGTGCTTGTTTAAATGCTATGTGAAGGTCTTATTCCTCTTGATGTTTTGCACCAAAGAAGGCATATCTGTGTATTTGTAGCTGAATATATTTTTTGGGACCTCTAGAGGAGGTCCTTCTCTAAAGGATGGTTTCAAAGCGCCATCGTGTCTCGCTCGTTGTGACCTCATCCGCAATTTCATAGACGAAATACACAGAGCATATTATCATCCAAAATAACACTCCGAAATGTCACTTGTAATAACCCAGTAATTAAGTCTGTTAAGTACATTTGACCTTTTTTTTTACTGTCTCACCTGTTCAACAAGAAAAAGAAAAAGCTTTAGTCATTTTTTTTCAACATCAATGAAACTAACCTTTAATATAAAAATACATTTTAATTTCATTTTCCTGTCAGGTAGCTTTTAATTGAAGACTGTCATTCAGCAATAATGAGGAAACTAGTGTCTATTGTTTCTTTCATTCCTAAAATTTGGGAATGTCGATTAACTTAATGACACTTTACATTTGCATTTGACACAAAAACTGCTGTGTTTTATTAAACGGACATTAAATGATCATTATCTTTAGTCACTAATTTATCTTGATGCATGTTGTGATCCTGAAAATTATCTTACAATTGGATGCCAGTAAAGTGCCAGGGCAGCGTACATGCATAGACACAACATGAAAATGTCAGAGGGGAAAGATTTGAGATGCAATATAGAAAAAAGTTTCATCTGGCGACACTTTAGAGCACCTTTATATATATTATATTATATATATATATATATATATATATATATATATATATATATATATATATATATATATAACTTAACACTAGGCAACAAACATCTCGTGGATTCGCTGGTACGCATCATCAGTGATGTATCCTTGGGTCAACAGGTGTTTTGGATCTTGCAACATCATACACACATCATACTGGATGAGGCCCAAGCGACCCAGCGAGGAGTGATCAGGCCCTGGCTAGCTACCCATGGATCCTCCGTCTTAAGCCACAGTCTCTGGCGACTTCTTTGCTGCCCCAGTACCACCCAGTCGACCAAAGACTTTACAATATGTCGCAATATGTATCGCAATATGTCCTCCAACCTCCCCCGCCTACGCTCCTGCACTAGTTCCTGGTACTTAGCGGCGCTTCCTCTCATTGACCTCCTCATCCCAGGGCAGTGTAAGCTCCAGCATGATCAGCTGTCTTGAATCTTCAGAAATGTTGCTCATGTCTGGCGGGAGAGACGTCATTACAATGTGCCGGGGGAACTTCGACAAATCAACCTGTCCCAAATAACCTGTCAATCCGCAGCAATCTGATTTGAACAATAATTCTGTTTTAAAAGTGATGACACTTATTTTTTTGCTCTGACAATTACATGTTTAACAGAAATGAAATGCATTTGAAATGAGTATACTTTATGATTCTATTCAACCACACAAACATGCCACCACTTTAAATGGAAATATCACTTTAATCATTTGCTTTGTACCTAATTAATGTATAATGTCTGATGCTAGGTGAAATAAATTTGCATTTACCAAAGGCTTTAAAATGCACAAAAATACATACAGTACAGTATTTATTTAAAGGCAGCAAGTGCCAGTAGACATGTATATTGTGTTTTATAAAACTGAATTGTTTTTGTACTATTATAAAGAATATACAAATAGCTGAATATGCTTTCTCACCATAGCCAGACTTCAGATCTGTGTAATAGAATTTGAATGTTGATTTATCTGTGCGTTTGATGAAGGTTTATAAATTCTCCCCCCCAAATTTTGCATTAAAAAAAAAAACAGAAAAATAAACATTTCCCCAGTGAAAAGAAATGTAGCATATGTCCAAAACTCATTTTCATACATAATTAGAATAGAATCTTGTATTAAGTTTTCTTTCAATCATGCCTTTAAGATCGTGGGAGGAAACAAGAGAAACACTAAGAAAAGAAAATGCAAGATAGATAGATAGATAGATAGATAGATAGACAGACAGACAGACAGATAAACAGATAGATAGATAGATAGATAGATAGATAGATAGATAGATAGATAGATAGATAGATAGATAGATAGATAGATAGATAGATAGATAGATAGATCGATGATCTATTGACATCAAGCTGCTCTCTCAACAACTGTAGTAAATTTGCATTAAAGCACGGCAAAGCAAAGAGGCTTTAAAATGTTAGTCACACAGTATATTCAAGATATCTACATTCCAGGCTGGTAAAGTAGCTTTATTTGTAAATGATGTTATAGTTTGCTGAAATGTCTGAATTTGTATTCTAGCGAGAGAAAAATATATGATTGCTTTTCCAAGCCGTGTGGAAGAATACTACATTGTTTGAAAGGCAATGTTTTAAGATAATTAGAGTATAGTACATGTACATTTATACATTCATTCATTCATTCATCTTATACCGCTATATCCGCAGCCTGTGCCTTTCTCAGGCGTCTATGGGCATTAAGGCAGGATACACCCTGGATGGAATGCCAACCCATCGCAGGACACACACACACACACACACACACACACACACACACTCACATTCACACACTAGGGACAATTTTCCAAGGTGCCAATCAACCTACCGTGCATGTTTTTGGACCGGGGAGGAAACCGGAGAACCCGGAGAAAATCCCCTGAGGCACGGGGAGAACATGCAAACTCCACACACACACATGGCCGAGACGGGAATCGAACCCGGACCCTGGCGGTGTGAGGCGAACGTGCTAACCACTAAGCCACCGTGCCCCCTACATTTATACAGTATATCCTAAACAATTTGATCCTAATGGTTACTTTTTTTTAAAACACTTTTAAGCGGTTTGAGCACCTGACTATTCCTTTAAGAATGGCTTTAAAAATGGTTCCACTTTGTTTTTGTACTTTTGAGTAATTTCTCCAGAAGATCTCGAAACCTGTTAGCTTTTGAATGTCAACCAAACAAAAACGCTGACAAGACTATGCAAAATCTGGTGAATAAATAATCAGAATCAAAATCAACTGCCAAGTATCATAGGGTGCATTTTACAAAGAAATGTGTCTGCTGTGCGATCAAAGCGTAGTAAAAAAAAAAGAACGAATAAAGGCGTAAATAAAGACATACACATATGTTGAATAAAAAGCTTGAAAATCTAAGCAAACATGTGCCCTGTGATGTCCTGAGATTGAATCATTGCGCAGTTATCTCAAGCAGCTGCCACTGTACGATATAAAGTATGACTGAAATACCATAAGACAACTGGAAACCCTGATATAGCCACACGGTGTGTCTGTTAAGGAAAGGAATCAAAATGTGTCACAACATCAAAAATACACTGACTACCTTCCAATTTTCCTTTAAATCAGTGCCCTCTGCTCCTCCTAGTATGCACAGTACGCGACTTAACAGGGTCATCTCATGCTATTTTGATCTAACATTCTCAATATTCATCTCTGGCAGTGTGCTTGCCTACTTCACCACCTCCCTTGGCATGTATTGGCATCGAGCATGCTGTGCTCGCAGACAGCTGTAGTGCAGTCAGGCAGATCTGCATACCAGCATTAATGGCCCAAGGGAGAGACGTGGAGAGCTGGAGTGACTTATGATCTGCAATTCCACTCTGAATGAACCTGAATTGAGCTCAGACGCTTTCCCCGAGTGAAACTGCTTCAAGTGCGAGTCAAGACGCTACAGGTAGAAATGCCAATGTTGGCAATGCCGGTCTTTTTTTTTTTTTTTTTTAAAGATAAATTGCATAATGACATGTCTATGAGAGTTAGGAAAAATAGTTGTATGTCAGTAAAGAAAGCCACGAGTCAACATATAACATTCTCTGTTTATAAGACCTTCATTCATGAAGTATTTATTAGTTTTATACTGATTTAGAAGAATAATTCAGAATGTCACAATTTATTGCAAAAAAATGAAAAATGTATGTTTTCCTGAGTAAACAATAGAAAATACAGAATAAACAATTATGAGCAATTGGTGCGTTAAAAAAAAATCACTATCATTTAGAATCACATATCACATGTGTGATATCACGTAAAATCACATATCACTTTGAATCATTTTCACCTTACATTATATCCAAGTGAAAGGCACATATTAATGTCGTACAATTTACTCTTATATGTATCATGTGTGTGTGTGTGTGTGTGTGTGTGTGTGTGTTTTGTTTTGCAATCAAACAACATCTAAAGCCTACATTTTAAAATCGGTTGAGTTATTTTTACAACTCAGCTGCTAGATGTGACTTGTTGTGTCAGGTCGCTGGGCCAATGTGACTCACATTGAGTTGATATTGGGCAGCCTGTTCGGTTAGGGATGTGGCCCTAAACGAAAATATGTCAACATTCATTTTCTGGAATTTCCATTGAAACCAGGTGGCAATCAGAAAAACAATTCTGAAGTAAAAGCAGTCTGATGCAACTGCATATTTTCTTAAACATTATTTGTTATTCATCTGGATCTGGATTACACATTTGGCTAGTTTCAACTATGGTTTAGCTAAATAGCTGACAGTTGCCTTCTGAAAAAGTATTGCTAGGGATTGTCGTCAAATTAAGCTGACAAATGATTAGTTCTTTATAAAATACGATATGTCAGAAACATATGTTGTGACCTTACAACAAATCATTCTGTGTGTATAATGACAATAATTTCTAGTGTACGTCATGCATGTTTTAACACATGCAATACTTTACATTATGATTAAAATCTTCCAATGATACAAATAAGTTGTTTTGTAAAGATGTTAGCAAAATGTGATGCATTTCAAAGGTCTTTGGTGTTAATAAACAAAGACACATGTATCGGAAATCTTTGCGCAGTGATCTCTGTAAGTGGAATAGATAGTCATAGATATCATCAGATAGTTCTTGAAGACTGGAAAACTATCAGACGATTTGACCAGAGTAGAAAACAAAGCCGTCTGTCGTAGCACATCCACCTCACCATTTCAAGTATTATGCATATTTTCTGCTCACCAAGTCTTTCTTTATCCTTCCAAAGAAAGTCAAGCCCGTCTTCTACTTTTCCTCTAATGTCCTCTGATGTGATTCGTCTGTGTGATTTTCACCGAACAAATCGGCCTGTTGTCTCAGGATAGCACTATGTACACATTTTCGTTCGGACAGATGCTACACCAGTCCATGTTTTGTCACTCAAATGTCAAATGCAATATTGTTTCTTTGTTTGAATTTTTTTTAAGCAGCATTCTACAGCAGTAGATTTTCCAATTATCTGGTAACAAAACCATGCCACAGGTAAAGTCACACCAACATCAAACCATTTCTTCATTTAAATAACAGAAGTACCATGTTTACGAAAAGTGACTAGATTGCTATATATGTCATCTGGCTGCATTTTCACCTAGACAATTTGTTTGTTTGTTTTTCCAGCACTGGAAATTGTCAGTAGTTTACAGGTCCTAATTTCTTTAGGCTGTACGTATGTGTATGTGACAAACACACACCCTGAATTTGAATATGCGTATGTTGATGCAGTGTGCTGCTGCTACGTGATTGGCTAATTGGAAAAAAAAAACAAGCAAGTAAACACGTGTTCCTATTGAAACGTTGAGTTCGTATTAGGTTGTTTGTGACTCAAGGAAAAATCCAGGGCTTATGAATGAAGGGACGATAATCATGCGAGGTGACAGAACCAGGGTGGCACTTTAAGAGATGTAATTGTTTGTTTGTTTGTTTGTTTGTTTTGGTATTCCGTTTTCAGTGAAAGGTGTGGTGTAGATTTCGTGGCATATGCATACAGTACACGTTAACGGGCTGTGAAAGCGAAGTGGGAAGTGTTGTTGTTGTTGTTGTTTTTTGACGTTTGTGCGTGCGGAGCCCCGCCCGGACTCGCGGCGTTGAAATGCGCCTCCTGCGTCATGTGTCATGTCAGACTCGCGAGCCGCTCCTGACAGCTCCTCGCCTTGGCCTGCGGATCGGAACACGGCGGCGTGCGGAAGCGCCAATGACTTCGTCTGAATCGGTTTGCTCGGGCGGAGGGCAGCGCTCGATGGCCGGCGCGTTGCCCAAGAGGAGCTCGTCTTCCACGCGAGCTACGCACCAGACCTACGACGCGCCGCTCGAAGACGCCTTCAGAGCCCACGAGCGTCTCGCGGGGGGAAGCAGATTTAATGGCACCCCACCAGATCAGCACCACACTCACACACTGGTACGGTAATCTTCTCACATCTCCCAGGATATCGCAAAGAAAAGAAAGAAAAACGCGACTGTTTCTTTTCATTATTATTATTATTATTATTATTATTATTATTATTATTATTATTATTATTATTATCTTGCGCGTAATTGTCCTGTATGTGAAAATGTTTCTTGTAGCAATAGACACCCGTCCTCGATGGTTTAATCTGAGCTCTCCAGATCAAGCGAGCAGCTGGAAGAGCTAAATTCAGATTCCAGGCGAACATGTTCAGGCTGTTTGCTTGGCATTGATTGAGCTGTGAATGGATTTGCATCCCTCATTACTACTAGCAGGCACTGCTAAAGAATGTGCAATCGCTCTGTCTTCTCTAGTGCACGTCTGTCTTCAGTTTCCCTAATGTTGAATTGTTCCTTTTGGCATTATCCACGCCGTAGCGTCATTACTCATTATGTATTCTATAGGCGCGTTGAAAGAAGCAAAACTAATGTCACAAAAGCAGGGATGTGTGAGGACTTTGCAGTTTATTGTTGGTGGTTTTTATTGTATTAAAGGATCACCAGTTGCTCATTCGTAATTCCTGATTGAGGAACACTATGATACACTATGTGATGTTATAAATATGCAAGCGGCACGTTGCGCCAGGATTCTTTATTGCACATTTCATGGCCCTTCTCTCGTGTTCAAGCAGCATTTATTGCCATGTAAAAGCAAGGAGCGTTTCAGCGTGCGGATTCCATGTTGATTAACGCGTATTTTAATCGTGTTTTCTCTCCTTTTAGATGGACAAATACATGCCAGCTCAGTTCCAGACTGTCCCAGAGCATAAGAAGTATAATCAGAACGGCTTCATGACCATGGACCAAGGACCGTACAGCATTAACATGAACGTCTTCCTGCCCGACGTCCCGTACCTGCGTACGGGCCTCTGTCGGCACACGAGGCCCCAAATGAAACCAGAACCCATGCATGCGGTCAGCTACCCAAGCTGCAGCAGCGCCGTCCCATCAGCTCTTCCGAGCTCAGAATACACACACGACTTCAGCCCGGCAAGCGAAACATGCAGCTCTGCGTTCATCAAGCAGGAAACCCCAGAGCTCGACTACCAAGAAGTTCCAATGTTCCAGCTTCTGAATTCAGACCTGGACCCTGTAGCACCCGGTCCCCACTGCTCGCGCATGCCATCATACAACAGCATGAATTCATCAGTTGCTCGGATTCCAAGAAGACCCATGTGCGACATGGGAAGTTGTGGGTCATCATCCGCCGGTCACTTCGGTCAGCACCATCAGCAGGCGAGCGTGCCGTACCTTCCCCCTTCCCCTCCGAACTCCGAGCCCAGCAGTCCTGACAGGCGGAAAGAACTGTTGCACAAGCTGTCACCCCCTCCCTCCTACGCTGCCAGTATTGCATCCAAACTGGTAGGGCCAGCTTTAGGCCCTCAAGCATCTGTACCAGTACAAACACAAGCCGTGCCTGCCAGGCACAACCGCAGGAACAATCCTGATCTAGACAAGAGAAGGATACATCACTGCAATGTCCCAGGTGAGGTGTTAGAATGTGCTCTCAGGTACTGTCATACTTGAGCACTTAGAATACATTACCTTTTACAACGCTTAATGATTTTCGACATGCGTCGAAAACAATGCTGCAAATAAAATCGAAATAATGCTGCAAATAAAATCGAAATTATATGGGTGGTTATATGGGTGTGCTGTTCTTACAGGATCATGGTGAATGTCTCACTGAAATTAATAATCCCATTATTAAAGTCATATTGTTATTAGAACTACGGGGCACGGTGGCTTAGTGGTTAGCACGTCCGCCTCACACCACCACGGTCCGGGTTCGATTCCCGCCTCGGCCGTGTGTGTGTGGAGTTTGCATGTTCTCCCCGTGCTTCAGGTGTTTTTTCTCTGGGTTCTCCGGTTTGCCCCCGGTCCAAAAACACGCACGGTAGGTTGATTGGCACCTTGGAAAAATTGTCACTAGTGTATGAATGTGTGTGTGAATGTGAGTTTGTGTGTGCGCCATACGATGGGTTGGCATTCCATCCAGGGTGTGTCCTGCCTTAATGCCCATAGACGCCTGAGATAGGCACAGGATCCCCATGACCCGAGGAAAGATCGGTTAAAGCGATTGAAGATGAATGAGTGAATGAATGTTATTAGAACTCAAAATCAAGCTTGTCTCACCACCACATTTGCTCTATTCTATATTTTCTTTTTTTTTGCATCAGGCTGTAAGAAAGTCTACACCAAATCCTCCCATCTGAAGGCACACTTACGGACTCATACAGGTAAAAAACAAATCTGATTGTAACTTCATGACTTTGTAGTGTGATGACATGTTGCCGGGCAGAAATACACTAAAGGGCGAGAAAATCTACCATTACATTCATACCTTGCCTTGTCCATTAGGCCTCTAGTTATTCAACATTAGAGTGAAGGCATCTCCAGCGTGTCGTAACTGTGCGGCGCCGTGTCTTATTTCAGGAGAGAAGCCGTACCAGTGCTCATGGGAGGGCTGCGATTGGCGCTTCGCCCGCTCTGACGAGCTGACACGCCACTTCAGGAAGCACACGGGTGCGAAACCCTTCCACTGCTCCGTGTGCAGCCGCAGCTTCTCGCGCTCTGATCATCTGGCCCTGCACATGAAGAGGCATCAGAGCTAAAAACACAATGACATCCTGGCTTTCATACCTGTTTTTTTAATGTCAGTAGAACTTGTTGGGTCTGTTGGATTTGATTTGGATTTGGCAGCTTATGAGGCACAACTTTGAAACACAGTGAAACGCAATCAAAACCCTACCTGGGAGAGTTTTTCTTTTTCATCAATATCAGTACTAGTAGTATTCTTTTTTTCTTTTCATAAAAATGTGCCTTTTCTATAGTAACAATCCTAGAAGTCACCTTTAATGCTAATATATTCTTAAATCGATTGCACCTTAGATTCGTGTCACATTTATCGTAGTGAAATCGAAAGCTTAACTTATTTGGAAATCCCTGAGGCGTTAATCAAACCATTTTCGATCAGTCAGTTACAAAATACATTTCGTACATTCTTGTGGGAAGAGAGTAAACAAAGAATTGAATTGATATTACCAAAGTTGAAAGTTTCACTTGTTTGTTCCTGTGCATCTGTCGCAGCTATGCTATGTAAATCATGTTTTTTTTTATATACATAGGGGAAGATTTTATTATAAATCATTTATATGAAATTTAAAATATTTCTATTTGGGACATACAGACGTGGACAAAATTGTTGGTACCCTTTGGTCAATGAAAGAAAAAGTCACAATGGTCACAGAAATAACTTTAATCTGACAAAAGTAATAATACATAAAAATTCTATAAATGTTAACCAATGAAAGTCAGACATTGTTTTTCAACCATGCTTCAACAGAATTATGTAAAAAAATAAACTCATGAAACAGGCATGGACAAAAATGATGGTACCCCTAACTTAATATTTTGTTGCGCAACCTTTTGAGGCAATCACTGCAATCAAACGCTTCCTGTAACTGTCAATGAGACATCTGCACCTCTCAGCAGGTATTTTGGCCCACTCCTCATGAGCAAACTGCTCCAGTTGTGTCCGGTTTGAAGGGTGCCTTTTCCAGACTGCATGTTTCAGCTCCTTCCAAAGATGCTCAATAGGATTGAGGTCAGGGCTCATAGACGGCCACTTTAGAATAGTCCAATTTTTTCCTCTTAGCCATTCTTGGGTGTTTTTAGCTGTGTGTTTTGGGTCATTGTCCTGTTGCAAGACCCATGACCTGCGACTGAGACCAAGCTTTCTGACACTGGCTAGTACATTTCTCTCTAGAATTCCTTGATAGTCTTGAGATTTCATTGTACCCTGCACAGATTCAAGACACCCTGTGCCAGACGCAGCAAAGCAGCCCCAGAACATAACAGAGCCTCCTCCATGTTTCACAGTAGGGACAGTGTTCTTTTCTTGATATGCTTCATTTTTTCGTCTGTGAACATACAGCTGATGTGCCTTGGCAAAAACTTCGATTTTTGTCTCATCTGTCCACAGGACATTCTCCCAGAAGCTTTGTGGCTTGTCAACATGTAGTTTGGCATATTCCAGTCTTGCTTTTTTATGATTCGTTTTCAACAATGGTGTCCTCCTTGGTCGTCTCCCATGTAGTCCACTTTGGCTCAAACAACGACGGATGGTGCGATCTGACACTGATGTTCCTTGAGCATGAAGTTCACCTTGAATCTCTTTAGAAGTCTTTCTAGGCTCTTTTGTTACCATTCGGATTATCCGTCTCTTAGATTTGTCATCAATTTTCCTCCTGCGGCCACGTCCAGGGAGGTTTCCTCCCCTTCCTTCCCTCTCCTGCGGCTGCGGCCACGTCCAGGGAGGTTGGCTACAGTCCCATGGATCTTAAACTTCTGAATAATATGTGCAACTGTACTCACAGGAACATCTAGTTGCTTGGAGATGGTCTTATAGCCTTTACCTTTAACATGCTTGTCTATAATTTTCTTTCTGATCTCTTGAGACAGCTCTTTCCTTTGCTTCCTCTGGTCCATGTCGAGTGTGGTACACACCATATCACCAAACAACACAGTGATTACCTGGAGCCATATATATAGGCCCAATGGCTGATTACAAGGTTGTAGACACCTGTGATGCTAATTAGTGGACACACCTTCAATTAACATGTCCCTTTGGTCACATTATTTTCTGTGTTTTCTAGGGGTACCATCATTTTTGTCCATGCCTGTTTCATGAGTTTATTTTTTTACATAATTCTGTTGAAGCATGGTTGAAAAACAATGTCTGACTTTCATTGGTTAACATTTATAGAATTTTTATTTATTATTACTTTTGTCAGATTAAAGTTATTTCTGTGACCATTGTGACTTTTTCTTTCATTGACCAAAGGGTACCAACAATTTTGTCCACGTCTGTAAGTAGCTTTATGTGTAAATATTGTAATTCGTTTAATCTGTTATTTATTTTGTTTTTGTTTTTTTTTTACTGGATAAAGTACTTCTCTATGCACTCATGTGAATAGAGCTATGGGAATGATGGTTTCAATGATTAAAAAAAAGAATAAGAATAATAATAAAAGAAATCTTTTAGATGAGATACATGATAGCTTTTGGATAACAGTCATAACGCTTCGTTTGATCCGTGTGTCAGGATTTCCGTGTCTTCGTATCCGTTGAACGGCATCGTTAATGTTTTCAGATCTTCTGTGGGAAAGCCTGCTCTCTTAGTGACAACCTAATAATGATAGAGGATCTCATATAATGAGTTTCCAAGAACGTCTAATGGCTTTTATATGGTTGGCATCAAGACCCAATTTCATAAACTCGGTTTGCGTCTACATTAAAAGCAAGAAGCTTTAAAAAAAACAAAAAAAAAGCAGGCATTTGTATTTGGACAGTGTTTGAGTCATGGATTTCATACTTCATTACCTATACATGCTTCATTATTTTCCATCGATCCATTATGTGTGTATAAATCACAGTAAATCCCTTGCTGTACAAGTTAAACTGGCGTGGCCTGCTGCTCTGTTCATACGCTATTATGTCTTGCTGTGTGTCGGAACCACACCTGCCACCCTTGAGGCACATAGCTGAATGAATAATAGGTGTGGTGTACAATTACAATATAATTAACCTGAATCGATACAGCTAACGCTACTGGTCTCCAAAAATGTAGCTATGTCGTCTTGGGTGTGTGTTTATGTGTTCCTCTTTGTTTTAGCTTATACAATGGAATAATGTATGAGGAGCCAAAAACTTGTAGTGTGTGACATGTCATATTTGTTTGGGTGGTTTTAATTAGCCTGTGAGAAACACATAGGGGTAAAAAATGTAATGAGTCAGTCCGAATAGGATAAGCGCTCACATTGCACCTCATTGACAAGAACTACAAGCCAGTGAGAAGTGGCAGGGTGTTCACTGGTTACTCTCTATCTCCGATACTGGTGATTTGGTGAAAGGAAAGGGTTGAAGGAGTTCCTCGTCGTACGTATCGAGGCTCTCGATGCTCATTATTGCTGTTGTTTGTGGCGGTTTCACTCGCTTTATGTGTGCATGCAGACTAACTGGTTTTGTCCTGGTTTAACCTCTGAAAGAACCGATCCAACCCTTTTATTATTTTATTTTTGTCTTTTTCACTGCAAGTCCTATTGAGTTGTAAAGACGAGTCTATAACATCCTGTCATTTTCAGCTTATGTCACCCGATAAAAGCGCAACTTTTGGTCCATAAAGAAGGCGCGTTAATTGTTGTCACAAGGTTAAATCCGTCAAGCGCAGTTATTCTCTACTGTGTTTTCGCACCCCTGTTTTGTTATGGTCACTTTTGTCGAACACTTTGACGTTCCGAGAACTGAAAAGAAAAATTAAGAAAAGAAAAACAAAACAAGCCACAATCAGGCCATTTCAATCAGTCATGTGTCTTCCATACAAAATTTATTAGCTTCCATGCCTCCGATTAGATTATGATACAAGTATCATGTTAAAACTCAATTTAAATTCACAGCTCAAATCTTTAGGGAATAAAAGGAAAAACTACAGAGGGGGCTTTGGGGGGGGGGGGGGGGGGGGGGGGTGAAAGCACATAATATCTAGACACCATCTGGAGAATTGAAATAAAGAATAAACACTTTTCATTTTTCTTTTTAAATGAAGACATTCTGTGATAGGATTCAGTGTGAAGGGATTCCCTTTCAAAGTGTAATCGGGGCGAAAGAAAAGAAAATGCCACGACTCTGCAGTAAAATGAAAAAGCTCTGAAATATATATTTACAATACACGTACACTATACATAAATACAAGACCGATAATCACAGGAAAAGAAGAAAAAAAGAAGAAAAAAAAGGCAAAATAAAGTAAAATATTTAGATTAAGAAATGAAGTTGATATTGAAACCGAGGCAATACTGTACACAATAGAGTTGATTACAAATCGGATACGAGTGTTCACAGAGAAATTAGCAAAGCGACAGTTTTTGTTGTTGTTTTTTTTTTTTTTGGGTTTTGTTGTTGTTGTGCTGTAGGTCCACTCTGTATTATCAAATTCAGGTCTGTGTGATTTTAAAGAGGTAAAAGTCCACCTTAATAATGGAGAATCAAGCTGATATTAAGGTATATCCACCCGAATCCACCCCAGGAGGCGCATACACCGTTGCTCACTATGTGATTATGGGCAAATGTTCACAGCTTTCACTTTAAAATGTCGTCTTCAACTCGTCCATAAGGCTCAGTGCATTACAAACAGGCTTGTTACCGTACATTAGTATGGGTAGTTGTGTACAGCTTTATTGGTACCGGATGCACTTTTTTTTTTTGTTTTTTTGTTTTTGTTGTGTTTTTTTTTGCCATTCTGCATGTGCTTCTTGTATTATTTGTTAGGCACTCGTCTATTATTGCATAACTTTGACCCTGTTCACCGTTACAAAATTATGCGACAAAAAGTATAAGAATGCCAGCGCAGAATGTAATACTTCTCTTTTCTTAAAAAAAAAAAAGAAAGAAAAAAAAAGATGCTCCCTTACGGATTGCCATAATATTTTTTCATCATCATTCGCTTTTTTATAACTGACTTAATACACTTCAAACTGTTTTTACTATACAGGAGCAGAAATGATGCCAAATACAAATTGAACTGATAATCAGTACAGAATAAAAAATAAATAAATACAATAAACAAAAAAAAAAGAAAAACAGCAAAGAGGGAAAAAAATGCTGATGGCTCTTCAATACTGTATAGAAAGGGACATTCATTTGACTTGGTTGCTTTTTTTTTTTTCTTGTATATTTTTGTCCTTATTGTTATAAAAACACTTAAGAGAGTATTAGAAATAGCTGAAATGTGCACATAGGCAGCTGCTTCTCAACACTGTGTACATTTAGACGACTTATTTAATCCCTACACATTAATCATAGGGAACGGGAGCAGTTAAAAGATGACAGGACCTCAAACACTCTCCCACACAGACCCTTTATACACTGTGTACTGATAGGTAAAGATTATCTCTGTACTGTAGTCGTATAAAGTTAACCCCTTGTATTAAAAACAAAACAAAACAAACCAAAAAAGAATAAAAAGCCCTATTCTCAATAGGTATTTACAGCCTTCAAAACTGAGTAATAACTTTAACTTTCACATATATTACAACATTTTAAAAGATTTTCCTTCTTTTCTTTTTTTTTCCTTACATAAAATAGCAATATGCAAATGAAGTGCCCCACATTGAAGAAAAGGTTCTCAAAAAAAATCAAATAAAAATACAGTATGCAATGATAAAATACACTGGTGATTAATGTTATGTCTAACTGAAAAGAATTCGATTCATACTTATACGTCATAAAACGAAGGTGCTGATGATACACTCGAGACGATGTACCACAGGAAACATGCATGTGTGGACAAACAAATAAACATACAAACAAAACCTTAAGAGATTTTAATACTTCGGATGATGGGTGGGGGGGGGGGGGGGGGGGGGGGATACATTGGTCACCTCAGTTTTGCAATGGACATATTCCTTTTACAGCATTTCACAAAACTGTGTTGCAAATGTGTTTTGTTGATAATATCCCAACAGCAGTGCACATGAGTGAATAAAGGTCTATAAACTGAGGCTTATACTGGCCAAATCAAAGCGCTCTCACAACTAGCTAATGACATTCCCACCAGAGATGAACACACCACCTGACAGCTCTGATATGTGTTTGATTTGTGTTTGTGGCGTTCATGTGATATTTACAGAACCTTTTGTTGTCAGAAGATCCCTCTAGTGGAATATTTGTATAATGCCGCGGACTATATATATATATATATATATATATATATATATATATATATATATGTATATGTGTGTGTGTGTGTGTGTGTGTGTGTGTGTGTGTGTGTGTGTGTGTGTGTGTGTGTGTGTGTGTCAATAGGTTGTCAATGTACCATAAATTAATACTTTTCATGTTTCTAATATTCTAATTAACTGTAACAGACATAATTACACAAATTTGCTGCTGATAAACTGCTGATTGATTATGACAAAGACATTTTGCAATCGTATTGCACAGCTGAGAACCTTTGTACTAATGGAATAAAATGATCTTGAAAAAGTACAAAAAAATTGACAGCTTGAATGGCCAGGCTGTAACGTCCTATTCTTTTTAGACTCATTTTGTTTATGTTTGGAACAATAAAATTGAAAACAGTTGCAATTATATGTATGCGATTTAATTTATGATGGTTTTGTTATATAATGCCTAATGCCCTATATCCTGCTTGTGCATTATTTGTGCAAGTGCATGGGTGTGTGTGTGTGTGTATGTGTGTGTGTCTGTTGTACATTTGTTATAAACATTTATGGCAAAAAAAGAGAGTGTTTCATTTGGGCATAATGGCTCTTTTTTTCTGAGTGCAATCAAATCCTCTAGGTGTGAGACTGAAATAGCAATATTCTACTGCTATCTAAAAAAATTAGAACTACAAATCCATTACAAATATACAATATTCTCTAGTATAGAAAAATGTGTGCCAATGGTAGAAAGTCAGCAGTGTGTCCTTGTTTTCGAAAGCCCTCTGTTGATAGAGTGAGACAGCCACGAGGCCTTCTCTTTTTTCCCCATCAGTCTAGAGTGTGTGTAAAGTATTGCTCTCCTGGCTTGTATTATTTGTATTTGGTTCTAAAAGAAACCAAATCCCACTATCAAATGCCCATGTGAGCAGAAGTGTTTTGTGTTTCTCTTTCTTTTAAGGCTTAAGAGGGCATTGAGCTTCGTATTAGCCAGTTAAATATGGTAGAGGTCAGTGTTGTATGTGAACTGCACTAGTTTACTTCAGGGCCGATGCTATTCAAAGCTGTGACATAGAAAGATTTAGGCCCAAGCAGGAGAGAGAGAGAGAAAAAAAAGATTAAATCATGTGAATAGAGTACAAATGCATCTACTGGCTAATCCCAGAACTGAATGCCTTGTTATATGTCTCTGTTTGACACCAGAGCGCACAACAAAATGCCAGATAATGCTTAAAGCCAAATGAACCCCATATACTTCAGTGCCTGTGCTGCAGGGAAAAAAAAAAACACAAAACACAAAATCTAATATAAAAACTGCATGATTCCTGTGATGTCACCTGCTGCATGTACAATCTCATCTGATGATTTGTGGACTTGTGTGGTATTATGAAACGCTTCCCGCCACCTCGCTTCAGGAATCGCTGACTCAGAGTCTCTGCTCTGTTGCCAAAGAAACTCCTCATAATTAGATGCGCTGGTTTAGAAGGAAATCAAGATTTATGATCATAGCATTCCTGTAGGAACTCAGATGTGTCTATAATGTCAAGCTTCAGATCTCAAAAGAGGAAGCCATTCAATACTGTACGTCTTCACATTGTTGATGGTAAAAAGGGAAGCAAACATTTCTAAACGAGAACAAAGCATGGATGCTAAATAAAAATAAAAATAAAAAAACTGCAGACTGAAGACCTTTCGCACCAGAACGAGCGATCAGGATCTGGACAGGAGCTCCAGTTAATTAAAAAGTTCCTAAAACTTGTTGAGCCCAGCCTTGCACCATCCAAGGGGGCAGACCCTGTTCAGCTCTATCAGCGCATTCTGTCCATCACACACACCCTTAAACTTCTTCTCCCTCTCACTTTTCTACAGGGCCTGGAATGGCCATGACTGTGTCCAGCCCAGCTGAACAAGTGTAAGGAGAGACCCAGCTCCCCATAGCGTGCCTGTGCATGTGTGCCTGTGCATATGTATGTGTGTGTGTGTGTGTGTGGGTGTGTGCGTGTTTGTGTATATATGTGTGTATGGGAGAGAGTGGGAGTGTGTGAAGTGGCCATCACTCAGACCAACATGTGTCTACGCCGGTGCAGGGCCAGGTGGTCTGAGCGCGAGAAGCTGCGATCACAGTCCGCACACTTGAAAGGCTTTACCCCCGTATGCTTCCGATAATGCCGCGTCAACTCGTCCGAGCGTGCAAACTTCCATGTGCAGCCATCCCAGGTACACTTGTATGGCTTCTCACCTACAGGACAAAATGCAAAAAGGCAGTGCCATAAATATCGGGACAAGAATAAGCTTGGAGAGTCGATACAACTGTGAGAAAGGCGTCTTCTGTGCGGAAGAGAACGCTTTCTTTAACCAAGTCTGTTGATCACAATGTTCTGATTTAAAGAAAGCAGAGAAATATAAGATATAAAACAGACAAAACAGTAAAGATACAAATGCACTCCTGTAGATGGTGCAAAAAAAGAAGAAATTCTGCTCACTTCTGAAATTCACTATGACATACATTAAAGACAATTAAAGACAATAATAATAATAATAATAATCACTAATGAAAGTTCATTGCTATACAAATGGCAACATTGATATTCAAGGCATTTTAGCAGATGCCCTTAACCTGAGCAACTTGCTGTTATCATTATTTATAATTTAGGGTTAAGGGTCTTTTTTAAGCGCACAGCAGTGGCAGCTTGGTTGACGCTCTTTTAAAAGTCCAACATCCACTGAGCTACTATTTCTCGTAACATGTGTGCATTAATATAAGCCTGTAAGACAACACTATTGACAATGTAGCTGTAAAAGCAAGAATCAAGAGAATATTCAATAGCACTGCGATATAAAGTCAGTAAAGTCACAATAGTATTTTAGAAATGACAAGGTAATAGTAATTATGAAAACCTGTGGATTTTGTTGTTGTTCTTTTCTATAAATATCTTAATAACTGCGACATGGCCATTGTCAGTTGTAAGTCGCTCTGGAATAAGGACATAAATGTAATGTTAATATGAATCATTATTTCACTTTGATTCTGTGTGTTTTTTTTCAAGATGAAAACTTTTTTTAATTGTATTCACAGGACAAAAGAATAAATATATATATATTATATATATATATATATATATATATATATATATATATATATATATATATATATATATATACACACACTATATATATTTGTATATATATACCGGTTTTTTATATATATATATATATATATATATATATATATATATATATATATATATATATATAATATATATTTCCATGTGAAAGACTGACCTGTATGTGTCCTTCGATGTGCTTTTAGGTGGGAGCTCTTAGTGTAAACCTTATTGCAAGCCATCAAAGTCACATCTGTGAATGCGCCTCTTCTTAGAGTCTGGAGATTCGGACCTCCGCGGCCGTCGCATGCTCTCAATACTGAACGGAGACATTGAACTGAAATGGGATAGATAAGAACCATAAATTTGATAATAGGGGAAGTTTAAACTTCTTTAAGAACTAACTAAGAACTATATTGACGATATCAGCCTGTGGACACCTGACCATCAAAGGTCAGATGCTCAAGATCTTCATACATATATAATCAGATCTACAGTTAAACCAATCACACACACTACACTCAAGTGCAACACCGGTTATGCAAATAACTCTTAAATATTTTTGCATACACACACACACAACACATTTGAAATTTAATAGGCATGTCATCTGTTTGTATTTTCCAGGCATATATATATATATATATATATATATATATATATATATATATATATATATATATATATATCAGACCTTCTCTTTGATAACTAACGACTATATCTGAAATCTCACAGCTTCGACAGAAAAGACAATTGAATTGTCAACCACTAGATGGTGCTGTAGCATTGGTTTAGTCCGGCTCTGCACTAGAACTCAGAAGCCAAGTAGGATCGTTTCTCTTCCCAAACCAACCAGCATTTTTTGGCTCAGGGCTTTTTGTTTTTCTTTTCTTTTTTCTTTTGCTACCCTTAATTATAGCTCACCCCAATGTTATGAATGGAGACTGGTCTGTCTTTTCAGGGCAAATCAATATTTTATGGCATCACATCTCTAATGGGCAAAAAAAAAAAACCTGGCCGGTATTAACGTATGTGTGCGTATGTGTGTGTGTGTGTGTGTGTGTGTGTGTGTGTGAGAGAGAGAGATGGCCCTAGGGTAATGGAATATTGATACATTTGAGTACAGGGCTGTTTTTCAATAGTGAGAAATGGCTGCAGTGCATTTGCATGGGCTGAGTGTATGAGCTGAGCACAAAAGGATCACAGAACACAGAGTCATGTCACTGTGCATTAAAAGTGGAGTATAAAATGTGTTATAAAAGAAAAAAGGAAAAAAAGGGAGGGAAGGGGGGGGGGGGGGGGGTGAAGCAGCACAAAAAAGACGGTTCATGCTTTTTCTCTATTCTCGTTTTGGTCCCCTGCTTGGTGATTGGCATGATCCAGGCAACTGGTGAGACCTGAGAAGGAGGGGGAGGAGGAGGAGCCAGACAATGCCTCCCGCAAGCTGTCTCCACCACACGCAGCCCACTTCCTGTTTCCACCCTTGCTCTACAGATCACCTGTTGGTGTTGGAACGCGACCAGGCTGAGGCCTAGCGGATATGAGCCAATAAGTCAGAAATGAGGTTGAACTCTAGCTCCCTGCTGCTTCTGCTCAGAATGAGCGAATGCTCACAATTACACACAAGCACGCTGGAGTGGGCGGGGGAGATTTTTTAGGAAGATACAGCGAGAAAGGAATTGAAAGGAAGGGCAAAAATAGAAAGGGACAGAGTGAGACAGTGAAAGAGATATAGTAGTACATTCACTAGTCTAAATGAATGTCAGTAGTGGGATGAGAGGAGACTGCAGACCGAACAAGATAAAGAAGGGCGGGGGGGGGGGGGGGGGGGGGTTAGAACTGCGAAAAAGCCCCTTATGTAAGGACACTGAGCACTGAGGGGAGTTAGTGAGGAGACAGTAAGGATTTACAGTGGAAAGATTTTCAGCAGCAAGTTCTCTCACAGGATGTTTACACTCTGACTTCACTCCAGAGGACGCAATAAGAAGCACATACATAATGTCCGATTCAATCAGCTTCAGCCGCCTTAGTGTGTAGCTGTGTGGCGAGAACAAGGCTCATAAATACAATGCAACACAACACACAGCCCTGGTAAACAGGACACCTTGAACCCTGCATAACCCTGACATCCTGGCTTTGTGTTTGTCTATGTGATTGCTTTTGTCTGTGGGTGTGTGTGTGTGTGTGTGTGTGTGCGTCTGTGTTGGGTGGGTGGATGGATGTGTGTTTTGGGTGTGGTTATATGTGGGATTGTGTGCGCACAAGTAATGGTGTGCAGGTGTGTGTGTGTGTGTGTATGTGTGTGTGCATCTTTCTGCCTGCATATGATGGAATTTCGCACCAAAAAGGCCACTAGTAACAATTTTAATGATTATTTTAATTCTTCACGCCTCAAATGCATCAGACATTTAGCAAAAATAACTGCAACACAAGCCCAGTCACTGTACTAAAACAAAAAGAGGGAAAGCGAGAGAGAGAGAGAGAGAGAGACTGAAACTGGAAACTCTACAGAAACTAAGCTGCAGTGCAGCCAAATCATGTGGAACAGCCAGAAAGAGTGACAGTGGTAACACTCCTCTCACTCTAATACATATTCTACAAGTAAAGAACCACGAATACTGCATTATTGTTTTACATATTGTTTTTACATCGCGCGATTGCCATGAGTGAACTCAAGATTTTTAATCTCATGTGCCATAAATGAATGCTTTTCCTATTTGTAATAGTCTAATCTAAATATATACATTTCACTCAAAATCTCTTCCTTTAGTCAAATTTTAATGATTTAATGTTTATTTCAGGTTATAAATAAATTTTTTTTAGTCATATTTTATTGATAATTTCAACAGTTGCTTTAATTGTTAAATATGGTATGTGGCTCCTTTAAGAATTCTGTTCCGGGTTTGTTAATATAAAGTGGTGACACCTTTTGGTAATATACGATATCAAGTTATGCCATTCGCAAGGGCTAAGCTGTTGGACTCGTGCTCAGAAGGTCATGAGTTAAAGGCACCACTAGAGCCCCGCTACTGCTGGGGTTCAACTGTTTATTCATTCATCTTTTAACGCTTTATCCGATCTTCACTCGAGTCGAGGGGGAACATGTGCGTCTCAGGCATCAAGGCAGGACACACCCTGTATGGAATGCCAACCCATCTCTCAACCCATTGCACACATTCACACACTAGGGACATGTTTCCAAGGTCCCAATCAACCTACTGTGTATGTTTTTGGAGCGGGGGAAACAGGAGTACCTGGAGAAAACCCCCCTTGAGGAAAGGGGAGAAAATGCAAACCTTTGCACACACATGGCGGAGGTGGAAATCGAACCCCCAACCCTGGAAGTGTGAGCTACCTACTACGCTAACCGCTAAGCCACTGTGCCACCTCCTTGAACTCTTCCTCTTCTTTGTAAATTAGATAATTGCAATTTTTTAAGTCTAAATGTAGTGTCTCTTTATAATGTACATTCTGGATGCATGGATGATTACTTCCTAATATATTTTTAGCTCAGTGAGGTTTTTGGAAAATAATACACCAGTGCACTGATAATAGAAGGTGTGGGAAGGATATCAGAGAAAAAAAATTATTGTAATTAAAGTGTTTATGTACAGTGCATCTGTGTGTGTGTGTGTGTGTGTGTTTGTGTGTGTGTGCGCGTCCCCGACCTGTATGGCTGAACGGCTCCAGATACTTATGAAACTGGAAAAGATCTGCCTGGGCCACTCTAATAATAGAACAGCAGCTCTTCCCCCCAGCATTCATGAATATGGAGAATGCCATGGAAAACATGTGTGGCTCGCTTTACACACACACACACACACACACACACACACACACACACACACACACTCACAGGGCAGGCACACACACACACACACACACACACACACCACACAACACACACGCACACCCATCACCTGAGGAGATTTATACACACGTGGGAGGAGAGTGCTTGAGACGGAGCTCCGAGCAGCTGGAAGTTTCCCCCACAGAGCTGATCAGGTGCAAACACTGATGATCGTGCCATCATCACCTCTCCCTCTATCCCTCACTCCCCTGCATGGCAGCCCATCTGATGACTCACATCTCATAAAGGCTGACATTTAAGAATGATAGCGCATGTCGCCTTTCTCTGAGTGCTGCCATATGCTGTTTGCAGGCCAGGTCAAGTCAGGGTGCAAAAGAGTTCCTCTCAGTCTGCTTTCGAGAAGCGGCGCGGATGAGACGAAGCCTGTTCCGAGGTTATACAGAGTGGACAGTGACAGCTATGTAAGCCTGAGAGTTATTTTCATCCCTGAGGGTATGGGCAGTGCCAACGAACCCAAGGCCCCACACCTACACACTCACCTCATGCAACAGAGGAGCAGTGACATGAAGTGAATTGCAGCAATTTAGAGGCATGGTTTTAACAAATAGCACAAAAAGATGTGTACTTGGGTGTGAAATTGCATGGCTGACAAGATTAAAGCATTAACACACACACACACACACACACACACACACACACACACACACAGATACACACACACATGCACACATTCAATCACGGCAATTCATCAACAATTACTACATTAAAAGGGATTCTTATGTATACATTATTAGTCATTTCAGTGCCGTTTAATAAATATCTTTCTGCTGTAAAGTAATCATTTTCCTCTGCTATTTATATTTTTATTGATTATTGTTAATCCACACTTTAAGTCCCTGTGAATAGGTTGACTATAGAAGCATACAAAAACCCATACTTTCTATTACAGCTGGCACTATCAACTGTTGTTCTGTTATAGATTCAATAATTAAATAACAACTAGATGCGGGAATTCAACGGCGTTCGTTTTTACGAGCTAGAGTGAATACAGCTGCTCTCTCTCTCTCTCTCTCTCTCTCTCTCTCTCATTCTCTCTTTCTACCCTGACTCTCCCTCCCCACCCTTCCTCACTTCTGTAAACACCCAAAAAGCACCTCAGTCAAACAGCACGTTTTTAAAACCCCTGGTTAAACCCTGTCTTTGGCACGCCATCCGAGGCAAAGTCCTACGTCCGTGGCACACTCCCAACCCAGAGAAACATTTACTCGACGCTGTTCCAGGAGGCTGTAACACAACGCAGAATCCTGGAATACTTTCCAAGCAGTTTGCCTAAATAACAAGAGCGCGGCTGGTCACTCGCATGAGTCTGGCCAGGGAATAGTCACAGAGTTTACAAGAGACAATGAGACAGAAGTCTGGCTGAGACCCTTATTGAGAGAGGCATTCACTCATCCGAGACACCAGGGTAACTTCATTGCCACCAGTGAAGCACTCCACAGCCCACTTCAGCATTTATCTCCTTTCAATTTGCACAGCATGGAACCCGAGACGGAATAAATAGCGTTCGAGTATGGGATGCATCGGTTTGTGTGCATCATGAGTACTATACTACAATATGCTTACACGCCCACGCGGAACGCAAGTTTGTTTGTTTTGTTTTTTCTTCTTAACAGACTTAACATTAGTCAGAGTAGACAGGCTGGATATACTTTATAGTGTGTGTTTGTGTGTATAGAAAATATTACTCACTCCTGCACTGCTCGTGCTATAGACAGCGCAGTGGATCCTGTTTCATTGACGCTGTCCAAGGTTACATTTGGCAGGTCGTCATCGTCACTGTCACTTCTGATCTGTCTTGGTGACAAGCCGTTTAGGTCTGATTGCGTTGCTGTGTGAGGTAGAGAGCCAGTTAGTTGCATTACCAAGATAGCACACACATTCACACTCAAAGCAATTGCTTTTGCTGGCTAAAGGCTTCATCAGTATAATGGGTTAACCACATGATATGGGTTAGAATACAGCATGTGAAATAAATACATTGAAAAGGGGCTTAGAAATGTATGATTTACCATTTTCAAATAGGCATCACGTACACGCACACACTGAACCGACATATTCTTTACAATTTATGCTACACAAATGCTTATTGTCAAACAATATCCACTGTGTCGACAAGTATTTTGGCATCATTTGGCATCATTTTTTAATTGATAATGACCTTAAATGATGGAATGGAAATGAGAACAAAAATTGTAAATTTGTCTCAAACTCTAGTCCTGCATCATTTACTACATTACTCAGGCAGAGGAGAGTTTGCAGTTAAGGGCTATTAACATCAGAATAGATAGAGATGGTGTTGTTTGGAGCACAACATGTCAAAACAAAAGCACGTTGGGCAAAATCTTGGTAATTGCATATAAAACTATACACGAATATCACTGGGTAAGCATTGGGTTAATACTAATACAAATTCCAATTCAAATTGTATGTGCCGCATTTGTGCCACATGTGCACAATTTCTACAGTGTACAACCTGCAATGATACGATTTGTCCGACAAAGTAAGAGTATGTAAGGAGAATGCAAATCATATAAATAATGATACATCAAATTAGTAAAAGTATAGAGGTATATACAATTTTAAAATAGAACTGTAAAGTATTATTATCAGCATATGTCTGTATAAGTATTTCTTAAACTCTTATTGATAGAATTCATAATAGACGTCTGTTATAACAAGTGTTGGGAAGGTTACTTTGGAAATGTAATTGCAGATTACAAATGACCCTATTCCAAATGTAATTAGTAGCGTAACTTTTCAATTACTTTATACAAGTAAAGTAAAGTAACTGATTACATTTGATTACTTTGGATTACTTTCATTTGTCCATTAGGTGGCACTTGATGAAATTAAACGAAATCAAGCTGCGTCAGAATCAAATTGTTAAGTAACTATTGCTAAATTGCTAAAGTAACTGTAGTTTATTTACACTTTTTTTTTCAGTAACTATAACTAATTACTGTTACTTTTATTTTGTAATACACTTACCTAACGCCATTACATAAAACTAGTTACTCCCCAACACTAATAAATAAATGAGTAAATGTTTTGGTTTTTTTCTGGTCTGTTCGCTGTACAGGGGAAATGTCACAATCTCGTATACGCTTCAGATCTGAAAATCCCTGGAGTGTTCTGTTGATTGCATAAAAAAAACTATTTAAAATATGTTGTGCGTGTGTGTGTGTGTGTGTGTGTGTGTGTGTGTGTGTGTGTGTGTGTTTGCAAAATCTTGTTAGTCCTAAAACAATACACCTCAGTTTCTATATTCTGTCCCAATGCACAGTTAGCCATGCATGACCATCATGATAACTGCACCACACTCTCTAGAGAATAAGAATACAATTTATTTTCTAAATTATCCAGGCAGGCAGCATGGTTTTTAAATAATATTCATATATATATATATATATATATATATATATATATATATATATATATATATATATATATATATATATATATATAAATAATATATTTTTCCCCCTAAATCTTTTTCCTATAAATTTATAGTCATTATTGATTCGCTAATAGAATTACTAGATATGAATTAATCCTCTTCACTGGCATATATATAAAATTCATGTTCCTGTTGTGACAGAGCAAATATCTGAAATTTTACAACATTATTAGCTTTTATATCAACTCATATATCCATATTATTTGAAACGTGAGCACATATTAAAAAGCAAATGTTCACGCATTTTCCGTTTGTCACATTTCTTATGTTTTAACAATCCAGCTACAGCAACATATGACAGATGCACCTTCATTACGAAGTCCATTTCCCCAGGTCCTTTTTAAAAAGAAGTGCGCTTCTTGCTACTACTTACACTGTCTCCCAAAATGCAGAAAATACTGCTTACCTGTGATTTATAATCGGATTATCTCTGACAGAATGTAAGACTATAATTCCAGTTCCTGCTTTAAACCACGTACCATTATTTCTTTTCATTTCCAAATTGGATATAGAGTGTGTATATATATATTTTTTTTCTATATCAACAATTGTGTATCTCTCTATCAGCGCCCTGCACATTGTCAGCAGACTCCATTTACACACTCTCACACACTCCTCCACCCATGCTGAGCTTAAAAACTACCCAGCGCCAGCAGAGCTCGGAGTGAATAAAACACGTCTTAGTCTGCACTAGACATAATGTACTGTACTCTAAAAACTGCACTCTGTGAACTCGGAGATCGGTCCGTCAGATTTTATGAAGCAGCGTGTCTCCTCATCGCCGATGAAAGAAAGAACATCTACAGTATTTCGGCGACTTGGCGAGGTAGGCGCTTGTTGAAGTGCCGCAAACACTCAGCAGAACTTCTGACAACATCGCCCACAAAAGATGCACTGGATTCATTACAAGAGCCTTGAGCATGTGCCTCTTCCTCAGACTCCTTCTACTAGACAGACTAGGCAGAGCTCGGTGTAGTGGCCTGCTACCACACACACAGACTTTCCACAATGGCTCTCCTGTAAGCCATCCAATTTACCTATACTGTTGGTCAGTATGTCTCAGAAAATGTCCATATTAAGGCAGCGACAAAAGCCCGAGTTCATGAAAGGTAGTGAAGCAAACCCCAGGATTTCTTTCTGCTGTTGTTTCCTGCCTAAGCCTGTTTCCATGGAAACCTCACCAGAGACTGAGCTGTAGACAAGGGCACACAATTCCTTTTAAAATGATAGCCAACCTGTGTGGGGTGTGTGCCTATGTGTGTGTATGTGTGTGTGTGTGTGTGTGTGTGTGTGTGTGTGCATGTGCAGTGTGTCTGCACGTTTTGTAAAATGTAGCTGTAAGTGCCCCCAAACTTGTGCTCTCTATCTCACAGCCATATCACAGACCACCACTCAGCTGACTCCACCCAAAGCCTGTCTCCGTTTCCTCTGTGCTTCAGTAAAGCTCCCTGGGTGGAGTCCTTGCTACTTAAACAGCCACCCACCTTCAATATCCGTCCCACCCGATTATGCAAACTTTGTTTTTCCTCTCCTTCCTCCCCGCAAGCTGTGCCCAGCCATGCCCAGTCCTGTGGGACCAACACCAGTCCCAGATAAACAACTGGTTACTAAGGCACAGCTCCTCAGTGCCTGGCCAAGGCCAATCTTTACTCAGAGCCCAACAGCTCGCTTGGTTTAAAATGCAGTCCAAAAGAACAGTGGATGAGGTCTTGGGATTTCAGGCCTCGGCCATGTGTTTCTGGTTAGGGTGGTGCCTGGTCTATATTACCTGTACTGGAGGCCAAAGTGCACAAGAAAAATATCACACTTACGCGAAGCCACTTTCATCTTCGAAAATCCCATTCCAGCTCACCAAAAACACATCAGTGCCTAGAGACACCCACACCACCAGAGAGTGCAGGTGAGGATCTGTACAGTGCCTGAGTTAGAAGCTGTTGACATTTTCTTCCTTTCTTTTTTTTTTTGCCTTTTCATCTTTGATCTCAAGTGAGTTCTTTGAGGCACAAAGACCCAAGTCATCGACAGGGCAGGGCCAGACAGAAAGCACATATTGAACAAATGCAGTTTAGGACAATAATCTGCATATTTTCAATAGTGGAAATAACATCTGTTCTAAAACATTTATGACATAAGGAGCAGTAGCTTTACCTGACCTCTAGGGGTAATCATAAAGACTATCATGTTCATACCAAACATTCTTTCCACCCACTATTTACTCTTAACTATATAGTATACCATTATACCACTAACACTGTTATTATTTAGTGCCCACCAGAAAAGGTAGTTCCTCTGACGATTCATTTGTCAATGTCAAAGTAACAAAAATAAAAAGTGAACGAAAGATGGAACATTCATTTGGATACATTATATTAGCATCAACATTTCACCCAACCGATAAAATTGAAATCGTTTTTTGGGTTATTAACTGCTCCCTCACCTTTGCCCTGGCTCATGGCCTCGTCCAGTAGCGGGACCATGATGGTGGAGTTGAGATGGTTGGAGGGCGAACGCACCGCTGTCCTGTACATTAGAGGCAGTGATTGTACCACCACCGGAATACGCTGTACCTGTCTGGCCAGTTTACTGGGGCTGGAAGGTGGTACTGGGTGAATGATGTGTAAATACGACTGGCCTCGGACCCCAGATGGAGAGCCCACCAGAGGCCCAGGAGTCAACACCGAGGGCTTTCCTGAAGAGATGGAGGCGATGACAGAAGGCGAAGACGATGATGATGATGATGATGATGATGATGAAGACGAAGAGGAGGAAGATGGAGTAAAGGCTGAAGTGATGGGCGAGGCCATAGAGGAAGGAGGTGAAGATCGAGTCTTGTTGATCGACAGGTCCACAGGTTCTGTCTGAGTGTGAAAGTGCTCAGAAGAGAGAAGGTCCTCCGGTGGCTCTGCCTTCACTTTACTAAGGAGAAGGGGCACCGCCTCCATATTAGAGTAGCTGTGCACTTTGGTGGACTGAAGAAAAGAGAAGAGACATAAATGCGAAGAGAGTTATTAAGTCAAATCCAAGCAGCTGCAGGCGTGAAGATGCAATGCACAAACTTTCACCCAGATAAGATCTCTCACACAGTGACACTATTTTGAAGGTTTAAGCTATGACATCATACGGCTTGGATGAGTGCCATTTGCTGCAGTTGTGTCTCTCTCATGCTTCTTCTCTCAATTCCTGTGACTCATCCCTCTTGGCTTTATTCATATCTCCACTAAAATCTGCTCTACACCACTGCAAAAACATCATATGGGCCCAATTTCCTGACCTGCATTGGCAATTGTCATGCGCCTCAGAGGAGAAATGTGTTGGTTGCTCAGCCAGGGTGCCCCCCCCCCAAACACACACATACACAACTCTCTCTCTCTGACACACACACAAACACACACAAACACACATAAATACGCTTACTCCCAATGCTAATCTAAACAAAACAAACCTACTCAGGCTGCTTGACTTCTCCAGGACTGCAATACCCCCCCCTCCCCCAACAAATCTTTAAAACCTTTATTTGTTGCACAAGCATTAACAAGAACAGTGGTTTCAAATCAAAAAGTACAGAAACATGAACAATGCAGTCTGTCAATAGTGCAGGCCTGGGAATTGAAAATCGATTTCACTTCTGGCATCGGATACTTAAGATTAAGAATCGGATACCTGTTATGAAATTAAAATGCCGATTCACCTTATCGATTCCAGGGTGCATTTTTTTTCCCACCAGGCAATCTGCCAGGACCTTCTGTGCATCCAATCTTCTAGGACCTTATGAGGTAATCTAAGCATCAGTTTACAAGACGGAATCGCTCAAATGTGTGGCTACACTTTGTAAAAACAGAAGACCAGGCTAATTATTGTATGTTGCAAGCAAAGTGTCATGGCTAATGTGACTCAGCATCTTTGTTTTTTTCACCATTTGGAATCGAAACTGGGAATCGATAAGCGGAATTGGAATCGATAAAATTAAAATGATACCCAGCCCCAGTTGTAACTGCTACAGCATGAAGCACGAGCGCTAATCAGAAAGAGACAGGATTCCGGTTAAAGGCTAAGCTATTGAACTCTCAGCTAATCAAGCATATAGAGAAGCATCTCAAACACAGATCATCAGTTCTGCAATCATGAAAGTGGATAGACTCAGAATTATTTTAGTCATGTGGGGACGTTTATACAGCCTTAAAATCACCAACACAATGAAGAAGCATCGCAGTCCAAAGCATAAATGGTGACCATTATTTGATATGGTGCCACAAGTTTTTTAAAGGCACCAGTTAGCCTAGTAAGGCCAGAGGGCATTGTTAGAGGTCTGAACCCATGCTCACAAGGTCAGGATTACAAGTTTCAATAGACTGGGCTGGGGGCACGGTGGTTTAGTGGTTAGCACGTTCGCCTCACGCCTCCAGGACCCGGGTTCGATTCCTCAGGGGGTTTTACTCCGGGTTCTCTGGTTTCCCTCTGGTCCAAAAACATGCACGGTAGGTTGATTGGCACCTTGGAAAATTGTCCCTAGTGTATGAATGTGTGTGTGATTGTGTGTGTGTGTGTGCCCTGCGATGGATTGGCATTCCATCCAGGGTGTATCCTGCCTTAATGCCCATAGACGCCTGAGATAGGCACAGGCTCCCCATGACCCTGGTAGAAGATGAATGAATGAATGAATGAAAAGACTGCGCTGGAAAAAAGTTTGGACGATTCGCAGAAGAAAGACTGGCCGTTCACTCTGTTTAGCATTCCCATTGAATGTTATAAACAACCTGTAATAACAAAGTAAAATGTTTTTTTTTATTTCCTTTATAAACCTACCTAAAGTTAATCCAGAATAACTGGCTTTTAAGACAGGCAGTCTGTATAAAAATAATTTCTTTCCTCATACAACCATACTTACATGAGTAAAAAAAAAAAAAAATAATTCTGTTTGCGAAAGGTGCAAATATTGGATATGACTGTATCAACAGTTTACACTGACGTTGCTAAAGATGTCAGCAGACAAAATCAATATATATATATTTTCAAATAATAAAGAAAGGGATCTTCAGGTAACAACAAATCTAATTAAATCTGTTAAGCATCATTTCATTAATTATAAGACGAGATAAAGCTTCACTGCTGTGATGACACTTCTATTAAGAGATGAACCTAAAGAGACTAAGGAGCTAGATCCTTAACAGTATATTGTGATAAAAGTCATAAATTGTGATTTATTATTTTTAGATTTTAATGTTATATGAATTTCATTTTATATGAATATGATTCAATAAAGAGCAATCGCTTGCATTTTAGGCTCCGACTTGAACTGTGACTAAGATAACTACGATGCACACAAAAGGAAAAACATATTTCGTTCGGGGAAGGCAGAGCATTCAGCATCTGATGAGACATTTTACTGACAAAGACAAACACCTCTGGCTAACCACACTGAGGAGGTAGCTCGTCTGCAGCAAGATTATTTTACAACAGTCTTAGCTGCAAATGTGCTGAATAAATTCTGCTATTCGTGTGTCTGTGTTAGAACAAAGCATGCTTTGTACAAAACAAGTGCACTACAATCGGGCAGGCGGGGTTAAAGCCACTTTAACCTTACAGAAACCTTTTTCCAGTCTACCCAACTCCAGAGGATGTACACTTAAGATTATGTTAAGTGCTCAGGAGCTTGAGTATGTTATTGTGCATGCGTGTGAGTGTGTACAATATGTGCATATCATGTGGTTACTGCCTCCAGAGAAGCACCGT
>JACRUU010000011.1:15257700-15477700 GCA_030449085.1 Kryptopterus vitreolus | reverse complement strand
AATACAACCTACATGCAAAACACTGTATATCTCACACTTAGTGGAATGGAGGTGAGACACAAGACAGTCATGGTAATAACCAGTGATAACAATGAGAGAGTGCCTCAGGAGGAGGTGTCCTGAAGTAACCCGCTCCCTTATTATTTTAGCAGCGGCATATGAAAAAAAATGCAAACACAGCAGATATGCTCCAAACATCTCCATTACACTTTACTCCTGGCATAGACCACAGCAACAGTACAAATCAGCAGCCGGCCCGGGCTGTTGAAGAGAAAAATTAACCCTAGCACGCTAGAGTGTGAAATTAGTAGTTGCCTAATTGTCAGACAGCCAAATGACTCTGAGCCAGATCCAGTAAGGCAATTAGTATGCCTTAATATGGTTAACACTTCTAGAGCAGCAACCTATAACAGTAGTCTTTAGAGGGTCTTGCCAAAAGAATGCAAGCGATGCATCTAGTAGTGACTTTGCTGTATAAGGTTAATGGACTTGATGGTCATAAGCAATTGCTGTACTGTACGTGACACAGTTCGAAGCAAGAGAACTTACAGAATTTCACTCATTTGAAGGAAAGATCATGTTGAGAAAAGTGGAACGTGAAAGCAAAAAATGGAAACAGTTAATGAAATGGGAAATCTACTAAACGCCGGGCAAAATTTTGTCCAACACCTTTCTCAAAAATGGTGTAAATTAATGCCATGAGTATTGCTTGGCGCATGAGTGCCAGGTGCGTGTCTTTTAGAAAAGAAAACGGGCTGCTTTTACATTGTTAACTGGAGTTGTTTTTGTTTTTTTTCCCCCAATCCAATCTGGAAGATAATGTTTGTAATAATTACAAGTGTGCAATTATTTCAACACCGTTGTAGGATCTTAGATAATTAGCTGGCTTTTGTGACAAAGGTCTGGCATCATGACTCATCGCAAATGTACTGTATCAGGAAGACATGCGCTTGTTTTCCTCACGTCTAAGAAAGTAACTCAAGACGTTAAACAGGACCTTTTCCCACGCTAACATGCTTTGAAGTTAGATTTTAACTGGAAAATAGATATTTTTATATGAAGTAGGGAAGTCTCTTTATTTCCAAATGGTCATCTGATCAAATTTCACTCACTGTATGTTTTGCGGGGCACGGTGGCTTAGTGGTTATCACATTCGCCTCACACCTCCAGGGTCCAAGTTCCCGTCTCGGCCATGTGTGTGTGGAGTTTGCATGTTCTCCTCGTGCCTCAGGGTTCTCTGGGTTCTCCGGTTTCCATCCGGTCCAAAACATGCACAGTAGTTTGATTGGCACCTTGGAAAAATTGCCCCTAGTGTATGAATGTGTGTGTGAATGTGAGTATGTGTGTGTCCTGCGATGGGTTGGCATTCCATCCAGGGTGTATCCTGCCTTAATGCCCATAGGTGCATTTTTTTTTTTTTTTTTTTTTTTTTTTTTTTTTTTTTGGTAAATTAGGGCTACAATATTTTATTGTAGCCCTAATATTATATGTGCAATTGGTTATATTTGGGAATATATATATATATATAATATATTATATATATATATATATATATATATATATATATATATATATATATATATATATTTGAAATTGGATTACCACCCCTTTGTCCTCTGTCTGAGCATTTTCCATTTTCACCACCTCACAGCTGCTTTTGCTCAGCAATTTACTTCTCACAGCGAGGTTTTGAACGTTAATTTAGTGAAATTGAACGTTAATGTCAGGAGCATCTTACACCCGCATCGAGTTGCAAACGCATCTGACCCACAGTGTATTTTTTAAACTAAAGCATGTTCCACCACTAATCTGGCTGTAGCGAACATTCATTGTGATGAGGATATCTTCAGGTACTGGTGGACCAAGATGATGTTACCATGGCAACTTCAGTTAGAGTGCTGAGAATCGCTGTGCCTCCAGATCAACACATGAGCCTTACTAGTGACCAGAGACCTTGATGTCTGACAAGCAGAATCTTGTATGTGCCTGTGAACATACCCTCTATTTGACATCAATTCGCATCGTATGCCATCACAGTGTCTAACAGCAGAGGTGAATAGATGGTGCGGTAGATAATGAGGGAGCCTCTGGGTGAGCTAACCACACAAAGATCTCTCCAATGGGAAATCAATAAGGAGAACAAGCAGTCGGTTGTTTCACAGAAAGTCGTTTAAATACATTATTAACATAACATGCGATGTTAAGTGTTAGCTTTTCTTTAGTTCTGGACTCCAATAGATTAAGACTTCAAAAGAAGGCAGGTTCTAATTGGGAATTATCTGAATCATATATGATATTATCGAAAGATGTATAGGAAATGTTCTTAACAAATACAATTGCAGTAATTGAACCGCTCTGTTGTTTGGCTATAAATGAATGTGCTAGCTTTTATTAGGTGATGCACTGGGAGAGGAAATCAGCTTGGTTCAAAAAATGTGCAATTGGTTACTTTCAAATCTTAAATGAGAATCAGAGAGCACACAGCATTTTAAACAACATGTGTCGAATTCTAAGTTAGAGCATTGCACTTCTAAAAACATATAGTTATATTTTTGTTTTTCAATGAAACTATAACATATAGTGAAATAAATGTATGTATTCTATAGCACTGAAATTCTGCCCATGTGGCAAAATGCAAAGTTAT
Source organism: Kryptopterus vitreolus (assembly GCA_030449085.1). Classification (NCBI taxonomy): domain Eukaryota; kingdom Metazoa; phylum Chordata; class Actinopteri; order Siluriformes; family Siluridae; genus Kryptopterus; species Kryptopterus vitreolus. Next base: position 15,475,056 of record JACRUU010000011.1, on the reverse strand, counting down.
GTACTCTTTTTCAAAGTTGTGTAGGTATGTAGGCTGATTTAATTAGCTATCACAGCAGCCTGATTAACCCATTGTTAATATATATATATATATATATATCTATATATATATATATATATATATATGGTTATATATATTTGGTTTCTATCCATTATCTATCCATTTTAATTCAAAAATGTACATTCACCAGGAATGCAATTAGCACTAAGCATCTTTCTATTTGTTGTTATAAGGCAAAGATTAAGCTCGTCTTTCCATTTCACCGTGGCTGTGAAATGAAATGGTGATCCCAAGTGTGAGCATGAGTGTGAATGGAGGCGAGTGTTCAGGCATCGTGTTGCCATGCACCACTAGACCAGCCCCCCGAGAGACTCATGAACAGAATGAGGGTAATTCAAGCTGAAATATCCAATGGGAAAAGTGATCACCCAGGACTCATTCTGGCCATATGGGAAAGAGAGAGGGAAAGGAGGAAGGAGAGGCTGATGACATTCCTGTGACCACTTCATGGCTTCCAACACTGTTCTGAGGATGGATGCTGATGGGAGCCAGTTCATTGCATGGATAGGAATCAATGTAGACTGGAGCTCGGCAAATGACAAGCGGATCAATACGAGGTGGCAGCCCGGGACACAAAAGCGTGACCTTCCTGGATCCAACAGTGACCTAAGCACATAATAATTCAAAAGAGAACTGAGCATTCAGCCCTATACAGCAAGGGGCTCGCTGCATTTTTTCCCTATTCTTGCCCGACATTAATGTGTGCAAAGTTTGTTGAATAAACCGGAGCATATTTAACAGGATGACAGGAAGGTAATATCCCAGTTAGATACTTCTGTTCTTGAAAATTCGGGTGTGCGAGGTGTCATTATACAAAACACTGTGTTTATTAGCCAAAGCTAATGATCAATTCAGGCAATAAGGGGTTAAAGAGGTTTCCACCCATGTTAAGTGCCCTAAAAGGACATCTGAATGTCAACTTAATGCCCTGCTGCCAATATATAAGGATCTGAGCAAAAATAAAAAAATAAATAAAAAGATGTCAAAACAGGAGAAATTAAATCATGCTGCTCCATTGTAAATATGTTCTTCGCTCTGGTTTATATTGTGACTGTGCGGAGATATATCTTATTTTATTTCTTGCTTGTGAAATTGTTGCAGTGGGTCTATTGCTTCTTAAATGGTTTTTCTCAGTATGTACAATACGTGCTGGTGAGAGTTCACTCAGAATAGGGGGGAAGGGGGGGGGGTGAGGCTTCCCCTAGCTCCCTCTTCTCTGTGCCTAAAAGAAAGATCAGTTCAAATGGCACTTCCCTCTCCAAACACTCCTGTATGATGATTCATCCTAACAACACCATCAGCAGAGCACCAAAAGTAGCTGTTCTGACCACTTTTCCCAGATGTTTATCACAGGAACGTGTAATGCTTTTAACAAAATGGCATATAGTCGATTCATTATTTTGGCAATTGGTGGGCTAATTCTATTAGGTTATTGTCCATTCCAAAAGACCTTGTCAACACTGCCAGCACCACCCACATGTGTGGGAGTAAGTCTTCTACTTTCTCCCTCTCCCACAAATCACTTTAGAGCTGTCCGTTCAAATAGGACATGCCAGCAGATCATGTCACTGGAGGAGGGAGAGGTTAAAGCCTAACAGGAGCGCTCGCTCCCACTCTCGACGAAGCCGAAAGAAAAGTGAACTTCCGTAGTCATGTGTAATTTATTTTCCACACACGCTTTGTCCACTAGCATTTCAGGGCCCCTAACCCCAGCCCTCTATACTCTGGTGGACACTTTTTTTTCGTCTGTTAATCTTTTCTGGCACATGGTGAATGACTTCAGACTTTCCATTTCATAAGGAGCATTTTCCTTGGCAGGCAAGTCACTCCTAAGACTTTGGATGCTTTCGGGACATTTCTGAATTGAACTCAAGAGGAACATGCAGCCTTAGACCCAGTGACAGTTCTTTTTTCCTTTTCTGCGTGTGTATATGAGTGTGTGTATTTGTGTGCGCGCTTTTCACTGTACTTTACCTCAGGGGACCCCACCACCCCTACTATCCCCATAGCCATCTTCTCCTTTGGCTAAAATCACCAGTCACAAATCATGTCCTTCTCGCGACAAATTGCATTCTCATCTTGTAGCTTTCATTAATCCAATAAGTTTGACAAATGTTCTCCTAACGAGAGATAAACTGGGAAATCTTGCCAAAAAAAAAATACAAAATTCAGATGAACTGTGAAAATGTGCTCGAAGTGATGACTTTATCCTCACAGGCTAATGCTGGAACCTGGCAAGGGTACAGTTTAGAGTCAAGGTACACACAGGCTATTTTTACCCTGAGCAGTAAACACAATAAGTGGACAAAGTGAACAAAGCCCTTAAAGCTCATAACCCAAGCAACCACCCCCTTACCCCCCATCCACCCTACATTAGAATCCTTTTTTTTTTAAAGAAAAAAAAAGATACCAAAATAGCACCCCTACTACACATCACTTTTCTCAGCATCTCCTGCGGCCCCAAACACCTGATAGGAAGCAGGAACCCATTAATAGAATACTGATACTGGTGTTAACATTAAGCGGGCTCTCTGTGGGGCTGACGGAAGTGCCTGTAGTCCAGCGGATTGCCCTTGGGCTCTGACTATTTCTGCATGGGGCGATCCTGTGTCAGTAATTCTGTAGGGGTGAAATGGTCATTAGGATCATGCTCACTTACATACACTGGGTCTGTACTCAAAGCGAAGTCACTGCTCAGATCATTTCTGTTCCGGTATTCATGCAATTGTAAAGGTTTGAAGCTGATTACTGAACCAGATGTTTTGGGCTCACTGTGCTGTTATTAAGCTGCTAAGTATTCTAGAATAAGCTAGTAAGCATAATTATGTTGCATAATATTTTTGCACACTAGTCAGTGTTGGAAGATGTCTGTGTGTGTGTGTGTGTGTGTGTGTAACAGAGACCACTCAACACGTACCTTACTAATAAACTTTAGTTTGATGAAATATAATAAATCTTCATAATGACTTTCTAATAGACGGGAACTGAACTATCGGACTATGTTTGTCAGAATTGCTTTGTGGTGCTTATGTTTAAATTCACTGGTCTATGGGGCATTCATAAAGAACATTTTTAACAAGACATCTACATTATCCAGAGTGACTTACAACTGATCTATTGAAGGTTTAAGGCTTTGCTCAAGGGCCCAATAATGGCAGCTTGGTGGTGGTGGGATTTGAACCTGCGATCATCCGGTCCAGAGGCCAATGCCTTAACCACTGAGTTACCACCTCCCAGTACATTTCTTCGAAACGAAACAAAACTTTCCAGGTGATTTATCCATTTATTATAAATATGTTCCTTATAAGCATTTCCTTGTGTTCGACTCACATGTACAAAATCCTACTCCTTTAAAGGACATTTTACATATACATGGGAGGTGGTGGCTTAGTGGTAAGGTGTTGGCCTCTGGACCAGAGGATCGCAGGTTCAAATCCCACAACCACCAAGCTGCCACAAGTGGGCCCTTGAGCAAGGCCCTTAACCCTCAATTGCTCAGTTGTAAGTCGCTCTGGATAAGATCGTCTACAAAATGCCTTAAATGTACATATACAAATGCACAAATACCAGCAACCTCCTTACAAATGCCTACAGTTCAGGACAATCTGATTCTATTGTGTATGGAGCACCTAACCTTAAAATAGTTGACCAGACACACATGAGCCCTGCTATTGCTTCATGCTCCTTTTTGTTTAAGTGCAAGAGTATCAGTGGCTGGGAGTCCAAAATAGATCTGACACCAAAACCTCAGCTGCACTCAGAGGTACGTAGCAGTACAAGATTGATCACTGTGGGGAACCCCGATAGCAGAATGTGGTGGTAGAACAGACAACCTGGACTGGATCGATACAAACTGATCAATCACTGACGCGCACCCACTGCTCCTTACGTATTGACCTCAAGACCTCGGTGCACACCCAAACAAGCCGGTCTGATCTGTAATGCACTGCAGCACACTAATGAACCTCTCTGTCTTTCCCTCGGACAAAAAAAAAGAAGAAAAGAAATGCTGCTCCATGTCATGCTTGTGATCCCGTGGCGTCTGTTTTGCACTCGAACGACGTGCTTCAACGCAGAACCTTTACTTATTGAACACAGAGTTTCCTTGAGGCGCTGACAGGTTGCCATGATTAACGGAGCAGATTCATAATGTCACGTTCATTCACATGTCATTAATCCCTCTTAATGAGCTCAGTCCAATGTAATTAGTCATGTCGCCAACATGTGCCTGTAAATTTGACAGGTCTCACTACCAGCACTGTCACCCACCGCTGACTGTAAAACATCCTCTGATCATCTCCAAAGAGCGTCGGTGTTGGCTTACAATGCTCCAGAGTGTGATAATTGTTTAATCACTTCTGGCTTACAGGAAAAGAACAGATCTAAACACTGTCTTAATTAGTTAAGCGCATTTTCATTCTACTTCAATGGATTCAGCAATCCTGATGAAAGGACACAGCGCTAAGTTCGTAAAGGTCCGGACACGCAGCTGTCCCCGTATGTATTTTCTGCTAAATACATTTAAAACACGGTCCAGTTTTTTTTTTTTCAGGAGCCGCCTTGAGTGCCAGGACCAGCTGTAGGCTGCAGGGGGACTCTTTTTTCTTTTTTTTTTCTAAAGAAAGGTAATGCTTTCATCCAAAGCAAACACAATCCAGAGCACAGATGTAGGAAACAAAAATATCAAGCTGGGCTCTCATGCATGTTTTTGAAATGCTCGTCACAGTTAGAAAGTAAATAAATAATGTCCGAGTCCAAATATAAGGGACTCGAAGGGATTCTAATACGATTGTGTCCATGTATTACATAAAAGCGGACGAAATGAAGATATTAATAAGCCAAAGAGCACCGTGATAGAGCTTGAGCAGCTAAAGGTCAAGGAGTTCTAATTAAAGGTCAAATGCGTCCTGAATTTTTTTCAATCATTGTGCCACGTGAAATAGAAACTACATTTATTAGAGCTTAAGGAAGAGATTTTGCTTTAACTGGAATCTATCATCATTTTTAATGTAAGATCAAAGATACCACAAAGCGCACACATTTCGTATTCAGTGATAGACAATATAAATATGTATCACTGTGGGGGGGTGTAAAGAGCTATACATATGATAAGGCACTATCAATCGGTGTGCGGTTAAAAGAGTTTAAGGTGTAGGTGGTGGAGTGTATTATCATCTGCACAATAAATGAGTCCCTCAGGAAAGGCTGCATAGTTTATAGTGTTAACCATGTCTTGGTTCACTCTTGGTCACTAATCTACCACAATAAGCATACAACACATGTGCATATAAAACCACACACTGTCACCCACAAACATGTGGCAATCCCACATATGGCCTACTGTTATCTTAATGTGTGCAAAACATCCCACCTATAATATATATATATATATATATATATATATATATATATATATATATATATATATATATATTGTTTGCTATAATCCAGCTCCTGCACCATCACACTGCAGAAATGCAGTTAAACAAAGCCAAAAATCTTTCAATAGGCAGTGCACATGTTCCTCCAACCCACCCACACACTGATTGAGCACCAAACCAGCTGATTGAGCAATGCAGTATACAAGAACACTATAAACACAGCTTCCCAGTTTTCACACACCACCTGACAACCTACAGCTACTACATGAAAACATGTTCGCTAAGTGTAGGCTTACACATTGTGTTACGCACACACAGGTTTGTTTTTGTGTTTTTTCGACCAAACAGAGACCGAGACGCGAAAACGAATGCCGCTTAGACATTAATACGGGACGTCTTGCAAGAGTATTTTTAGCGAAGATATTTGGCCCAATCCAGGACCAATTAATACAAAAAGCAGCTGTGTTTATGTTCATGCCTCACATGAGCTGACTCCTGTTTCCAATACAGTTTAGATTTCACAGAATTTTCACTATTAGTGTAAAAATTGGAGCCAGTGTGGAATTCGAAAGTGAGAAAAGTTAAACCTCTTAACAATAATGTACATCCCTTCATCAAATCGATTCCACATATTAAAGCTTACACGTTTCTTGTGGTGCTGCTTTAAAGTTGTAGACGTATGACTATTGCAGACGCTTTCACCTTCCCTCACAATGTGGACAGCACTTCACATATGGACACAGTGTGATTTTGTTGTCACCGAATCATCGACTACACAACACTTTGCATTGCTAACTTCCCCTCAAGTCCTCTCAGGTTTCAGCAACCAAACAGCCGAGGGCCGCGAGTGCGTCGTCATGGCGACGCACCAGCAACTACGGTAGTCAGACGCCGCCAGGTTCGGCTTCTCTGGTCTTCCTGCTACCTAGAGATTCATACTACTTTTAATCTACAATCATATGCTCATTACTCACCATATACATCAGGATATTAATGATATAGATAAAGGCATATAGATATAGATTTTTGAATCAGTCAGATGGTAAGGTTTAGTTATAAACATCAATATTTCAATTGCCAAGCACTAATACTTTGAAATTTTCTTATACTGTATGTGAGTTTGGTTCCTGACCAAAGGTAAAGTGAATGACAGGATTTACTGGCTTCAATCATGGAGCTTTTACAGATGGACTCAAATACAAACAATTTACTCTTTACTCTAAATGTTTGCAGTCAGCCATGACATGATATAAAGTACATTTACACACAAATACACACATGTGTATATATAAGCAAAGGCGAGTGTAGTAGCTTATATCTTAATGGCTGTCATATGATACCGTACAACCTCAAGAGTCCTCTATTTCTACAACTAATCATTTAAAGGATAACGAAAACTCAGACACTAAAACATCGTTTCTTCTGCCCACAAAAAATAGGGAAATTACATTGGAACACTGGTTAAATAATGAATATTCTTTATAATTGATTTCAAACTTCAAATGAATATGTCACATACTTATGCAGAGTATGTGAGAGCCTTTTTTACATGCAAAAATTTGAATAATACACAGAAAATAAAAATAAGTATAAGGAAAGGAGATAAGAATGAAGTAAAAAAAAATAAAGATAGTCCACCATACATTTACATTACACATCTCACAGCCCAAATCTCCAAAACCTTTTTAGAAATATTTGTATTATATGCTTTCTTCTGCTGTATAAATAAGTGTTTGACATCTGTTTAATATATCAAGCAAGTTCAAGGCCGAAACAGAATCACTGGATTTGACCTGTGATAATGCAGTCGGGATGTTATTGTATAAATGTAGTTAACAAGTTAGCAGCTAATGTAGCATATTTCTATTTCTTGTAAATAATAACCATAATGAGATAACAGTGGGTTATTTGAAAAAAATACATAGATGGAAAATAAAAGATTAAGGAGTTTGTTTAATACTATACGGTGTACAAATGTTCAGATTTTCATTCATGTTAGGGAATTAATAGAATCCATAAGATTTATATCTAGTCCAGATCACCACAGGTCTCCTTGTAAGCATAACACAGAGTCTCCTGTTAGCATAGTATTATTTACTTGGTATCATTTAACAACATTTCTTAGGTGAAAATTATGGGAAAATAATTCTTATTTGGTATAAGGTTTGAAGCTGTTTCCAAAGTAGCCCAAATCCTCAGCTGCTGCGAAATATTGCTCTATAGCAGGTAAACAGTTTGCACTATTTACATTTGCCCGTGTAGCCCCTCCATGCTTCACGAACTGTGTCAAAGTTTAACTGGCCCCTCTTTCCTCCACAGCTTTAGTAAACAAACTCGTGCTGGACAAACAGGTCAAGGGTTGAACACACCACCGATCACACACAAGAACATTTTGTCAACTTTGTAAAACGCCAAAAACGAGGAGTGAACAGGAGAAGACGCGACTTCGGCACCCAGATTCCACTCCATATCATGTTAAATTCTATTGTGCGCCAAGCCCATGGAACGCATCAATACTAACAGGCTTGGACAACCTTGCTTAAGCAGGGTAGTGTTATGTTTCTACAATGAGAGAGGCTTGATAGTGACTAACTTACCTATGTAATAATCTCATATAAATTGGTATCTTCTAACCTAAACCCTGTTTTTTAGCAATTCTTAGCTAAATCTTTGACCTATAATCCAATTAAAAACCGTATTGGCGACTTTACAATTCAGTGGCCACGTGGCACGCTGTCCCAATTTTCATTTCAAGCTTCATTCTACTGTTTCCTTGTATAATTTCTACTACTTGTGTATTATAAAATTCGACTGTCCTGTGACATCATTCCCTCTGTTGTTCTCTGAGTCATTTGAATGCATGATTACAGCCAAACAAATATACTCCGCATCTCACAAGGTACAATGATGTGTGACACGAAATTATCTCTCTTTTGATGAAGTATAACCCGATCCAAATGCTAGAGGTGTTTTTTAGGGCACTTATTTTGACCCTTACTGTGCATCATATCAATTACCTGGGTTACAATCCAATACACACTACTTAATCCATCATTCCCTAAAAAGAACTGGATTGGGTGTCTTATTGTTTCCAACATAGATTATAAAAGCATCTCTTTAATCATTGTGTGTGTGTGTGTGTGTGTGTGTGTGTGTCTATGTGTGTGTGTGTGTGTGTGTGTGTGTGTGTGTGTGTGTGTGTGTGTGTGTGTGCTTTCCCTTATATCCTGGTGCTGTATATTTGTCACTTAGCTTGGATTACCACAGTTCAGGGTCAGAGGTCCTCCATAGATAAGTCTAGTTTGGTGTTCTCTTGCTGTAACTCAGCCCTCGAGCCCTGTTTGCGCCGAGGATGGAGGGCGCTTTTTATGGATTCTACCAGCTGACCCCTCTAGCGAGGTGTCCTTCTTCAGGCAGCGCCCATCAATAATCTACACCCTCTCAGCCGAACCTGACAGACCTCTGGGTGGTTAACTTTGAACATACCTTCCCCCCCATCCCAAATGAGGCCACACTGGACTTTAAATGGAATCCTGCAATGCAGCTGAGTAAACTGGAAAGCACTGGAGATAAGAACATAAGCAGACCTTTTTCTCATGATTGTGTGCTACTATTGAATCCCCATACCTGGTTAATTGCTATCTGGGAACCGGGGACAAGACTCTCCGATACGCTCCTGAGGAAACAAGGGCAATGGATTTTTTTTCTCTTTCTTTCTTTAAAGCGTTTGAAAGAAAAGAACTAAAGAAAGAATGAAACAATGAAAGAAAAGTACGTTGATTTGCTTGGATCTGAGGTGCCGTGAGGCTGGCCGATGTAGGCCAGAGCATCTGATCTTAAATGAACACTTGTATTTTGTATTACAGAAGCTGTATTTTCAATAGATTTCATTGAAAAACTTTCACATTTTTCAAGTTAGCACTCACACACACACACACACACACACACACACACACACACACACACACACAACCCACACACACACACACAGAGCCAAGTGGCGTTTTAAATTCAGAGCGAGTGAAAGTTAAATAGGACGTAATCTCTCGGGCTGAAAAGCCTTAAGCAGCAGGGGGCCTGCTAAAGCGACCAGTTGCCTCACAGTTCCAGGCAAGCAATAACACAGGGCAAAGTCCCACAGGTCAGTACACACTGACACCCAATGCTATCCTACAGCATAGCCCAATACCACTTCCTGTGTACAAATGCCTTTACTGTCAGCTCTGGCCAGGTTTGCTGTAATTGAAAAGAACAGCCACAGGCCAGCCCACAGCCGCACTGACAGCCAGCCATCAATACCAATGACTGTTCCTCTGCAAGTGCCAGAGGAGCAGATGACATCCAAGACACCACCCTTGCAACACCCGGGCCTGTCAGCCTCCACCCCATACACACATACATACACACACTCACACTCTCTCTCTCTCTCTTTATCTCTCTATCTCTCTCTCTCTCTCTCACACACACACATACACACACAAAAACACACACGCCTCTCACCCCCTGGTGTCCATCCACCACCACTCAAGAATCGCAAGCTTTAACTCATCGCCGATTGCTCTTTGTGAATCCGTTGTAGTCGTTTCGAGTCCGTTTCCACGAGCATAGTGTATACGCAAACACACACACACACACACACACACACACACACGCTACGACACACTAAACTTTTTAAGCAAATGAAGAGAAGGAGCATCGGCTTCTCGGAAGCATCCTTTCCACTCTAAAGAGTGTCAACAATTTCACAGCCAGAAATCTCAGAAATCAAAAGCAAGTTTTTTTAAATGAAAGAATGATAAAAAAAAAGAATAATTGTTTTGTTATACAAGTAGAGAATAAGTGCTGTGATGTTATACAGTATTTTGATAAAAAAAATTTTTTTTAAAAGTAAGTACAAATGCCCATCTGTCATGTTTCTTTTTGATAGAAATGATTAATTCCATAATGCCTCCTGGCTGGGATGTTCCTTTAATGCTGTATCGAAGAGGTGATCTGACTTGTCATCTGACATGACAGCATAATGACAGTTTAACAATATGCACAAATAACTAATCCACTGACAAGCCAACAACAACAACAACAACAACAAAATAAACATGTCCATGGAAAAGAGCAGAAGTGAGAGCTCATGGAAAAAAATGAGAGTGAATGAAATTGTTATAACATAGATAGAGAATTGCTACAGACCTGATCAGGAGCCGCAGAGAGGTAGAAACTGTTTTCCTTATACAGTCCGCTCTCTCTCCCTCACACACACACACACACATACACACGCACACACACACACACACACACACACACACTTTCTCTCTGTGTGTCTTCCTCTCCTCGCTCTCGCTCTCTGAGACTCCCTCCCCTCTGCACAGCTCCTCTCAGCTGCTCTGGGTAGTTCTCAGGAAATGAATGGGGGCTCACAGAGAACTGTTGTACTTGCAAATGACTTACCACAGTCACATGATCCACTAAATGTAGGGTGGGCCAGTGGGTGGAGGCTTCATAAGCAAGAGAAGACAATATACTCTAAGCTTTAACAGCGTGCATCGAATTACATGGGGCCCCTCGTGGGAGGTTTCCGACATGTCTGTTCTGTTCCCTCCCAGAGCCACAGCCGTGGAGGAGCAGCCATGGTCGAGTACCTCCCCACATACAGGGGAGGGGAGAGAAAGAGATGGAGGGAGGTAGAGAGAGAGAGAGAGAGAGGTAATTCTTTCTTCTTACTGACGCCGAACCTGTGCTGGGAGAAATGTCAGCGCAAATGACAATAAAGAAGTTTGATCTAATATTTGCATAAGAGCAGTGAAGCGCCCTTCAGCCCCTGACCATGCAGTAGTGAAAATCATGAAAGTTGTCAATGACCTGTCTTGGTTTCATCAGTCTCTATCTACAAACCAATTGTTGTGACAAGCGACGAATTCATCGCACTGTTATTTGTATGCAATGCTAATGTTTTTAGAAGAGTTCCTGGGAGATGGCAGCAGCGGTTATCACGATTCGCATTTTACTCCACTGGGAATCCTAATTAATGTATAGGATAGCAAGCTCATTTGCATCACACTGAGAAAGACCGCTCGCAGACACACACACACACACACACAAGCACACGCACACACACGCATGCACTTGTCCAAACATGTCCAGATACACCACTGGGTGTTTTGAAGACATCTAAAAAATCTGAGTCATCCACCTGAACCTGAAATAAATAAATAAATAAAAACTCTAACGCTGTAAATCTACAAATATTTATTCTTTAAATTTGTGCTTTCCTTCAAGCATCCTCAATGTTGTGGTCAGAAATCCAGTATTTCATACTAAGCGCAACTTAATACCGAATCACTTTTGAAACAGTTGTTTCATTATTGGACAGCCAATTACGGAAAAAAGAAATGGCAACGGTTATCCGCGTGCCTGACAAAAATGGCTTTTTCAAGTACCCTTTTCTTGCTGATTGTTCCCAGTGCCTTTACTTGTTACAGTGTATATCGCCCAGCTGCAGCCGCTAGCAAGAGCAGCAATTTCCCCTGGAATAATGACATCTCGAGGAGGCTGTTCGTCTCTCTCTCTCCCTCTCTCTCTCTCTCTCTCTCTCTTTCTGCTTGCCCTGTATTGGCCCACAAAGGGTCCTGGCATGTCTTGTAAAGGGCTGAACTAGAATCAGGCTTGCCGGATGGGAGGAATGGGAGCGTATATGGGAGTCTGCCAAAGAGCCTGGCCTCTTCCTGCCTCCCCAGCAATGAGAGAGAGAGAGAGAGAGAGAGAGAGAGAGGGGGGGGGAAAGAGGAAAAAGAGAAAAAATGGATAGGGTGGGGGGACCTGAGCTAACAACCAACCTCTGATTAAAGCTGTTTCTAAGTGGCAGAGTGGACCCAAAGCGATTAGGTGGGCTCAAGTGTCCACAGCAAAACGTTTACCTACACACAAGGGAAACAGCTGGTTCGAGGTGATAAGATTATACACGCTCAGCCAGGCCAGCACTATGTAGAGAATTAGTCACTTGTAGTGTTAACATGATGCTAGGTGTAATAAATTGTTGTGTCTTTCATTAACCTTGATGAAAGATGATAGTGTAGGAAAAAAACAGCTAAGCAGAAGACCTGTTTCCTTGCACATATGGAGTTATTTTTGTTGTTGTTATTGTGGTGGTTTGTGTTGTGTATTTTTTTTTTCCTCTGGTGAACTCAGTATGACTGATGTCATTCCAGGAATCTGTAAAATTCTTTCAGCATAGGGGTCACACCCTTTATCACCAGTGAGGCAGTTTTGTTTTGGTTTGTTGTTGTTTTTTTTTTTAACCCACTCCATATTCTCTAGTTTGTCTTCTAATCCCTGGTATTTCTCCACGTTCTAAGGTTGAATGTTATCATTACTTGGGATTGCTCCATCCATCACCACTCCTATGTATGTCCCTTATCTATTATTACTAGGTCTGGTTGGCTTGTTATTAATTGTTTATTTGCTCGGATCCCGAGGTCCCACAGGATCGTAGCTTTGATATCTACTAGCTGCAGTAGTTCCTCCTTTTTTGAACTCAGGAGCATCGGAGATCCATATTCCTCCCATTTGGTCATTGTACTCATTGTACAGGCAAAACTGCCTGCATCATACGCCCTGCTGCTTGGTGCTGGAATTTCTTCAGCGCTTCAGATAAGATTGATCTCATTCATCTATAGTTTTGCCCACTTTGGAAAATCATCCAAAGCAAAAAAAACATGCTATTATCTATTTATGTAAACAGAATTTTTTCTTTTTCTTTTTTTTTTGTCTGCGACACTAAATGCTCCCAGTGAAACTACGTTTTGGATTTTTTAAAAAAGTCCTTCATCAGCTGTCCAAGCAAAGTGTTTTAGAAGCTGTAGGAGTTCACCTCCCCTACTGCTTCAGAAACAGTTGATATGAAATGCATATTATACTGGATTGCATTGCTGCCTCAATATTTTGTGGGGGGGGGGTCCTCGGTTTAATCCCTGATCCGTGAGAGTTTCATGTGTTTCCTTTGGTTTTCTCCGACTGTCCACAAGAATGTTGGCTAAACTGACTTGCGACGAAATGTGATTGTGAAGCGTAAAATGTGAAGGGGTTAATAAGAGAGAAAGAGAGAGAGAGAGAGAGAAAGTGTGTGTGTGTGTGTGTGTATGTGTGTGTCTTGCAATGGACTGTACGGGGTAAATTCTCTGGCTTCCACTCTAGCATATGATCTGGGTCCAGCAAGATGCTGACCAGGGTAATGCAGTTATTAACAATTATATTGTAGTTCATGGATCCTCATGATCAAGTAATAAAACAAATTAACTTGTACTTGGACATTAAACAGCATTAAATGTAGTAGAAGAGGAATAAAAGCATATGTGATTACAGGAAAAGAGTAGCACTTAGCTTTTTTTTGTTGTTGTTGCTGTTGGTCCTTTTTTTTTATAACAGTATGCTCCAATGTGTTTGTGTTTGATTCCTTATTTCATAAGGATAAGGTTTTGAGAGTAAATGAGCTAGGTTTTGAGAGCAAGAGTAAGCTAAGCAGAAATATAAAGTAAAGTTGAAAGATTAAAGCTAATCTTATGTAATTTTCCGAGACGAAAAAAAAAAGAAGAAGAAAGGAGCAAAAAGTCTAGTCAATAAAGAAATCAAAGGCAGTACAGTAGAGTAGAGGAGTGTTAGTCTCCAGCATGTGCCCACAGTAGCAGTGCAATAATGGAGTCTCCTGCTGCGTCGCTTGCCTTGCCTTCCTGCACTCCTGCTCTCAAATTGTTCAGAATTTGACATCGCTGCATTATGGATATTTTCTCAGCAGTTTCATTCGGAAAATGAATCAGTCTAAAATTACTCCTATTGTCACGTATATAAAAAAAAAAGAGGTGTGATTTTTTGAGAGCAATATATATATATATATATAATGTGAATAAAGAAACTACATGCATGTAGAAGAATGCTACATAATGAATAATATTTAGGCTATATAAATGTATGAGTAGGAATGCATAACATGCATCCTGCTGTTGAAACTCGACACATTATCAGACTGGTTACATGTCAGGGAAAGTTTTTGCACATGGTTCCATTGATTTATTTTTATGGATGTCCACTGAGACTTGCTATGCTTAGGGACATTCTGGCAGAATCAGGTATCCCACTTGATTGCTTTTTTTTCCCTACTATTCCCTTAACGCAAAACTATATGGTTGGTGTTCAAGAATGAGTCCTTTTAAACTCTAATTTAAGCCTTATTCAAATTTACACTTGCCAGAATAGATATGCTCAAATGTCCAAACCAAAAAAAGGAAATAGGCATTTGCAAAGACAATTATTATCTTCTTAACACAACCATCAGCATGTAACCACATCAATGCATCAGTATTATGTATTTCATTACTGATTCGTTTCAACATTATCCGCATCGAGTCAGCTGCTCTTTTCCTTCCGATGAGTGCATTATTCCAGTGTTCACCGACGAGCCGAGTCTGGAGACACATGACAATGTGTTTGCTTGGGGGAGGCAAAGCTCTCTTGGAGTCAGTATATGTGTGTGTATGTGTGTATCCACCTGCCACACAGGGAGGGCTCTGCCTGTTAGAGCTGCAGGCAGTGCTTCTCTATGCTAGGGCCAAGGTCAGAGAGATACCGCAGGCAGAGAAAGGGGCACGGACGGGGTCGGCCGCCTTGACTCCACCACCACAACCAACACCGTGTCCAATAGCGACTGCATCTGAAGCTGCCGGGCTCAAACGCACACTGTGGAGAACTGAACACACAAACACATTTTGTGGACACATACACAGCAAAGCCGAACGACGCAAGCACAAAATACAGAAGGAGGGAGGGGAGAAAAAAAAATTCGAGAAACAACAAGCTGTGGAATCCGCAAACGCATTTGCACATGTATCTCGTCTCCGGGAAAAAAATATCACCCACCCGTGCATTTTACTTTCGAGTGCTCTCCTATTTTACTTGATGATCTACAGGGATAATGGAATTTTAAAAGGTTTGGCTTAACGGACAGCACGCAGTGCGACTGTTACACGTGTCCTCCACTTTGCGAAAAGAATAGCTGTGAAAGTAACAACGGCAGCGATGCGCTTGTAAGCCGGCGTCCAGGTATTACGTGCTCGTGGTGCAGATGCATTACCCGGATCACCTTCCCTCCGGTGCTGACATTTAACCCGTCTCAAATGCATGAGTCATCTGATAGTAAGTGGGTCACTGCGAATAAAGCAACGTCAACGATTGATTGCCAGTTGAAATAGGAATGAATATGTCGGGAACGAGAGGTCATCATTTGTTTATGAAACATTTAGGAACATTTTGGCGAAACATATCATGACAATCTTGTATTTCTGACAATCAATGAATTTATAAAGTGCAGTAGGAAAGGATCCAATACATCACACGTCCCTATACAGTTCAGCGCACCCATATACAATCATTTCAAATACAAGTGTTGATGCACCTGTCTCACAAACCGTACAAAGTTTCCAGCACTGAGACGCATTATGGGTTGCAGTGCACTTTTACAGTGCTCTTTCTCCAGCCCTTAGCCTTGGTTTGGTTGGAGGAGAGACCTCTTGTTGTTTGTGAGCAGCTCCACCCCTCCTGTGCAGGCTGGAGGTTGGGAACAGCCAGTGCTCTTCATTGTGGGGGCTTTTGGTACACCGAGGAGGCTGCCAGAAGGTAGCCATGGCAACAACATTGCTTTCACTTGCTACGTTTTTTTTTTGTTTTTTTTCTTGTTCTTTTTTTTCCTGCTCTCTAAAAGGGACTGTGGAGAATTGGAGGGGCCCTCATCACAGGCAAAATTAAAGAGGTCACAGTCATTTGCTGGCACCAGTTGAAATGATCATGGAGACGGATGTGTTGCAAAGCAATGGCGAGATACAAAAATTAGAGATGACTGTATTGAGCCAAGACAGCTCGGGAAACTGTTTATTATTTTCTGCCTCCATGTGGGAAGGAGAAAATGAAAAGCCGTTCAATTACCTTTTGAGTTCGCTGTTAAAAACAAAAAGAAAAAGAAAAAAAAACGAAGAAAACACAAGCCAATAAGGAACTGCAAAGGAATGATTACCATTCATTTGCATCAACCAGACAGAAAGGTGGTTATTAATACAGAGTGTAGCACCTTCAGCAATAAATGTTGCCAGGGAATTACATCAATAAAGGTTGCCTAAGTGTTACATCAATTAAGCAAAATCTTCAACCTGTAAGTGAGTGTGGTTTGATAAATGTATCGCATGATTTTTGCAATGTACTGGATATGAAATGTTGAATATTCAATAGCAATATTAGACACCGGAAGCCGCCCACGTTCTGATTTCCATCAACAGTTTTGGGATTTCTGGTATAGTCCGTGTGTGCCAAAAACTGTAATCCACTTCTCGCACATTTACATAACTGGCAGCGTCAAGTATTCCATAAGCCGGAAAAACCTAGATACCGACATCCATTTCCTATAATTCCATCATCCTTATGTGCCTTTATCTGAGGCTGAGGTAATACACACAGGCTTCTGGTCTCCTAAAACACTGGAATTCTCTAGTTTACATTACAACATAGTTAAACAATGTCTAATTTAATGTTTAGTTTTTCTTCAACGGCATGGCATTTCCAATGAAGTCCAAAAGTAGACCTGAAATGTTTAGGAAAAAAGAAAAAAAAAAAAAAGGGGTCTCTCAAAGACAAACTACTGCTATACAAACCACTGCTATTTTTGGCCACTAATGAGTTCATTCTTGGTAAGAGCGATGTGTGTTAGACCAAGACAAAATCTCTGTAACAAATCCAAAGCAGCTCTAATAAAACCAATATTTCTATCAGGTAGGGCAGCTGAATAAACACACTAGATTTGTTTTAAGTGACAGAAGCAGCAAAACAGGGCTTTCTACAGTCTGGTCTTTTTATTCTAATTGCCCACAGTCGGTTTTATGACAAGTTACTATATTTAGTACATCTCAATATAATCTGATGATCTTATTCCCTTTAGGTAACATGTCGGTATTCTCAAAGAGTTCTTTACATCTGTACTACTTTTAACAAATGTGATCATTATTAATTCTTATTACTATTCTGTTTATTATTAGACAACTGTTAAAGAGTGTAAACTGCTGTATACTGCATACTGTATACTCCTTTTGTATACTGTATACGCCTAACTAACAATGCGTCATGTTCTTATCATTACACTTTTCTGCCTTTTGAAATCTCGTTTTCAGAAAATCAGACACTAAAAGTACTAAAAATGAATTCTGAGGTCGTTTAAAATGACATCAAGGATCTTAAGCTTAACATGGACTACAGTTTAATCTAACATCAACATACGATTGCCGTTATTTGAACTCCACTGTGGTTAAGAGAATATAAACGTGGAGTAATAATGTGCTGCATACGAGTGCACAAGTGCACTTTTTTTAACTCGGGCATAAAATGTTTATTTACCAGTTTATGTGTCCGTTTGTTCTGAGAACCCAAATTGCCCGAAAGCGTCCAAAAGAAACAAACTTTTCTATTTAAAAAGATTCATATCTTTTGAATGCATGTGTTTCCAGTAATAATGCAGAGAGCTGATCTAATAGAGCACTTAATGCAGCTGTACATTAGAAATTGTGATTATCACCACAGGTGCCCTAACCAAATAATTAGCTACACACGACAAATTTATGTGAGCGATGCACAAGTCATTCATGGTCTCCTTCTCTTCAGAGCAATACCCATGATAATGGCGCACTGTTACATCACATCGATTAGAAAAAGAAAGTGCAGCAGCGAGCATAATGAAAAAACTTAAAACAACAGGAATCAGAAAGAACACTTACTGCAGGCTGCATAGCATAATCTGATTCCTCTCCTGTAGAAAGAGATGTAGTGTATACTGTAGTGAACTTGCTTATAGAAATGAATCTGCAATAATACAGTACGTGGAAATCACAATACCTGGACACTTAGGTTTACTTTAGATATCGTCTAAAATGCATCCATGTATGCACTTACATATTTGTTAAGCTAATATACAATACCATTGAAAAGTTTGTTTTTGTTAATGCTTTTCTTTATTAATGCTTTTCTTTCGTATACATATGGAATTGTGTAGTAAACAAAAAAAATCCTGTGAATATAACTATGAATCTTTTAGATTCTTCAAAATAGCCACCCTTAGCTTTGATTGCTGCTTTTGTACACTTTTGGCATTCTCTCGATGGAGCTTCTTTAGATGAAATGATATTCCAACGGTCTTGAAGCACTTGTTGGCCTTTTTGCCTTCACTCTGCGCTCCCAAACTCATCCCCAACCATCTCAAATGGGTTTAGGTCATGTGACATAGCATTTCCTGTTTACAGTTAACTACAGAACTCCATATATTCCTAGTTTTGATGAGAATCTACAATGTAAATAGTCATGGAAATAAAGAACAAAACATTAAATGGGAATGTGTGTTCTAAACCTTTGACCGCTAGTGTATATTGGGAAAATTGGTTGCCTACAAGATTCCTACCTTATCTCCCACCCAGCAAACAAAAAAGATACACTTGCTAAGAAATTCATTAGGTTCTAATAAGAAAAAAGGTGACAATATTAATAAAATAATAAGATTAAGCCCAGATACTTGCCCAGGTTTATTAAAGAACCACCAGATTCTATAGAGATAGTTCGATCTTTGGCTTTTATAATCAGAACAATATTGTTAACATTCCTCTACATAGCAACCAAGTGCATTCATATACATATTAAAGTCATGAGAGCATGTGACCTCTCAGAAATACTCATTTGTTCTTACATACTGTTTTTAACAGTATTATTTAAGCACAAGAACATTGCCAGTAAACTTAAAAAATGTAGCATTTGTCATAGAAAGCATTTGTTTCTGAAATATTCAATAAAAAAATCTATTCTTCTGCTCGAATCTATTCTCACGTTGTATTGCATTTATGTTTCGCTATACGCACGTCAGAACGAAATCTGCCTTAAATGCTCTTGATTAATTATCAAGAAAAATATCGCCTGCCTTGACAGAATCCAGGTTTTGCACTGTTACCATGTGTCTCCTGAATTAAATGTGTTTTTAAAAAGGTTATATGCCAACAACTGAGCAGCATCTGTATGAACAAGGCAACAACTAGATGAAGGGGACCTTTGTGAGTTTGAGTGACAAGTGTAATGTGTGAGCGGTGGCATTTTCAGGTGCATCACTGTCTGTATGTGATGGGTTTGTGGGAGTCACAGCTCTGCCTTGTCTCTGACTTCCCCCACATTTGCAGCAGATGGCCCTCACCATCATGTCTGATGGAGGAATTTATCTGGCAGGGTTTTCTGACCAGGGCCATCCCTTTTCTGCAACACTGACCTATTTGTATTCTTTCCACAGCAGATGAGGCACCCAGCCCTCTTCACTCTGGGCATCTGGGGGATGGCTACGGGTGTCATAGCCAGCCTTTCCCTGGCAAATGGTGCACACATGAGCACACACACACACACACACACACACACACACACACACACACACACACACACACACACACACAGTGTCCCTGTCATCCATCTGAGGAAAGAGGAACATCAGTTTGCATTGCTGTGTATGGGCAGACACAACACGAGAGCAATGACCAGTCAAGGTTGCACATTGCAAATGCAAGGTGTCAAGGTGTACAAGATATCAAGATAGGGTCACATATCACCGTATTTGAAAGCTCTCTTAAAAGTTTATTCTGGACAAATTGCAATTCGGATGCTGTAAGAAGGTGAATTTGGCTAGCATTTCCCAGGAGACATCAAACTAGAAAGGCCATGTCTTTTAAAGCATAGATTGGAAATGGGAAGGGGGGGGGGGTTGCATTGTTCCTTATCAGCCACAGTATATTTAGACTTGACATAACCATTTTAGATACCTACTTTCCCAAGAGACTGGACATTCATTCATCTTGATTATCTACCATACTCTGGTAAGGGATGTTGTGGGTCAGTAGACAAACCCTAGTACAACAGTCATGAGACGGGACTACACCCATGGATGGGCTGCCTGTCCATCACGAGGACACCATGTACACATACATTCCCACAACTCGAGGCAATGGAATGTAGCCCAATCTAACATTGTTGGAGGTGGGCGAACGCCAGAGAACACATTATGGACATGGGGAGAACATGCACATAAACTAAACGTTGGCAGTAACTAAAGTTTAGGAATGCGCCATGGAACACTGGAGCTATTAGCAATGCTACCCCCTGTGCCACTATGCCAAGCCTGGACTTGTCAGCCATAATAATGCCAAACAACAACAGTCTAATAGTTTTAATGTTTGTTGAGGGGGTGGTTCTCTAATCATGGGGAATGCCTCTGAGACATCGATACACCTGCAGCTGAAAGCTCTGAAACCTAGCTCTTGTTAAAGTCAGAAAAAGAAAAAGGAAATAGCAGGACCATATTAAATAATTCCAAGTAGAGTGATGGTTAAGGCTTCCAGGCATTCTATTGATAAAGAAGTTGCCGTTGCAGCTGCCTATGTTATAAAAAGGGTATAATGTGAAAACAAGTCAGAGGTGCTTGGGTTATTTAATAGAACCAGATTTTTACCCCCTTATGTACGTACTCTCCCTCGTTCTTTCATGCTTCATGTTTCTTTTTAGTCACACGCGCACACAAGCACACACGCAAACATACTCACAATGTGACAGAAGCAACTATGCTGGCTTTTGGGACATGGGGATTGCAGAGCTGGGCAATCAACACCGTCAGCTCAGCACGTGGAGGCAGTTGGGCCAATAATGCACCTCTAATTGAATAACGTATCCACAGCACATCTCTCAGGGGGCTCCTCCAGGCACAGCATGGCCTGAGAGACAGACAGTAGAGATCCCTTTTTCAAAACTTTTCTCCGCAGATTACCTCTTGCCATATATATATATATATATATATATAGATATATATAGTATATATATATATATATATATATATATATATATATATATATATATATATATATATAGGTCTGCCACAAAATACTTTTCATGTTTCTAATACTCTAACTGTAACAGATGCTATAATTATGGTACTTGGCTCCTTTATGTAAGTTACATACAGTAATATATGGTAAAATAGTGAGTAGCTCATGCCTGTTATGAATTTGCAGCTAATAGGCATAATTCTGGAGAAATTTAGGAATGGATGCATAATTAATAGAACACATCTAATCCCTTTTTCATATTCCATTCTAACATTACAAGTGATAAACGCAGCTGAGGAAAGGCCAATGCTCAAATGATTTGGGAAGGACACAGACTGATTATTCATTTGTTCTTTTTATTTATCCAGATTGAAAAAGTGCCCAGAGGATCTTTGAGGTCCAGGTTTCATTCATTCACCAACACGACACGGAATAAAGAAGCGCATCACTCATATAGTAACGCGCGATGCGTTAATCGTGTGTTAAGAAAATGAGTAAAATTGTCAGCCGTAATATATACACAGCCAACCCCCGATAACTCGCATCTCTGAAAATTGTCCGGTTCTCATTTAGAACAGCAAATTGCGAATTATCTTAAAATTCGCAGTGGAATGTTCAGAATGTTCATTCCAGAATAATATGTTTATAAAGTGACATAATGTATAGATGAATTCTATAGTTACTGAGACATCATGACATTACATTTGGCCTTTACAAATAAAGTGGAGGCCATTAGCTTGCAGATATCATTCTATTTTTCTTTTCCTGAAGTGTGTATACATTGTTTTGTCTTGCTGTATGCAGGGAGAGAGAGAAAAGTGTGAAAGGTGGAAGATGGAAAGGAGAAGCAAAGACTGTGCTGTCCGTTTGTCCTGTAAATAGAAGAAAACACTTACATACATTGACACACATTTTTGGTCTTAGTGTGAAGTTCATTAATTCATCTTCTACCGCTTTATCCGATCTTCCCTCGGGTCACGGGGAGCCTGTGCCTATCTCAGGCGTCTATGGGCATTAACGTAGGATACACCCTGGATGGAATGCCAACCCATCGCAGGACACACACACACACACACACACACTCTCACAAACTAGGGACAACCTACCGTGCATGTTTTTGGACCGGAGGGAAACCAGAGAACCCGGAGTAAAACCACCTAAGGCACGGGGAGAACATGCAAACTCCACACACACATGGCCGAGACAGGAATCGAACCGGACCCTGACGGTGTGAGGCGAACATGCTAACCACTAAGCCACCGTGCGCCTACGTTGTGAATGTTTAATATGTAACTTATCTGGGCATTTTGCTCAAAGCTCAAAGAACAACTCAAAGAAGATATGTTTAAAACATCTTAAAACAAGGACCTACTATGGTGGTTATATTCTTGTTTCAGGTTTTGCCAAATCTGAACGCTTGCTGCTGTTTCTTGCTTGTGATTTCTCCAACCAAGCATATTCGCAATCGGGTTGTTTTGGACACATTTTTCCTGATCAGAGGGGGAGTTTGTACAGGTTAAACGGTGAAGCTGGAGAGATGGAGCGACAGAGAGAAAGACAGAGAAAAATGCTCTTGTCAAGGGAGGGCTAAGTCTTATAAAGACCCCTCCTTTAGTTCTGTGCTTCTGTGCTATGCCACCCATCAGTTCACAGCAGGGGGAGGATGAGTTCCATTTCCTCTCTCTGCAGTGCCATCCAGCTGTCCCCCAAAAAAACACACTCTTATCCCAGTGGGACAGGAATACCACCCAGTAATAGACTTTAATGTCTGATAAGGAATTGCACTCAAGACACACAGCTATGTTTTCAACTTTTAACTTCAATCCTTTGAATTCCCTGGGCTATTTTCCGTGTTCTTATTATTTAATAACAAACTAATACTCCCCACATTTCCAAATGGAATGGTTAAAACAACGTGGATGCTACAGCTCGCTCCTCTTTTCTGCAATAATTTTTTTTAGTGGTGCAGGAAAGCTGTCGAAGATAAAGATCGCATATTACAGTTTACATTTGGTGGCACATTTCTTAACTTGGAATCCTGTAGTTTTGGTTACAAACGTACACCTTTGGTTTTTTTTTTTTATCGACAGCATGGAACCCGGTATAAATGTTGCATTCATTTTAAAGCCAATATCCTTGTATACCTCTTGCAGTTAGTGGAAAAAGTTGTGGCGGTTTAACACATCGATTTACCCTTCATAGTCGGTTGCACTACATTTATCCAGCAGAGTGCTTAAATTAGCAAGTCTTTCCCAATTAGTCTCCTCACAACAGTGGTGCACAGCCAGTCAAAGGGCTCATTACCCTGGTGCATCAGTCCTCCATATGCAGCCCAATCCCAGAGCCTAATGTACTCAGCGGTTCACTACAAATGTATGGACGTAGACAAATTTAAAAAATAACCCCCTCCCCCAAAAAACAGACAGTATTTGAAAGAGTTTCTGTGGTTTGCTCAGAAACTGCATCACACCTGCATCACACCTTTCTTTTAGACAGCCTCAATCTCCTCACAGCACAGCCGATTCTGCCATAAAGGCTCACAACCATTACAAATAAGCATTCGGTACAGCTTTGCTTCAAAGTTTGAATGAACTAATACATCCAAATCCCAAACTTTAAAAACTACTGCCCGGTGCATTCAGCAGAGCATTTTAGGAACTTCTCCATTTACATGTTAATGTAGGTCGTGCTGGTATAGTACAGGTACATGCATTACAGTTTGCCTAATGTAAGCTAAAAGACCCTTGACACTCCTCAGTGTCCTTGACGTAGAGCACTTGATGTCCTCTGTGGTTAATATTCTCATGTGCACCCACACAGAGTGCCTCTTACTGAGTGGCACCGATACATCTCGGGACGACGGTGAGGCAAAACAGAGCAATAAAAACATCCAGGCCAGCACATTGGAGCTGTTTTAGAGTATAAGCAACGTAGAATAGTAAATGAATCTTTCTTAAAGATGAAGAATGTTCGCTGTGGCGTGATTCTCTAAAGCAATAAAGGCAATCATTTTACACGGATTCTTAAAAGACATAAATGGTAGCTCCACCCACAATATTTACGTAGGCCCTTCCTACTCGTAAATATCCAAACGAGAGTGACAGTCTGTTTGAATGCAGCAAACTGGCTGTTTTGCTCTGTAACTCATTACCAAGGCCATCCTCTACTCCAGCAGCTCCGGGCCAGCCTTTGCCCCAGAGCAAAGCAAACACCTTTCCCTTCAGTCCATGGTAACCCACACCGTAGCTGGGAACCCTGCCGGAGCTACATTACACTAACTTCACTCTGTGCAAACAAAAGCTGCCCTGTCCACTCCAAGCCCCAGATGTTTTGCATTGATCCCCCTGTGGTTTTGGCAGGATGGAATGGCCATGATTGTTGCCCTCTCAGTTTTTTTGTCACGGACTGAATTAGAAAACAAAGGAGAAGGAAAAGTCTGCGGGTGTGTTTGGCTCCGCTACGCTTGTCTGCTGGGTGCAGTGTCGCATTTCAGCCAGAAGCGAAGCTGGCCCTGCTCACTTTATCTCTTTCTCTCCCTCTTTATCCCCATCTCGCTGGTTAATAATGCAGAGTGTCTCTCATTCTAATGTTCTGCTGCAGTCGAGTGTTGGATACACCCATGGAGAAGAGCTTAGCTGTCTGCCTGTGAGGTTCAGAGACTCAGGTTGCTCTGGCTGTTAGCCTTCGCTGAGCCCCATGCAACCACTCGAGCTCATTTAACACGCAGAGAGAAAGAATAAGAGAGAGAGAGGAACATTAGTGCTGGAGTGTGACGACACACCCATGTTCAGTACATGGTTGATAATCTAGATCATTCAGCACTTAGCAGCAATACCTGGTCAGCGATTCAAAAACAAACAAACCAACTCCTGGATTGGCTTAAGGTCAACAGGGTAGCAGAGATACTGCTGTGGAATTTTAATGCCATTTGTTTTACTTACTCTGGGCATCGCTAAAGCGCAGCAGTCACACACCCTTTTGCCCATCCTGTGTAAGTTAATAAGTCTCTTCCCCAGCACTGAAATAAACAGCTCAAGCGTAACTATGTGGAACACTGGTGCGCTCTCCAACAGCAGCGTGCAGATTTATAGTCATGCAATGTATGCCCGAGTCCACATAAGGCTTGGTGCTGAATTTAAGTCGTGTGTTTGCATAACCCTGCATGACATCATTCTATATAAGGCTCTCAGCTTAGCAAACATCTTCACTGATATACATATGCGTATAGACTACCTATGAAAGCAAGTGCACAAAAACCCCTCCCACAAAAACTTGTCATTAATATGATTATGTACATACATAAAAAAAAAAAAAAAACCTGAGCAGTTGGCAAGCCCGTCCAGCAGACTAGGTGTATGTGCGGATGTTCACTGATAAGTTGCTAGGAGAAGCTAGTCTTTCCTCTCCCTCTGTGTGTCAGTATGATTTTCTTTATCTGTCAGTGTGCAGCTTGTGCATGGAATCTGCCCTGAGTGTACTGCTGCTCCAGCGTGGGAGGGGAGTGGGCGAAGGTGCACGGCATCTGCCACAGTTCACAGCCTGAGGAGAAACAGCAACACATCACATTCAGTCGCTCTTCCATGGCAGGCTCTGCACTGTTAAGAAGAGAGATAGCAGCTCAATGCCATGTAGGCTAGGTTTCAATGAATCATATTTTGGCAAAGAATTTTTTTGTTCGCAGCTCCCTCTGCCTTGAATACATTCAGAATGGATAAAACAAGGCAGAAAATGCATCATAAAGACTTCTTGGCAACTATCAGGCTAAGTGAAAAAAAAACCCAAAAACAACAACAACTATGTGCATGCATGCAATTCATTACCGTGTGCTGTTTTATTTAAAAAACATGACTTTTTGAATATAATTCAAAATAACCCAGATATAATTGCTATTCAATTAGCGTTTTTTTTTTCTAATTGGCACCTTTTTGCACCAGTAATTTTTTTTTTGATGCTATTGAACCCTTTTTATCCTTTTTATGTCTGGACGGCCGCTTGTAGAAATGTATAATATATACTGGGTTTTTTTTTTCGCTAACATTGTTCTTTTCCTGATTGGAAAAATGTATATAATCTCTCTTTTGTTCAGAAGCAGAAAGAAAGATCAGTCAATTTACCCTCACACTGATTTTAAACCTTAAAATTGTGCTTTTAATTGCATGCATCGAAGATGTTGCTTTCCCATATAAGTACACCCCCTCACCCTTTTGCATAGTATACATTCTCATACTGGAACATGCTTATCTCTTATGTTTTAAGACACAAGACCTGTGGTTGCAGGTAACCCTGACATCTCCTTTAAATAGCATATTTTCTTTGTATAATTAACATCATTCTTAAATTCTATCTTGTTTCCATGCAGGTTTCCCAGAACCAATCTTGCTCCAGTCTGGTTTAACAGTGTATGTCGAGTGTGTGATATTTTTTGGGGGAGTAAGAGGGTCTACAGGTCCAGTGGACACTAATGGAAGAAGAAGAACTACACTTTCGAAAAAGTCATGCTTAGCTTTACGGCATTCTTTAGACTGTATGAGATTGTTTGGTAAAGTGCCTGGAAAGACCTTCCCTGCTGAATATGTGGCAGGTACGTGTTTGGATCTGTATAGACTTATGGTTTAAATTATATGTGGAGCTGCATGCAAAAGGGATTTATTTATTTGTGTCTACATCAGTTGGGCTAAATATTGATTGTAATCCTGTGCAGAATATATAGACTCACTGAAAATCACATTTCCTTCTGGAAATGAGTAGCGCCAATAGCTTTGTCTGCGTACCTGTAACATAAAACAATCGTTAAAAAAAAAGCAGTGCAGTGTGAGAGACGCGGAAGGTCAAGGAGTGTAAAAAAAAACATACGGTAGAGAAATGTTTTTTGTTTTTTAGTTAATGGCTTTAAGTCAACGCTTGTACAATTAGGTTTTATTACAATTTATCAAATAAACGTATTCCACATGTCAATCCACGCAAATACAAAAGGATTACAGTGCTGTAGGATCTTTTGGATGATGGTCAAATTCTACAGTAAGGGACGCGGTACATAAATACAAAATGATAGATGTGTGAAAGAGTACTCAAAGAATCTACTCTTGATTTGTCCCACATCTATTGGCATACAACATAAGAACCGGCTCATGAGCTCATATTTATTGGAGAAGCTTGAAGTCCATCACGGAACACCCCATGCTGTGTTTCACAGATGCACAATCCCCTCGAGTCTTTCCGCAGATGTTTTCAGTTTACAGATTGTTGCATATGGCGACATAGAGAAGATCCCTGATATTTTCACACATATCAAAATAATTAATTCTAATCCAAAATATTTGGGGCAAAAGTTCAACATTTGGACACAGTAATTTTTATTCTATATCTATATCTATATCTATATCTATCTATATATATATATCTATATATATATATATATATATATATATATATATATGTGTGTGTGTGAATTTCTTATTAAGGGGTAACAAAAAACCAAGTGTGGTTTATCATACCTGAGTTCAATTTAGCCACACCCAGGCCTGATTACTGCCACACCTGTCCGCAATCAAGACATCACAGAAATAGGACCTGCAGGTCAAAGTGAAGTAGGCCAAAAGATCCTCAAAAGCTAGACATCATGCAGAGATGCAAAGAAATTCAGAAACAAATGAGAAAGGAAATAATTGTGATCTATCAGTCTGGAAAAGGTTATAAAGTCGTTTCCAAAGTTTTGGGATTCCAGCGAACCACAGCGAGAGCCATTATCCACAAACGGCGGAAACACGGAACAGTGCAGAACCTTCCCAGCAGTGGTCAGGGGACCAAAATTACCCTAATAGAGCAGCGACAACTCATCCAAGAGGTCACAAATGACTCCACAACAACATCCAAAGGCCTCAAATGCAGGCCTCACTTGCCTCAGTCAATGTTCATGACTCCACCATAAAAAAGAGCCTGGGCAAAAAAGGGTCTGCATGGCAGAGTTCCAAGATGAAAACAGCTACTGAGCAAAAAGACAATGAAGGCTCGTTTCAGTTTTGCCACAAAACATCTCGATGATCCCCAAGACTTCCGGGAAAATACTGAACTTTTTGGAAAGCGTGTGTCCCATTACATCTGATGTAAAAGTAACACCGCATTTCAGAAAAAGAACATCTTACCAACAGAAAAATATGGTGGTGGCGGTGGTAGTGTGATGGTCTGGGGCTGTTTCGCTGCTTCAGTGCTTCAGGACCTGTGATAAATGGAACCATGAATTCTACTTTCTACCAAAAAATCCTGAAGAAAATGTACGGCCAGTTGTTTGTGACCTCAAGTTGAAGTGGACATGAGTCCTACAGCAGGACAATGATCCAAAACATACCAGCAAGTTCACCTCTTAATGACTGAAGGAAAAACAAAATGAAGACTTTGGAGTGGCCTAGTCAAAGTCCTGATCTGAATCCTACTGACATGCCGTTGTATGACCTTAAAAAGACGATTCATGCTCGAAAACCCCTCCAATGTGTATGAATTACAACAATGCTTCTAAGATAATTGGGCCTAAATCACTACATAGTGCTGTAACAGATTCATTGCAAGTTATCTCAAAAGCTTGATTGCAGTTGTTGCTGCTATGGATAGCCCAACCAGTTATTAGTTATTCAGGTAAATATTCAGGCCACGCAAATAATGTGGGTGGAGCTACCATTTATTAGATTTCACACACGGATTTTGCTTTCCCTTTATAATAAAAAAGTTTCATTTAAAAACAATGTTTTGTGTTTAATGTTAATGTTTAAATTTAGCTGATGATCTGAAACATTCTAATGTGACAAACATGCAAAAAAATAGGAATTCAGGAACACTTTTTCTTCACACCACTATATCATTCATTCATCTTCTACCGCTTTATCCGATCTTCCCTCGGGAGCCTGGTCGCGGGATCTCTGGTGTCTATGGGCATTAAGGCAGGATACACCCTGGATGGAATGCCAACCTATCGCAGGGTACACACACAAACATTCACACACACACTAGGGCCAATTTTCCAAGGTGCCAATCCAGCTACCGTGCATGTTTTTGGACCTGGGAGGAAACCGGAGAACCCGGAGAAAAACCCCGAGGCACGGGGAGAACATGCAAACTCCACACACACATGGCCGAGACGGGAATCGAACCTGGACGCTGGCGGTGTTAGGCATGTGTACATATATGTCTGAGTTTATGCTCCCATTGTTGTCTGTTATTCTTAATTCCAAAGCATAGAAAATGTGGTGAATTATGCCTTTACTAATGTGAAATACTGACGTTTTAATTAATTTACTCACACCATTTGGCAGGCATCCGTATCCAGAGTGGCTTACAACTGAGCAGTTGACAGTTAAGGGCCTTGGGCCTTGCTCAAGGGCCCACTGGTGGCAGTTTGGTGGTGCTCGAATTTTAATCTGCAACCTTTTGGTTCAGAGCCCAAATGACTTAACCACTGAACTACCACCACCAACTAATAGCATGTACTACAGTATAATATAAAAACAAATGTTAATAACTTTAGCTAATAAATTAGATTACTGTGAAAGGTTTGAAAACACCAAGTCTTACTGTTTTTGAGAGACACCGACATGTTTCTTTCGATTAAATGCTACAAAGTATATACTTTACCATTTGGAAGATTTGCTTTGGACAGACAAATAAGTAAATGAACAGATGTTACACTTTATTTTCAGTATCTTCACTATTTCTTTTTTCATAAAAAACAATTGACAGGCACTATATGTGTGAAACCAGGGTGTATTTTTCTTTCACAGTGTGACATTTCCAAGTGAAATGGCATATTTGGGCAGGCAGGACATGTCAATTGATGTTAGCGCGCAGTAAATCGCTGAGGATGATTTACTCTTTAAAGGAGGGGGAGGAAGCCAAAATCTTCATACTTCAAGCAGATGCACATTGAGCCCTGGGAATAAGGTCATATGTATTTAAGCATGTGCAAACAGTTAGAAATAAAGGTAAGGAGAGAATTTCTAGGGCAAATCAGTATCTCAGATATCTTTAATGATTTTTTTTTTTACTCCTGCCGTAACCGTCACAGTGATATTGTAAATCGTCAGAGCCCTCTTACATCTAAGATTTGGTGGATGATTACAGTTGAACAAGAATTTCTGTTTCTGCAATAATTAGTAATGACTCAGTCTGGATTGGTTTTGGGATGACAAGGTAATAGAAGTTTTGGTTGTAGTTTTTCATTAAAGAGAATCATTCATTCATTCATTCATCTTCTACCGCTTAATCCGATCTTCCCTCGGGTCACGGGGAGCCTGTGCCTATCTCAGGGGTCTATGGGCATTAAAACAGGATACACCCTGGATGGAATGCCAAACTATCGCAGGGAACACACACACTCACATTCACACACACACACACACATTCACTAGGGACAATTTTACACACCGGATGCCAATCTACTACCGTGCATGTTTTTTGGACCGGGGTAAACCAGAGAACCCGGAGAAAAACCCCCTGAGGCACGGAGAGAACATGCAAACTCCACACACACATGGCCGAGACGGGAATCGAACCCGGATCCTGGAGGTGTGAGGCGAACGTGCTAACCACTAAGCCACCGTGTCCCCTAAAGAGAATCATGTCAGCATTTTAATTTCACAAATGACATTCTATCAATACTACTAATTTTAAGAACAATGAACTCAAAATCCTAACTGTGAAATCTTTTTTTGACCCTCCCGACTGACCCTCAGGAACAATAATGAGGCTCCAATCATGAGACACAAGGATCCCTTCTTTTTGAGGCAGCCACAGTTTTTTCAATATGCAGTTAAAAATACTACTATACGTAGAGATGGAATGCAAATTCATCACGGATCCCTGGATGATGCGAAGTGCTAACATTACCCGTGCCCACTGTTCTTAAGGATTTTATATTCAGGTTATATTTAAATAACTAGCACTGAATTTGCTTACAGTTTGCATGTTCTCCCCATGCCTCAGGGGTTTTTTTCTCCGTTCACGTTTCCTGCCCGGTCCAAAAAACATGCACGGAGGATTGGCACCTTTTCCTCTAAAATTGTCCCTTTGTAGGAACCTGTGTCTTTTTCTCTTTGTTCGATGGGTGCATTCTTTTATTTATCCTGCCTTAATGCCCTGACCTTAACGTTTACCCAAGGGAGATCGGCCCAAACCAACCCCAAAAGATGTGATGCATATCAACCCAGGAGTTACTTCTCTGTACCCCCCCATTTGGAATATGATGTCCATGACTTAACCACATACCAGCCCAGTTATTCCCACCCCATTACATCCAGAAACAATACCCAGATCATCAAAGCAGGTTTAAACCCTTGCACCATCAACCCAACATGCCTCACACTCATAAATGCCCACACCCAATACACCACCATATAACATCCTACACAACACGTTGCCCAACCTGCATCATGTTTGGAACAAAGGTGCAATGTCGGATGAGATGGGGTGAAAAAGAACCCGGATCAAATAAAACCCCTGACAGAGGCATTTGCAAAACCACAATATGCCACCAAATGAAAACCACCACTTCTGGATGGTGGAAATGTTAACCATAAACCAAACCCCCGAATGAATATTTTCGAAGCCATTCAAGGATATATGTTATGGTTAGAACATGAATCAAAATCCTACGGAGTTTGATGTGAAGGGGTCTCAGGAAAAAAAAAACACCTTTCATTCCCAATGAACATATGACGGACCAGGAGGGGTTGGGATACACTGGGCTCCCCTGATGCCATCATTGTCAATGTGTGGGGATTCCGATAGACTTCTATGAGCTCTGAACCAGAGCCCATGTGAACGGTAAAGGGAAGTGTAAAACAATTCCCAGTAGAACATCAAATGAAAAAGTCAAAAAACTCCAACCTGATGTTTACAAATTTAAGACATGCTTACACCCATAAAAAATTGTGCTACATATATTGTGGGTAATATCTATATATGATATTATGAAAATTATATGATAATTATATATATATATATATATGGCCTTAAAGCTCTTGAATCGGGCCCAGGAGTGGTAACTTGGTGTGGCCCGGATTTGAAAAATGACCGGATTTGAACTTTAGTCCAGTGACTTAACCACTAAGCTACCAGCTCCTGTTATTTCCCACATTTGACACATCCAGAGCAACTTACAATTATCTCATGTATACATCTGAGCAGGTGAGGGTTAAGAACCTTGCTCTGTGGTCATGGGATTTGACCTCACAACCTTCTGATCCGCCTAACACCTTAACCATATAACTATCACTACCTCGGCGTTGCCAGATAAGTGCTTGTTCAACTTCATTGTACTAAATTGTTTATCATTGTTGTTCTGATCATTTGGTAAACATGCTACCCATATGCTGTTGGTGGATTTACAATATCCAAACGAGCCATTCAACCATTTTGGCGACATGCTGACCAACCTCAATTGTGCCTTTTTCTGTGGGATTTCAATGAATCGTGACAAAAATGGGTCCAGTGAGCCAGAAATGGTTAATTCCATGGAAAAAAAAAAATTCACTTGCATGACTAGAAAATGTTCTTGTTGTACTGTTTTCCGAGCGCGTCATCTTTTCCTGACTCGGCAAAATAAAGCTGCCTTCACCCCTGTGTTGCTTCGGTGTGAAACATTTGCTACATTGGTGACCTCTTACTGAGCCAGTGAATTTACAGAGAATTTACTAAATCCAAATCTGCCGTCTAAAAGTCTACTTTGTGGGTGCAGGAAGGCCCGGGTGTCCCTCTGAGCCTTCAGTGAGGAAACGACTAACACAGCGGTTAGTTAAATTCTTGGACAATGAGAGCATGTGGTGGCTTGGGCTCAAGGCAGTCTGGACTGCCAGGGAAATAGCAGAACTCAGGTACAAACAAGCTAACAGTGGCAAATCAGCAAGAAACACACACAACACACACACACACACACACACACACACACACACACTGACCTGGTTTTAATCACCACGGATTTTTATGAAGCTTGTGTGGAAAAAGTAAAACAGTACTGTAATAATAATGTTTCGTTTGGCTCGCTGCAGGGCAGAAGTATGTAGCCACTACGTCTGAGCATTTGGGCAACCTTCTTGAGATGTTTGCTCATGTTGCATAACATCATTACTAACTGTGTCTGCACATATTTGCCAGTCAACATTGGTTCAACTGTCTAGCTAAAATTCAAATATATGAAGCGCAGAATTAACTACATTATTGGTTTATATATATATATATATATATATATATATATATATATATATATATATATATATATAATCTTTTCTGTTTGTCGCAGCTTGGCTAATTACTTAAACCCAGGAAGTGCAGAAGTGCTAAATAGTCACACGG
The DNA here is from genome assembly GCA_030449085.1 of Kryptopterus vitreolus. Lineage (NCBI taxonomy): Eukaryota > Metazoa > Chordata > Actinopteri > Siluriformes > Siluridae > Kryptopterus > Kryptopterus vitreolus. The sequence continues at coordinate 15,441,359 of JACRUU010000011.1, read as the reverse complement.
AAAACAGAAAGCACGTGAGCGATGCATAAATCAGTGACATATGTTTTAATCTTTGTATTGTGACATCATTTGCCTAAGTGCGGAGAAGAAAGAAACAGCTGTGCGTTTGCTCCCTAGTTGTTTGCCTGCTTTAATAAAAAAAGTCTGAGGTGTTGGCTGAATTCCATAACTAAACGTAAGGCCTAATTTGGGAAGCAAACAGTGTTTGGCAATACCATAGTCCTAAAATTTGGACTGACCTGTGGCCGTTTTAATCCCATCCCGGATTCCACAGTGACAAGACACTTCAAGTTTTTTTTTTTCCTGGCCACATTCAGAGGTAAGCCCAGGATCATTATTACCATGCACTCTACAGTAAAAAAAAACCCAAATAAAACACCACTGCTCCAATTTTACATACCTATTCAATCCCCTCACTTACTATTAATCACAACCATTTTCTGAGCTACAGATGCAGAGACTGAGATGTTGTTTTTTTTTTTTTTTAAAGCCGGCTGCGAGAACGTAGGATCGGGGGCATCATCCATGCCTCAATCTCTTATGTGAAAGGTGAGCCAAGACAGCTAGAGAGAAGGGTATTTTAGTACACAACATAAAGAATCCAAGCAAGTGGGGAAAAAACAAAACAAAAAACAAGATGGCAGATGGACCATATACTGTACATGACCTCGTTTTGCAACTTGACAATTAAGTTAATATCATGATGCTATATGGATGAGGCGCATCGTTTTCACGTTGCTGAAGCTGCCATATGAGACCTAATGAAATGTTGCTGTAAAAAAACCAAGGAAGTGCTCCTATACCTTCATTTTATTCTATCGGACGGAATCTTTTAGTAGAGATTATACATTAATAAATGTTCATTTTTTCAACGCATACCAATGCAAGGTCTAAATATCTGCGTTGCCGTACCATTGGTAACTCTAATGGTATTTGAAGTTAAATTCATTGCATTTCAGTTCTTGTCGTTTGCGCATAACTGGAGAGACTTTGCAGTAGAAATAGCTTTGACATGAACAGCTTTTCATTTTACAGCATTCGTCATGCTTGCATATGTGTTAGCTGTCAAACGATTAACATACATAAAAAGAGGGTTAATTAAATTCCCGCATTCCTTGTATGTGAGACGCGAGTGCAGATTGGAAGAGCAGTCTTGTACTGCAGCCTACTATATATTTCTTTGTCTGTGTGCGTGCGTGTGTGTGTGTGTGTGTGTGTGTGTGTCCGTGCATGTGTGACCTCCCATATCCTAGAGAGCCTGCCACCACACCCCCAAGCACTCACTGTGTATATACGGCCTTACACTGAGCCAGGTTGCCAGAGCTACACAACTCCCACCCATTAGCTGCAGGAATCCAACATAACCATGGTAACCAGTCTCTCACCCCCAGGGAGACGAGCAGCAGAACTGAAAGGCTCCATTCAATTTCCACATCCTCAGCCCACTAGGGCTGACAGGCTCACAGTTGCTCTTGTTGCACTGGACAGGGATATGTGCTCATTAAAAAGCCAAAACACTCTCCCTCTTTCCTGCATACATGGGCACACATGCACTGATATACAGCCATGTGCACACATGCATCGGGCGATCGCTACATCTTATGTCCCACTTGCATTTGCGCCTTTCGTACATGCATGAGCTGCACCAGGTCACTTAGATACCGTCGTGATCGACATGCTTGATGTTTGATGTCTGACCTCACACGCCAACAACCCTAAATTTGTATCTTTGCCACAGGAATTTTCTGGTCCATGCTTGTGCTTTACACAGAGCAGTCAATTGGTGGTGGCCGCGAAGCAACGGATCAATATATCTTTTTTTGTTTCCATCTCTTCTATGTCTTCTCTCCGAGAACCCTGCATTCAGATACTATTAGTATTATTCCATCCGCAAAAACGAATCCTGTCTTTTCCAGACGTAAAAACAAAGCAACATGGCTGACTACGCGACAGAAAGGAGCGCACCTGAGGCACACCAGTCTTCTTAAAGTACACAAGACAGCCTAATTGCCGGGCACATTATCAATCCGCAATTTGCACGTCCGCAATTAGTCACAGCGATATATCAAGAGGCTCCATCTCCTCCCTCGCGCCGTGACGCAGTCTGAACCCTCGCCTCGACGCCACCATGATGAATCTGGCCTGATGAGCGCCAGGAAAGGTTAATGAAGCACAATGGGAAATCAGTTCTCCTCCACCCGTGTGCTGGAGAGATGCTGGAGGAAGTGGGTGGAGTGGGAGACAACAGAGCCTGGCTCTTTCCACTGAGTAGAGGCAGTTCTGCCCACACAGGCAGCATTAAAGCCTGACCAAACCTCCTGGTGAAGCTCCAGAAGTGGGAGAATTGTTAGGCGAACCGATCGCTAAAAAGACACCAGGCGAGAGATGGGCAGGAGTTGGTTATAGCACTGGAAATGCATGGTTGAGTAGATCATCTTACCGTAAAATACAGTATGCCGTGATTTCACTGCGACTAGAGTGTCACTCGTTGTTTTTTTTTTTAGATAACACTGGATATATTTAAAAAAATTCCATGTTATTATTATTATTATTATTATTATTTTTACTTTTTCAAACCTCCCTCCTGAGCAGTGAACACTTCTATTGTCCCACTTATAAATAGCTCAAAAATTGCACTGGCCCTCTCTTCTGATAGAGGAATTCATTGGTATAGTGAGATGAGATGAGAGAGGAAGAGAGAATGAAAGACTGGGCCCCCAGCCAGATGCCTGAAACCTGAGGGAGCTCAAGCACCATTTCACATTGCCTCATATAATCAGGTGTAGTTCACTGTCACTCTCTCTCTCTCTCTCTCTCTCTCTTTTCTCATTTCAGCAACTCCAATTGGTCTATCCAGAGAGGGCATTCATTCATTTCACTCTCTCCTAGTGCATCTAGTCACCTCAGACAACTACAACAAGGAGAGGAGGCACTTTTCTGTGCAGAAGGCTACATAATGGTAATGTTGGGGGCTGGGATGTGTGTCTTTGTTTTTTTCTTCTTTTTTTTTTTTTTGAGTGAGGGCGTAGGCTGCTTGTTTCTAGTTAAGAGGGTGTGATGGCCATGGTCTAAGATGGAAGAAGGTTGTGAAATAAACTGTGGGTGTGCCCACAGCCGAAACACTGTATGTGTTTGTATGTGTGTGTGTGTGTGTGTGTACACGCCCTTGTTACAAGTAGCACAGTACATGCTGAACACTGTAAGAGCGAGTCTGTAAAACGGCCCCACTCCTCCCAAAACAAAGTTCACTGAAGACGTGCAGCACAGGAGATGAGCAACAGTACATCGATGGTGCCACAGGCGCCACTGCCAGGAATGAGGCAGAACAACAAATATTTGCCAGCAGCCTCCAAACCCCACCTCCATGCCCCTCCAAAAGCCCACAGGAGGGCCCCTTCTATCACTGGGTGTTTGCATTGCTTGTGTGGAATACTCACAGCCATCACACATTACATTGCAATGTGTACATCTCACATCAGACCACCAAAGAGACACCCTGATCTCCGTCCACCACATAAAAATCAATGGCCACAAGTGACTATAGGACGTGCTGATGATCTCACATCCATAAACTCCTCTCACTGATAACCAACCCAATCCCCAGAGACGAGTTCCTCCCTCAGTTGAGAGGGGGAGGAAAACCCAAGTAATTCATTGGGTTAGTAATGATGTTAATAATCCGGTGTGGCAAACGGATCGCTTCATTATAAGAGGAGAAACCAGAATCTACAGTGATTGTGTGTATTGATCAGGTAGCGTTTGCCAAAGAGATCTTAGTGAATGAAGAAGAAAAATATCTCTTGATCCAATGGTGCCATTGTGTTGTAAATGCAATATTATAACTGGGATGATTAGCAGTTTGATTGCATTCTGTGGTGGAAATAATTCATTTTTTTTTGTGAATTTATATTCTTTATTGTAATAAAGATGTAATGTCTTTGTAAGTAGACAAATATAACCAAAGTCTTATTAATAATACAAATCATGAGGAATACAGTATATGGACAAACGTATTGGTAACCACGACATTAGTCACACAGGTTTACATGGAAAATAATCTGGAAAATAATACATCCGTGTGGTGGAATAAACAGAAAGCTCAATAAACACACAACAGAATCTAGTGGAACATCTTCCCATCTTCCCAGAAAAATTGATTTTATTATAGCAGAATATATATATATATATATATATATATATATATATATATATATATATATACCTCCAGGGTCGGGGGTTCGATTCCTGCCTTTACCATGTGTGTGTGTATGTGTGTGGAGTTTGCATGTTCTCCTCGTGCCTCAGGGGTTCTCCGGTTTCCCCCCCGGTCCAAAAACATGCACGGTAGGTTGATTGGCACCTTGGAAAAATTGTCCCTAGTGTGTAAGGGCGTGTGCCCTACATATGCTATGCATGCATCCTATTTGGTTTTCAATCTTAAGCTATAATATGATTCAAAATGACAATATTGTACTGGTTTGTACGAAATACACTATGTATCCCTGGCAGACTGTTCGATCCCTTGCTTTACTCTGTGCACTTGATATCCAGATCACACCGAACAATTGGGATATGATCCATACCTTGCAGAGCACCAATTCTTAAGAGATCTTGGATTGTTTAGAAGGTAATGAGTGGACAACTGGGGAGTAGACTCGATGCCCCACTAACCCCAGACCAAGATGTGCTTTGTCTTGGCTCCCAAAAGGGAAGCAGGTTAATTTAGTGCTGGATCAGGTAAAGCCAGTGATTTTTCTAGCTATGCTGTATGCCGGCCCTGTGGGATTAGTGGCGGGCTTGCCAGGCAGTTGGGGGATGTGAGAAGTATAGCTTGCAAATGGCCTCCAGGCAGGAGAGGAGCCTTGACAGGTACACCAGTATGAAGCACTGATTGCATTCAAATATCTGCCTCTGGCCGCAAACCATATCAAGGAACATCTCTTGTTTGTGTGTCTTCCATGTCCATCCAATTTCCCCTAGTGTCAGCTGTGACACAATGAACCGGACTGTTATTGTTAAATAGATTAGACACTTTGTGTTCTTGCCTCTTGCTTCGATTATTGCCAACGTGTGCTTGGAATAGTATCACTATACATAATTCATCCGCATTGTCTGTGTATATTAATGCACGAACTATCGATGGGAGAAACAGCTGAAGGCATTTGGGGGGAAACCAGGATGGGAGGTCAGGCAGCTCCTCTGGGATACAGTCAAACTTAACTAGTTGTGCTCGGTCTCCGGTACACACCTGGGTCTCATGAATGCCAGTTCCCTAAAATGTGTGTCTATAATCGACTCTTTTTGCACTGCGCCTATACTATAATGCTCTGGAAATATCTAGATCTCGAGCTCGTTTATAAGCTTCTCCCTCTGGAATAACTCCCTCTTCTATATAGAACACCACATAGTCAGCTCAGCGTAAAACACATTAATACAGCCGAGAAATATTAAAAGGAAAGATCTACATGTTTAATAGTTTGATATCGATCTGTTTGTGAGGTGCATAGAAATCGTGTCATGTTGGAGACATGCTGTTGCAGGTACAGTGTTGATTAGTAGAACGATTTTCAATGATCTAGGAAAAATATACTGTTGTGTCATTTAGAGATCTATAAATAAAACATCCAATGGAGACATAGGAAAGATATCCTCTGTTTAGTCTAGTGACGAATGACGATGGAAAAACCGGTATGAAGCTATTGAGCCCTGTGTGTTTGTATAGAGAGTATAGAGATCAAGCAGTGAAAACACTTGATAGGCTAAAACACTAAAGAGCTGCTGCATCAGGCCTTTTAAGAGGATTTCCACTATCAGCAACCATTAAGAAGGCATTGTGGGTAATGTAGGAGACAACGTTAATAAAAGTGAAACAATAAAAGCACTCTCCGGACGTAATAAACGTGCCTCAAATCTTATTCAGATGTCTTATTATTGATGTGCAAATCATTAAATGTCATCAACTAAAGAACCACTGGGGAAAATGTAGCCGTTTTGCACTACACTTGTTTACTAGACGCCCACAGGGCACTTAATCTTGACCAAATCTGTTCATCTATATATTAATCTAAACAGTCTATCATGTGACAGAAGTGCAATGTATTTTACCAAACATTATAACGTTCTCTTAAGTTTATTTGATCCCAATACATTGAATCTAGATGGGTTTATCTGGAATTTTAATAATAAAGAAGAAAAAAAGCACCACAAAGCCTCAGATAGCCACATCTGTACAATTGTGGTGAGCAGATAACCATCTCATAATTTGCATGTCAAACTTGATGGTCATGATCTACAACAAAAGACCTTGTCCATGTTCAGAGGTGTCAATTAATGAGTAAATGCTTCATTACCTTACTTAAGTAGAATTTTAGGCACCTATACTTTTATTCATTCATTCGGCTTTATCAGATCTTCCCTCGGGTTGCAGGGAACATGTGCCTATCTCAGGCGTCTTGGGGCATCAAGGCAGGATACACTCTGTTTGGAATGCCAATCCGCAGGGCGCACACACACACATACACACACACTCACATTCATACACTAGGGACAATTTTTCCAAGGTGCCAATCATCCCACTGTGCATATTTTTGGACCGGGGGGAAACAGGAGAACCCGGAGAAAACCCCCCTGAGGCATGGAGAGAACATGCAAACTCCACACACACATGGCGGAGGCGGGAATCGAACCCCCAACCCTGGAGGTGTGAGGCGAACGTGCTAACCACCAAGCCACAATTATTTCACACAATTATCTGTACTTTCTACTCCGTACATTTTAAAAATAGCCTCGTTACTCTTGTTACATTTCAGCTTGTTTTCATTCTGCTTCACCGTCGTTCAAAAAAAAAAAAAAAATATCCAGATAAATCGCTCCATTTGGATAGAGTGAATGTGATTGTGGCTGGATGAGACGTTTAAATATATAACTTATTTATACGCCTTTATTTAGAGCTACATATAAGGGAGGAATTGAGGGCCTTGCTCAAGGGCCCACTAGTGGCAGGATTTGAACCTGTGATCTTCTGGTCCAGAGGTCAATGCCTTAACCACTAAGCTACCAGTTCCCACCACTATATGGGTTTGTATACAATTCATCACACTTGCACATGACACAAATTATGTAACACTCCAGCAAAGGACATAAGCCAGTGTTGTGACTGGCATTCCCTAAGCTATTTTTCCTTTCCTTTTTTTCCTTACATCACTTTTATACTTTTAAGTAGTTTTGAAACCCTTTACTTGGGGAAAGAATAGTTTGAGTTGATGCCTCAACTTCTACAAAAGCCTTTTAAATCCCCAGTATCGATACTTCTACCTGAGTAATAAATGTGAATACTCCAGTATCCATGACCACTCCATGAACAGTAATCATTGCTGACACTGCAGTGGTCACAGGCCCCTCTTGACAAACATATCCTAGTTTGATGTGGTTCTGCTGAGTCACTTAGAGAATAGGGTCTGAATTTGGCACCAGTGGCATCAATCTATGAACCCAAATTCCCACAATAAACCAGTCGGGTGGAAGTGATGAAATGTTTGTAAGGAATTTGCTTTTTTTTGCCACAGTTTATGGCTGTTAATATCAATCATTGCTAAAAAAAAAAAAAAAAAAAAGTACAGGGTATTACTGTTGACGACGATTACTCCCCACATGATAACGCATCCTGTAACAAAGCAAAATCGATCTTAAGAGTTCAATATTCTTTAGTGGCCTTTTTTCCAGGTCAGAATCCAATAGAACGCCGTTGGGATGTGGAAATTCACAGCTTGAAATTGCATCTAGTAAAAAAAAAAAAATCTACAAGAATTGCATGATGCAACTCTGTCAACACGGAGCAGAAACTCAAAAGTATGCTTCCAATATGCATGCCACCAAGATCTGAGGGGGTTTGGAAAGCAAATGGAGGCCCTACACAGTATTAGCATAGTGTTTTTATAAAGTCCTCAGAGCTTTTTTTTTTTGTATTAAAAAATCGAAAGAAATTCGCAGCAATTCTCTCATTCTTAATAGGTACAAAAGCTCACTTTTTTTTTCCTGAGTATTAACAATCAAAGCTTAGCGCTTGTAGGTTCAAGAGGCAGTCACAAGTCTTCTAAATGGATGTACAATTTTCCTTTCCCCCCCCCCCATTTTGCTTGCTACATTAGATAGCGGTCTGCCATAAGCCGTGTAGTGCGAGTTGCCTTATAAGGCAGAAGGAAAAGTTCTCTTTATCCTTCTCAGACACCGAACACCCTCCCCAAGCATAGTCTCCGGGTTTCTAACTCTACTCTCATGACCATGACCTTGAGCTGGCTCTGCTCACAGACACACATTCACCGCTGTGAAGAAGGCGGGGCCAAAAAACAAAACCCGAGATTAGAAGCAATAGAAAGCTATCTTGTTTCTTTTTCTACGTATAACATGGGAGCAAACGTGTTTCTGCTCGATTCCTCCACAAAATCGTCGGAGACAATAACATGAGTCACGCTGACTGTTCCTTATAAACAGGAAAAAAAGCGAGAACCCTAATCTTAATCAAAAGCACAGGTGTCGGTTGTTATGCAATCAGCCGCGTCTAATTTGCGCTAATGCAATTTCCACTCTTTGGAAAAGTGTCCTTGTAAAGAAATCTCCCTTCCTCACAAGCCCGGATGATCCACCATGCTCCCAAGCACACAACTGGCCTTTGACTCCAGCCCTTATGCTGTGTATCTTTAGGGTAGGGAGTGCAGACATGGTACCAAATAAACAGCGGCGATAAGGCCGTGTAGAGGAAGTGCTGTGTACGGTAATTCTTTGCTGCCTTACAGCATCCGTCCAGGCATTTCCCCTCCGCAGGGAGCGTCGTCGCTCAGGAATATGCGCGGAATGTGACCTTTTGTTTCTAGTAGGATATTCGTTAGGATGCTGCCCCATGAGTAATGTTTTGAAACCGTTTCATTCCCTAAAAGAAGAGTTTTATAAAAGCACTCTTTATAAGGCGCTACCGAGTGTAATACCTGGATATAACAGGGTTGGTCCAATGCCACACACTGCTGTACTGGTGATTAGGGTTGGCTATTGTGGAGGGGTTAGTTCAGTCGTCTAAGCTGCTGCTTGGAAGGTCGGGAGGTTCAAGCCCAGGTATCGCCGAGCTGTCACCCTTGGGTCCTTGAGCAAGGCTCTTAATTCTCTGTTCTCCAGGGGAACCGTATCGTGGCTGACCCTGCGCTCTGACCCCAGTTTCCAAACAAGCTGGGATATGCGAAGAAAGAATTTCACTGTGCTGTAATGTATATGTGACAAATAGAAGCTATTTTATTCTATAGCATTTTCATTTTATCGATTTCGATTCCCAGTTTCAATTCAAAACGGTGAACCAATTTGGTCATGTTGGTCGTGACACCTTCCTTGAAACATATTAGTTTATTACAATAATTACACTCAGCTTTGTCTACAGTTTAGCTACACTTTAGCAGTTTAGTGCAGTCCATCTTGTAAAGTGATGTTCAGATATCAGATAAGGTCCTGGAAGATTGGAATACATGGAAGGTCCTGGCAGATTAACAGGTGAAATCGATTAGAGGAAACGAAATTTTGATTTTGTAACAAGTATCCGATTCCAAAATCGGAATCAATATTCAAATTCCCAACCCTACTGGTGACCATAGATTTCAAGTGGCATAGGACAACATTACAAACTACAAAGCCTTGAATTTTTCTTATGATTATTCTTCTTATCTAAAAAATATGTAAATATATGTTGTTGAAAGTCATCTGCATACAGCAGCATGTTCAGCAATGTACCTTGATATATGATATATAGATATAATTATATATATATATTTATATATATATATATATATATATATATATATATATATATATATATATATTATATATATATATATATATATATATATAGGTGTATGTGTGTGTATATGTGTATGTTATATCTATATACAGACACACACACACCACATAACATGTACATGTATGTATGTATATATATATATATATATATATACTATATATATCGATATATATATATATATATATATATATATATATATATATATATATATATATATATATATACACAGACGTGGACAAAATTGTTGGTACCCTTTGGTCAATGAAAGAAAAAGTCACAATGGTCACAGAAATAACTTTAATCTGACAAAAGTAATAATAAATAAAAATTCTATAAATGTTAACCAATGAAAGTCAGACATTGTTTTTCAACCATGCTTCAACAGAATTATGTAAAAAAATAAACTCATGAAACAGGCATGGACAAAAATGATGGTACCCCTAGAAAACACAGAAAATAATGTGACCAAAGGGACATGTTAATTGAAGGTGTGTCCACTAATTAGCATCACAGGTGTCTACAACCTTGTAATCAGCCATTGGGCCTATATATATGGCTCCAGGTAATCACTGTGTTGTTTGGTGATATGGTGTGTACCACACTCGACATGGACCAGAGGAAGCAAAGGAAAGAGCTGTCTCAAGAGATCAGAAAGAAAATTATAGACAAGCATGTTAAAGGTAAAGGCTATAAGACCATCTCCAAGCAACTAGATGTTCCTGTGAGTACAGTTGCACATATTATTCAGAAGTTTAAGATCCATGGGACTGTAGCCAACCTCCCTGGACGTGGCCGCAGGAGGAAAATTGATGACAAATCTAAGAGACGGATAATCCGAATGGTAACAAAAGAGCCTAGAAAGACTTCTAAAGAGATTCAAGGTGAACTTCATGCTCAAGGAACATCAGTGTCAGATCGCACCATCCGTCGTTGTTTGAGCCAAAGTGGACTACATGGGAGACGACCAAGGAGGACACCATTGTTGAAAACGAATCATAAAAAAAAAAGCAAGACTGGAATATGCCAAAATACATGTTGACAAGCCACAAAGCTTCAGGGAGAATGTCCTGTGGACAGATGAGAACAAAAATCGAAGTTTTTGCCAAGGCACATCAGCTGTATGTTCACAGACGAAAAAATGAAGCATATCAAGAAAAGAACACTGTCCCTACTGTGAAACATGGAGGAGGCTCTGTTATGTTCTGGGGCTGCTTTGCTGCGTCTGGCACAGGGTGTCTTGAATCTGTGCAGGGTACAATGAAATCTCAAGACTATCAAGGAATTCTAGAGAGAAATGTACTAGCCAGTGTCAGAAAGCTTGGTCTCAGTCGCAGGTCATGGGTCTTGCAACAGGACAATGACCCAAAACACACAGCTAAAAACACCCAAGAATGGCTAAGAGGAAAAAATTGGACTATTCTAAAGTGGCCGTCTATGAGCCCTGACCTCAATCCTATTGAGCATCTTTGGAAGGAGCTGAAACATGCAGTCTGGAAAAGGCACCCTTCAAACCGGACACAACTGGAGCAGTTTGCTCATGAGGAGTGGGCCAAAATACCTGCTGAGAGGTGCAGATGTCTCATTGACAGTTACAGGAAGCGTTTGATTGCAGTGATTGCCTCAAAAGGTTGCGCAACAAAATATTAAGTTAGGGGTACCATCATTTTTGTCCATGCCTGTTTCATGAGTTTATTTTTTTACATAATTCTGTTGAAGCATGGTTGAAAAACAATGTCTGACTTTCATTGGTTAACATTTATAGAATTTTTATTTATTATTACTTTTGTCAGATTAAAGTTATTTCTGTGACCATTGTGACTTTTTCTTTCATTGACCAAAGGGTACCAACAAATTTGTCCACGTCTGTATATATATACATACACACACACACCTTTGTTTTACAATTATTCAGGGTAAAACCATTAACCAAGGTCATCGCGTTTCAACACAACTAATATAAAAACACAAAAACCAAAAATGTGCTCATTAAAAGATGTTTTATCTGCTTTTCTCAGTTGCCGCATGGGAAACATGTATTTCACTGGTATTTTGATGTTTATAGACATTATCCTCCTCATAATCCCCATTTCCTTACCCCATTCTTTCTGATATATCCTACAGTAGAAAAAAAATGTAGACACCAGATACAGTGTCTGAACTTGCACTTTGCCTTTTTACAGAAATGTAGAGTCCAATTATTCCCATACACGAGATTTTGACAAGCCTCTCCAAGATAACCCTACCTGGCAACATTAGTGGTCATTTAACTCTTCTGTCAACAATCATGAGGCAGTACGAGTCCTGCCTCCATGAACTCTTTTTGCTATTTCTATTTTTGACCAATAGAACAAGCATTAATACTCCAGGGAAAGTAGAAAAGGCAAGCAAATCACTGTCATCTCTATCTATTTACCTGTCTGTCTGTCTTTATTTTATTATTTTAATCACTGGTCACTCAATAGTAGCATTTCAATGTTTGTATATGAACAAGAACAATTGTAGTTAATTAGCAATTATCTAACTGTCAGATTATAATTGTGCTTCTAAAAGACCATAAAATTACGAACATGGATCAAGTGGTTTTTTTTCCTACATGTTGCTGTGCATTTTAGTCTTACGATTTCATTTCAGTAAGAAAAAGAAAAACGCACAAACACACACACACATTTACAATTAGCACCATAGTGCAGCATAACAATATAAGCTCCATAGTGAAATAATCAGCTCACTGAAATGTAAATTTTAATAGAAAAAAAAAAAAAAAAAAAAAAGACTACCAGCAGCCCTCATGTGTAGTTTAAAACTGTTCTTAGCAAGAAACAGACTTTCCATGGAATAGACACACAGAGAAAATAATCAATCTTCTTTTGAGCTTACATTACTTCTAAGTCACTGAGTGATGTTTAATAGCTCCATTTTAAACTGATTTCAATGTCTTTATTAAAATACGTGTATCAGTACTGGAAAGAAGCCACGGTATAATCGGACACCCTGGGTATTGTTTTTTTTTTTAAATCATGTATGTAGCATTGCAAATGACCTACGTGCAAATGATTTTCCAGTCCTCAGATTTAAAAAAAAAAAAAAAAAAATGAACATTCATTTTCTATTTAAAAAAAAATATATCCAACAATGCATTCTCAGAATTAATATTTAAAAAAATGGTCAAAAACTCGATGTATAAAAAAAGCGCTAGTGAAGAATGTTTTAATAAGGCATAGGCTTTTGATTAACATACAAGTAGACAGAGTCCACAGATTTCTTTTTTTTGCATTATTCAATGTAAATTACAAAGGAACATTAATTAACCAGACAGCACAGCAAGTCCCCCCAGCACAATGGTAAAACATCCGAAATGTAATCTGATGCCAAGTTTATTGTGTGTGTGGTGGGGGTGGGGGGGGGGGGGGGCTAAAAATATATCATTTTGCATATTTCACTTCTTAAAAAGAGCAGAAAGGTGTGACTTCATTAAAAACCCAACAGAAGGTTGCGTGCTCCACCCATAACAGTCTAGCACAAGAACTACTTTTGTTTGCTGAATGCTCAATTATTAAAGTCAAAAAACCTAAAAGACAAAATTGTGCTTCGTTTGGAGGGCGAGTACACACACACAAACATGATAAACACACTTGAAGTAGGATGGAATATAGCAATGAAAAAAAAAAATGAGGCCAGGGTCATGTCATGTCCACAGATTCCATGAGATGTTTCTACATTAGAATAACTGGCTGCATTTTCTTCAAATACTGCTCCATCTTATTGCTTGTCTTGAGATCTTTTACCAGCACGGTGGCATTGCATGCCAAAACCCTTCCTTTTAAAACTGACCTGTAGTGCTTACATACGCATGAAGATGATTTCACACCAGCATAAGAGGAAACTTCTGTTCCAAGCTAAAACACAATAAAACAAGAGCTGTTTTTGGCCTTTAGTCGTGCACAATTATCAGACCGATATAACCCACTTAACACCTACGGTGTCTGTCTGCATTTGACGCAGAAATGAAACACTGTCAAAATGTCACTGCTGGCCTAGCGCACCACTTTTCAGACCAAACAAAAACATATGATGTGGGGGCGGGGGGGGCGGGGGGGGGGGGGGGGGGGGGGGGGGGTGGGGGGGGTGGGGGGGGGGGGGGGGGGGGATATGATATGTAGAGCCAGAAAGTTTAGAAAGCCTAAAACACTGATAAGTGACTTGCTAAAACAAGGAAAGCAAATAAAACAGAATCAATATCAGAACAGCAATCATCAGTAAACCCCCTGCAGGATTTCAGCTTTCTGGAAACAAGAGTAGGAGTAAGTCGGCCTTTGAGAGATGACCAAAAGGAGGAGGGGGGAAAAAAAAACTTTTCGAAAAAGTAGACGGTGTAGTATCTGGCGCACGGCCTGGACAGCTTCTGCTTATTGTTGTGAAATAGAGAATACACAACTACACCCAGAATATTAATGTGTACATTTTTTTGGGGGGTTTGTTGGTTGGTTTATATTACAGGGTTTCTGCACATTCTACATCCAAAAAAGCACATTAAAATATCATAAAAAAAAACTGCACACTGAATCAGCCAATCGCAGCTCACGCTCCAGCAGCTGAATCAATGCATCACTCATATATATTTAATATAAGTGAAATTCATTGCTCTTAAGATGGTATGAACTATTATTTTGTTTAATCATGGAGTGCTGTTTATCCCGTCCTTTAAAGCACAAATGATGAAAAGCTTTACACACAATCCTACTGTGTGAAATAGCAGCTCTTTACTTTTGGAAGATCTTTTTTTTTTTTCCCTGTGACTGACTCTATACTCAATCAACAGGTGCAACATCATTTTGCATAGCTGCATAACAGTTACTGAGTGTTCATTAGACACGTGAGACGCATAAAACATTCATAAGGCTTCATCATGTCTTGCGGAAGGCTTTCCAGAAAGGCCAGCTTGAGTTAGGTGTGTGTGTGTGTATGTTTTTCAAAATGTTCATAGGCGTAAAAGAACCTTTTTAGACATTAAATGCCCCCCCCCGTGCAACAAACTTTTCAGTGTGTAGCTTGCATAACTCGTTGAGTGTACGTTGGGTTGCAGCATTGTGGTAGACAGTGTGATACGCTCTTCCTGTCTTCAGCAAGCCTGATTTGCCTTGAAGCACATTCGGTATCTGATGAACTGCCAGATAGGTGTGGGAGTTTGGAGAGTAGGTTAAATTTGGACGGGGCTGCAAAGTAAAGAGGAAATTTCAGAGAGAGTTTCATTTCCTGCTTGAACTTTGGGTTAAGCTTTTTCAGCAGAGTGTCGATCTGATAAGCTAAATATTTTGGTTTTTGCCGCTCGATGGCGTCACTGCCGCTTTTGTTGTGTTCCTTTAGGAAAAGTTCTCTCGGCGAGCGCAAACATCAAATTGCCTGCCAGTCTTGAAGCGTACGCTGACATCGATGCAGCGATCCTCCTTGCACAGCCATGAGTCACGTTGCACTTTAGAGGGGGGGGGGATACATTCATCTTGTTTTCAAGTGTTTTCAACAAAGCTGACACAGAAGCAACGTTTCTGTTCCATGCAGAAGCCATGATCCATAAAACTGATGTGAAGTTAATACAATGGAGTAAAGCAAAGCTGGCAGGATTTTCTGGGCGCATCTTCTTAGTAGGCGTGGGAGCTTGGAGTAAATAGACGTGAGCGGCGAGATGTATTTTTGCAGAACGTTTGTTACACTCGCTCCCCAGAATCAACCCTTGATCTTTGTCATGCCCAAAAATTTCACCAGCACCTTGTATGCTACACTATATGAAAAAAAAATAACAGGGGGGAGGGGGGAGAAAAAAAAACAACTGTCCGTGCTCCACAATCCACAAATGTAGAGATGTCATTTGTTGTTATTTGTTGGCTGCTTTGGTTTTGCTGTTGCTGCTCATCTTCAGCTGGGTCATCTCCACGTCAGCTGCTTCTGCAGGGAGGCTGCTGCGCATGCGCTCGATGGTCTTCTGATAGTTGGCCTTCTCCTGCTCCAGCGAGCGGATCATGTGCTTCATTTGGCTTTCGCGTGCCAGGAAGCTCTCGACGCTGTTCTCTAGACTCTGGATTTTCACCCGTGCTGCCTGCTCCACACACACACACACACACACACACACACACACACACACACACACACACACACACACACACACACACACACACACACACACACACACACACACACACACACGTGTGTAGATGCAGGTTACTGTATGCCTCAGCGTGCATTATTGCAGTATCCATCAAAAGGACAATGTGAGAGACTTTCCTGATGGCCGTTAGCTACCACGGGGAGGACAGCACAAAACATCAAGATAAATGATGTCTGCTTGAAGAAAGATTACCGTCCCCGAGATTATCTGTCAGCTTTTCTTTTACAGGAGACAAATCAGTCCTCACTCAAAGGACACTGTAAGTTCTACTACAATCTCTCACCTGTACTATTACTTCTGATACATTTACTATTTCTATTAAAGTCTATACCAAATTCTAATCAATAAGCTTTTCCGTTGCTGTTTTAGTTCTTTAAACTTCAGTGTCTAAGTACAAGTAGTGAATAATTGGGGGGGGGGGGGATTTCCACAAGACAAAAGCAATGAAACACAAATTGACTGCTATATAGGTGAGTGAACTAGTCTTGAGCTATAGTATTTGGCAAAACGTTTTGGCACAGCTGTTAAAAAGTTGTTTATGTTGTCACTTCCACATGTGTCAGAATGGGGAAAATGAGACTATGCTGCCACCTACTGGTACTTAACACACATAACCATAGGCATTTTCCAAAGTGTTCATTGCTTTCAGTCATTACAAAGTGATCTTTTTACTTCCCTAGGATTGTGACATATTAAAAGCTAGATCCCAAAATGGTTGATACAAACATTTGTTTTGGGGAAGAAGGGGGGGGGGGGGGGAAAAAAAAAAAAAAAGAAAGAAAAACACACCTGTAGTTTCTCGAGCAGATCCATATTTTGCTTCTTGAGCTGGGTATTGGTCTTCTCAAGTTTGTCCAGCCTGTCTGATTCCTCTGAATGTGGAGCAGCATCCACCATCTCGTCCTGTAAGACGTGGTACTCCACCTCATAGGCGTGCAGTTGCTTGGTGATGTCCATCTCTAAAGCCTGCCGCACGACAGTACATTTCAGCCGTTACTAGAAGTGATTGAGTACCCGTAATTCAAAGTTGTTCAAGACAAACTAATCCTCCTCTGCTATAGGAGCAAGATAAACATATAGAGAATTGCAGTTGGTTCCTGTTATCAGCTCAGTCATGACTGATGTTACACAGGGCTGTAAAAAGAAAAAAAAAATAGGAAATGCCTGTGAATAACTGTTAAATGCCCTGTGTAGTTCTCTATTTGCTCTACAAAGTCACATGATGTTGTATTGCTTCTCTGACTAAACCTCATGTTGCCAGGGTGTGGCTTTCTGCCCTACTCGTCCACTAAAACGCACAGATTTTGTACGAGATTTGTACCTTGCTGATCGTCTCTTCCATTTGGTTGTGTGTGAGGGACGGAATGGTGGTCTTAAGGTAGTCTACAATGGTCTCGAAACTGTCGCACTCCAGTATCTCTCCCTCGTGGCTGCTCAGTAAACACAAGGCCACCTTAAAAATCACCTCCGTGCCCTGGACGAACAGCAGGTCTGCAGAACACAATGCACATGCGGTCAGAAAATGTACAGACAAAAACAATGAAGTCTAATGAAGTTTAAACAGAAGGAGCACGGTAAATCTCCACAAATCCACAGTGGTGGTCCAAAGTGTTACCGAGTTAAACAGCACCCCACACACGAAGAAACCGAGACTCGTACCAAAAATGCGGGAGACAAAGCCGAGGGGAAACTGCGAGGCGAAGAGTGTGAGGAACCAAGGTGCGGCATACAGGCTGGGGCTGATCTCATGCTCCTCCAGGTGCGAATACAGACCGCGGTGGTAGTCGTGCAGTAGCCGGGATAACTGGTACATCTGAATCTACACGGATACAAAAGAAGGAGGGTCAGGAGGGTGAACTCTGATCAGGAAGCCTTAAGAGCTGGTGATGACTGATTTTTTTCCCCCAGGTTAACGGATTAAACATTAGCACAGCTGATGATGAATAACCAGAGAACAGGTAAGAGGTGCGGTCTGATCTACAAGCATATGAAATCTTACTAGGCAACCTGCTATACATAATGGATTAAACAAACTTTTTCTGAGACTATATTTCTGTAAGATGTTAATTATAACACATTATCACAATAGAACCCTCCACATTCCTCAAAGCATTTCTGCATCTGTGGTTACGCCGAGGTAAATCAGTAACTTAGTAATCTATTGTATTATTGTTTCCACTACTTCCAACAAAAAAAACCCTGTCCTTCTGCATTCTTCCTGTCCATGGCAAACATACTTAAATATATGTTTAGAAGGCGTGGCATTAAGTAAAAAAAAAAAAGTGCACTGCTTTCACCTGCAGAGAGATCATGTCAGGCCGGTACTGGCGACGAAACCCTAGATCGTACATTAGAAACTTAAGCGTATCGAAGGCCTGCTCTTCGCTCATGTGTAGCAGCAGAACTCCAGCCACGAAGCTGATACCCTGGCAGTAGCCCACCTCCGTGTCCAGTAGAGAGTAGGCCTTTAACAGGTTGTAGAGAGAAAGCTGACCTGCGCCCAGCTGTGCACTGAAGTACTGGTGCGTGGGGAATGTGCGGCCTACAGAAGAGAACAGGAGAGCCATGTCCCACGAGGAGGAAGACCAAAACAGGCAAGCCAGTCATTTATTTCTGGCAAAATTACCCACACTATACAGAGATACATTGATTCACACTCTACCTTATGCAGAGGGCGTACACTGTAGTCTTGTAATTGTCATTAGTCATGAGGAAAACTGTCTTAAAAACCTTGTTTTGGCGAGTATTATTTGAACCAAAAACATTTTTTCCCTTGGACTATCTTTTTTCCCCCTTTTTATTAATACAACACACACAATTGTTTAAAAAGCAAAATTAGTCTTTTTTTTTAAGGCAAACAGACAGGTGTAATCAGAAAAAGTAGACACACAGCACTTTTGGTACGTCACTATGGATAAAGGGCATCTTAAAAATATAAATGGATGAACTATGTCAACAAGCCCACTACAGTTGAGGCAAATGTCATGTAAAATCATCAGTAAATTGCTCAAACTTAAATACACTTCTCATTTCATTCTCATTTTATCCACAACGTGATTATATTTTATAGGTCGGTTCCCATGATGTCTATACAGTACCTAGGTCCACCAGGATCGCATGCTGCTGTGTAGTAAGCTGCTTAAGGAGGTCCTGGTATGGTGTATCGGGAGGCTGCTGCCGCTGAGGTAGACGATGACGCAGGCGGTACTGCTGAGAGAGGAGCAGCCACACCTCACCTCGCCGACTTTTTGGCACCCCTTTACAAAAAACACATTTATTAAATGGTGCGCATACTAATCTGGCATTAACAGATACTGAATTCACTGATATTAAAACTGCTCTGACATTAGACGGGGAGCTGGGGGGTCGTTGTAATTACCCTGGCAGATAGCAGTGTGGATCTCCTCTTTGCCGCACTGCACTTTGGTCCTGCATGGCACATTCAGCTTTTTCTCCCACAGGGTCTGCACCTCTGGAGGACACTCGCCCACCTCCTGGTAGTCCAGCTTCAACTTTCGGATGTGTAGCTCGTCTCGGCTGGCTGAATACGAAGCAGACACAAACATGCCATACCACGCATGGTTAAATGCAGTATGCAAATATTTAATGTGCAAATAATAATAAACACATCTGAGATGCACCTAATTTCAAAATGATGCTTGATAAGATTCCAGTAATGTAGAAAAGTCAATCTGACTGATTACAGAAACAGCACTCATAGTGTCTCAATGACCAATACTAGTAAGTTCTTATACCTAGAGTAAGCTATTTTTGTGCAAAAAAAAAGCAAACAAACAGCACATTAGCAGCTACGGCTATTTGATCAGCATCTACAAAATGTACTGCAATTAGTATGCATAAAGCTTCAGCTTTAAAAAATTTCCAGGGATAAGAAAACCAAGTGTCCAAAATTGACTCTTATTTGGAGCAACTCGCAATCAAATCTTGCAGTTAGTGAGCCTACTTAAGATGCAGTCATTCATGTCTCTGTGAGTAAAAATGTTGGCATGCCACGGATTAAAGCCGCTTGCGCACTGTTCATACAAAGCCACGCCGGTCCTCCCTTTCTTACCTTCTGCTCAAAACAAGCATTTTCAGTTTCTCCCCTCCTCGATAATAGGCGACTCGGACACATAAGAGCATGATGTGAGGCATAGAAGAAACGAATGTAAATAAGTGTGGTGGTGGTGGTGGGGGGGGGGGGGGGGGGGGGGGGGGGGGCAATGTGCTGTGCCTTTTTTGGCCAATAGAGGGCAATATTCCACAAATACATTTAAACATGAGTAAGGATTTAAAACGTGAATCGGGACTGTGAATGCGCAAATAAAAGTAGAATGCTAGATCCTATTCCGTCACAACCCTCTACAAAAACTGTATGATGATGTATGCGAGAGGTTCATGGAAATGCTTTTCTGGAGATATGTAAAGTAAACCCAAGCTTTCTAGGATAAATATATCTTTGTCACAGAACCGCAAACAGATGCCACAGCACTCATGCCAGAAGGAAATAAGCCAAAAACTGACAAAGTATTTTGGCCCCTGTTATGCTGCACCTCATGAGGAAAAACAGACTCTATAGTGACATTTAGATGGGTGTGTGTCTTTTGTAGGCACAGTGTGCGTTTGTGA
This sequence comes from Kryptopterus vitreolus, assembly GCA_030449085.1. Classification (NCBI taxonomy): domain Eukaryota; kingdom Metazoa; phylum Chordata; class Actinopteri; order Siluriformes; family Siluridae; genus Kryptopterus; species Kryptopterus vitreolus. Next base: position 15,420,735 of record JACRUU010000011.1, on the reverse strand, counting down.
GCAAGACTGACAGGAAAAAAGAAAATAGTCAAGCACAGAGTATACAAAGGTTCATAGTGATTACTATATATAGTATTGTGTAAATATGTAAGAGGCAGGTCAGGATGTGGCTGTGTGTCACTTACCCTCCAAGCGCTGGTTCTCCTTCTCCATGCGAATAAGGAGGATCTGCTGGTGGATGGCCTTCTTCCACAGAGCTCTATAATCAGCAGTGGTGCGGTGTCTGTTCTCTCCTCTCATGCTCTGAGCAGAGGACAGCAGCCCGGATATGGAGTCCTGCTCCTGCTGTAAGGCACGGGGTGAAAGCGGCAGGAGCTCACTGCCATCCATATCTACAAAAAAATAATTACAAAACACTCGTTCGTTGTTGATCTACAGAATCAGCGAAGTATGTGTGCGTGTTTATCAGCAGCATTATCTCTCACATTGTTTCCCCTTACTAAGAAAAGATCTCTTGTTGGGGCAGTCAACAGATGTTTGTAGTAAATTACTTTTTCCAAAGGCAGGGTGATCTTTTTAAAAGGTTTGTGGCCAGGAATGTTAAGTTACAAAGTACAAATACTTCGTTACCTTACTTAAGTAGAAATTTTGGGTACTTTTCTGGAGTAATTATTTTTTATGAGACGTTTCACTTTTCCTTCAGGCAATTATCTGTACTTTCTACTCCTTACATTGCAAAAATAGCCTCATTACTCCCCTCATTTCGGCTCGTTTTCATTCCGGCTTGGCATCGTTCAAAAAAAAAAAAAAAAAAACACAAAAGACAAAAAAAAAACTATACACATAAATCACTCGTTCCAGATAGAATGAATATGACTGGATGCGAAATATAACCAAATACCATTCCGACACCCTACAACTCAAGTCACATCACACTCCAGCAAGAACATAGCCAGTGTTGGGGTCGTTACTGTAAAAATATTATTTGTTGAAAGTTATTTCTCCACTTCTGACTCATTTATCAAACGGGTGCTTTCTCTTCGTCCTCCGCAAATCATGCTACAGTAGGTAGTTCAGTAGAGAGAGACGTTTGAATAAACTAGCAATTGGCGCAACCTAAGCTTTTGTCCTTAATGTCATTTTTTTCAATCTTACATGACTTTTACACTTCAAGTAGTTTTAAGAACAGTACTTTTACTATAGAAAAAAAAAGCTTGCCTTGATACATTAACTTCTACAGTAGTCTTTTTAAACCCTAGAGTCTATAATCCACCCTGAGTAATGAATGTGAATACTTGTGACACCAGTGGCACAAGTGTGGTTGTGCGGTTCTTTTAACAACACAAAACCTTCAACAGAGTATAATTGGCCAAAAGTGCTTTAAAATACTTTGGCCTAATGTTAAAAAGTAAAAAAAAAAAAAAAGGCACATACTGTCTTTCTGTTTATAATAAACGCGCTTTCAATTTCAAATTATTCTTTTGTTATTCTTTTTCACTTCCTTAAAACTGTCCAGGGAAATATTTAGTGCAAATGATGTTACAGACTAAAGCTGAAAAACAATGGATATATTACATTAGGGCTCCTGTCATAACCCAGTGTGGCTACATTCCTGTCCTTGAAGAGATGTGCAGTGTGTCTCGGGTGAAACGCTGCTTCGTTACACTTTGAGCGGTTATATTTATAATTAAAAAAAAAAAATCAACTGTGATGTCATAGAACAAAATGAGCCGGGTATGTTGTCACATTTAGGAGACATGTTGTGACTGTTCACATACACACTGTTTGTGTATGTTTACACACCAGCTTTGTGCGTCAAGGCAGAGGCTTTGTTCATAGGTGACGCGACCCTCAGGAAAATCTGCTGCCGCCAAGACACTCTGCGTGCAGTCCGTGCAGTCACTGCAGCCACCGAGTCGGTGCTGCACCCGGACAGCCTCCTGTTTCTCTCCTCTCCATTACTGTTTTACACACACACACAAGCACAGACAGTGAGTACACATTTACTAATACCATTTTCCAGTAAAGTGCCAATCTGATCAAAATACTGGATGGTGATATGATGAAGAAAAAGCATTTTACACTTTGATAAACTCTCCAAATGTTCATTTTGACATGAATCCATTAAAATGATCCTCTATTTAATATTCAATTTCATTACCAATCTCGGAGCAAATATTTAATTTGGAGTGTTCGTTAAAATACAAATTGCTTTTCCTTCTCATTTTTATTTATTTATTTTTTTCAGAGCAGACAGATTTCAGATCTTAATACAAAAAAAGTCATTGCTAGTAAACACAACACCCAAAATCATGCATTATATGAATGCTGGAAAAAAGACATTATTTGCTAAATGTAAGTAACACACAGCTCATAATGTCATATTTTAAAAACAGGCAGCACACAAAAGCAAAAGGTCTGATTAGGTATTAGTTATTATCAGAAAAAGAGAAACAATGCATGGTTTGCTGCAAGGACATGCCTACTTAAGCACATATGCACTTTTACAATGCACTATATGGACAAAACAACCCAGCCATACAACGTTTTTCCCCAAACTGTTACCACAAAGTTGAAGACACACAATTGTATATGATGTCTTGGATGTAATAGCATTACATTTTCTCTTCACTTCACTAGAAGATTCAAACCTGTGCACAAAGAGTGACCTGACGCAAAACCTTTGGGATGAACTGGAATGCTGACTGCGCCCCTCTTTACACTACACCAGTACCTAACTTTACCGATGCCATTGTGGCTGCATGAGCAAAAATCTCCACAAGTACACTACAAGCATCCACAAACCTTTGTCTATATTGTGAAAATAAGACAATGTTTCTCTCATATAATACTCATAAAATAAGATAATAAAACACTTATTGTCAAACACCCTCAAATATACACACACACCGGTCATTTTAATAAGTAACCTGTACTAATGCTCCTTTATGCAAATATCAAGTCAGCCAGCAATGTGGCCGCATCACATGAATAAACTTATTCAAATACAGGCAAACAAAATAATGGAAAAAAAGGGGTGTGTGTGTGTGTGTGTGTGTGTGGGTGTGTGTGTGTGTATATATATATATATATATATATATATATATATATATATATATATATATATATATATATATATATATATATATATATATATATATATATATATATATATATATATATATATAATAAAGTATATATAATATAAATATATAAAAAAAAATATATATATAAGTGTGTGTTTGTGTATTCACACACTGAGTATCTTCTAAGCCTTGTGACTTTGTCGAGTTTACAAAGAATTGTGTTGGAGGGGCTGTGAGCTGTGGTTCTGTGGCATACAATGTGATTATGCTAAGAGAAATCAGAGGACATAATGACTCGACTGGTTTAAGCTGACTCAGTAAACAACTCTTCACTATTATGGTGAGTACAAATTGTGCAAAAACACCAAACCTTGTAGCAGAAGGTCACACCAGGTAACAATCCTGTCAGTTGAGATTCTGGGATTACTCAAAACCACCTATCTGCCGACAACAACAACGGGCTTTGTGTATTAGATCACATTTTTCATTGATAGGTGATGCAAACTACATGTGAAGCTCTTGATCAGTGCAAAAATAGATAATTGCACGGATGGTGTATGGTGCTCTTTTTTAAAGTCACTGGTGATGCACGTGAATACAAAAATCAAAAAGCACAGGGAATGAAGAGGGGGAAAAAACCTAACCTGGTTAAAAATATGAAATGAAGTACCAATAACCAAGTGTTCTTCAAGCACTGAAAAATTGCATAATATTTTTCCTACTGGCAATCTCTAAAACACAACAGATATTTAAGTAAAATAAACTGTCATTAGATATGTACTAATATTTTTCTAACACGTTCCAGCTGGGTTTCTCTCACGCTGTTACACTGTGTACATACAAATGTCAAAGGGTTGGACAAACGGCATAAAATAAATCAAATACTGCACTTATGATCAAGATAAAAATGATCAAATAGTTTTCTTATTTGCATTTTCTATTCAGACATGAAAATAGGTTCCTTAAAACTTCGTCCATGAAGAATACAAACTTCATTAAGCCTCTTATTATTAATGCCTTATTACTATTCTCTGCTCTATAGTGAACTCATTACTGATATTTATACCTTGGCACCACTCGTTGATTGTGTGGAAGATGAATGTAATTAACTTTCTATTTATAACAGCGTGGCTTTGTCTGTAATCCAGGTGGCAAGGAAAATCACAGTTTATATTAAATGCACATATCTGTATATAATGACTTCTATACTATACGCATGCACTTGCGTAAACGGTGATGACGCAGCATTTTTTCGTTAAAACTTTCCTGTCACTGCTTTGTGATACGAGATAGAACTAAGCTTAGGACTTTCTAGTTTCTCAGCATCATACAAGCTGCAATTTTCCAATTTTATAAACTTAAAAAAAAAAATAAACAAAGGAGTAAAGGAAGACATGGCTTTGACGAATGCAACCTCAAAGCGTTTAATTGCCACATCACGCATTTTCCTGTTGCATAGAACCTTTATATGCTGAGAGTTACAAATAAATATAAAAGCCCTAATCGACAAGGTGTAAATTATAAGCATTAAAATGGAGACTTTTTCTGAAAGCATAGGCACACTGACTTGCCCTTTTACGACAGTGACATTTGAATGTCAGCATTTTTAACAACCGGCGAGATGTTATCTTCTTTTTATCTTTAACTTCACGAGAGACAGAAACATGCAGCTAGTGAGGAAACGGGTGCTGTGTTACAGAAACGCAACAGTTTCGAATGTGTTACAAATGGTCTCTGTTGGCAAATTTCTGTGATATAAAATAAAGAAACCATGTTGGGTCATGCTGTTATTAGCAAATTAGCAAACCACGTCAGTGGTCAGAGTATCACGTCACTGTGTTGCGTATTATCTTCCTACAGCGTTAACTAAATTATACAAAGCGATTTAAGAAGCAAAGACGTTACAGGACTGATTCATCACCTCGTCATTACCATCTTTAACAAGGGCAACAGTACCGTAGTTCAACAGAGAACAGCTTTAACACATTAATTAACACCTGTAATAGAGCTATGAACTTAATGTAGAGTTTATGCGAGATTTAACATTTAAAATCAGGTGGTGAAACTAAATCGTTTGAGGACACTAACTGAGAAACCTAAGAGAAGCCTAAATTAGTAGAATGCTGGAGCAATTGGTAATATGGAGCTGGAGTTAGGTGTTAGTGTTAAACGTCATGTTTAGAGCGCTCTACTGCAGACTGGGAAGAGTCATGCGGTTTATCAAGGCAAGGCTTTTTTGAGCTATCAGGTTTCCTGGTTCCCTGTAGATGTCGACATGTAGTCCAGCCGTGAGATGCGAGAGAAAAGTGGGCGAGAGAACAGCGATTCCTCTCGAGAGAAAAACGGCGGAAGGCTGACAAGGGGTTAAAGGTCAGACACACATACTGGTGCCAGCCCAGTGTTACTGCGTGGCATCATTGCCTTGCTCCTGTCCCGGGAGCATTGGGGGCTTGCAGTCAGCGGCCCTCTCACCTCTTGGGGCTGTCCGGCAGGGAGGCCAGTGAGCTGAAGGAGCCCAGGTTAAAACTTTTCAGGAAAGTGGGAGCGGAGAAGGAGGAGGGAAGGCTGAAGGAGGACTCGCCCTCAGAGACACTGCGTTTTCTTGGCACGCGCACCGGGCTGAAGAGAGATTACAGGCAGAGAAGAACACTGCTGTGGCAGAACGGTTAAGGACAAAAGACGGCTCATTGGTGTAAGCATCAAACGCTTCCCATTCCACAAATGGGTGACTCGGGTGAATCTTTAAAAAGAACACAAGTGGCTTGAACGGCAGAATTGCTACCACACCAAATATTTGCAGTGATAAATGCAGATCACATTCTTTTTCCTAAACAGAAATGAAAACAATCAAACGTTGATCAATTTAGTCCAACTCGACAGGGGAGTATTTTGTGAGAGAATCATCAAATCAAAAAGAATCATTTATGACAGTGATTTGGTCTATTAAATGAATTAGTATTCAAATTGAGCATTACATAGCAACATGCCTTATATTTCATTAACAGTGTTAGCATGCATGCTAGAAACAGTCTTCTGATCGTCCTTGTATCCAGACAAGCTTATCCCATGTCCTCTAAGCAAAAAAACAACAACAAAAAAACATAAAAGCTCTTCATTCAACACCTGATCCTTCCTTCCTTAAAGTCGTTTCATTTTCACCAAAGCAAACTGAACTGATATCAATAAAAACACAAAATCTACTGAATGCAAATCTCACTGGTCTTTTGCTTCACTTTCAAACTATGAAACGACGACGCCCGTGAAAAGGTGACAAAACATAAAGACGTCGCAACCCTACTTTTATTTTGAGGACATGCTGTTTAGACATTACTCTGTTTTTCTGATTAGACCAGAAGTGCTGACTAGGCTCGACATAAAGCAGCAAGACGTTGATCACGTGAGACAGGAAGTGGTGTTTTTACCTGGTCATCAGCAGCTCTGGAGCAAGAGATTGTTGTCTGTGCAGAGGGACCCTGCTTTGCGTCGGTAAATCCGTGAAAGAGATCCTCTTCTTGATTGGAGGGTGGCTGAAGGTGTGCGCTCGGCGACGGAACAGAGGGGCGTCTGGGTCTTCGTCCAAGATGGCAGGGGGAGTCCCTGGTGGGGAATCGCCGGGAGACTCGTCTTGCTGCGAAGCCAAAGATTGTACAGACAACTTAATGACCGATTGTACAAAATACACAGCGTTAGATCTCAAGTGCAGGCTGATGAGAGAGACAAAAAAAGGATCTGAAACGTAACTACAAAATGCACACTAAAAAGCACTACTACCCACAACATTTTCTGCACATTTTTTGTCATATCCTAAAAAGAAATAAACCCTCTACAGCACAGCTGCATCGCAACTCACAAATCGCACAACCAATACTACGTGTGCCATTGCGAACCGTGCCCGCTCACCCAGAGACTCTCTGTGGCGTATCCCAGACCTTTATCCCACTCTGAAGTGGCAGAACTTTAGACAGAGCCTTACGGCTGCACACATGCTCTTGGATCTATTGTATGCTAATAACCCATGTCCTGTGACTACAATCAACACACATGCATGATCTGGCCAGGTTTACAACCCTGCTTATAGCAAAAGGCTCATTCTGGCTCACTTCCTTGCTCTGTTTCCTGTCCTTACACTCTGGGCCCTAACCTGGTGCTCTCCTTTTACACATCTTTCATCCGAGCCAGGAAACCAGCAACGGCTGCACAACGCTTTCCAACAGGCTATTTCTGTGACTCAACCCCTCCTCCACCCCTCGCATTAATTCCCCCACTTAGTCGGACTCTGCCAAGGCTAAATTAGGGAAAAAACACCTATTATCTATGTGATGAAGGAAAGTTTACTGGCTACTGTAGCAGCTTTCTTGGAAGTATCCTTAACCGGAGATACATACCAAGGTAAAATACTTAAAGTACTTCACTTAAGCGGCGAAAGAAATAGCCCTGAAGACATTCATTTTTAATATCTATGACCATTTCGATATGATTGTCTGAGCACTTCATTATGCTCAGATGGTCTGAGATCTCGTACTTTGCGTCGACCTTGTCCTTGGAGCCAAAAGATTGCAAAACAAAAGCACATGACCTGAGACAGGCATGTATATGGAGCTTCACCCTTCACCCCCACCCCCGACACACCCTCATTACCAGGCGTGGTGAGCAGTTCACGCTGTGTGGCAGGACAGTTAAGCAGCAGGCCTCATGTCTGTGTGATGGGATAGCAGAGATATTTGTTTTTTTAGCCTGATGCAGAGGCCACACAGTGATAGCACTGTACGAGACATGTTTTGGTTCTCTAGGAGAAAAAAAATCTTTGTACATCAGCGAAACCAGTGCAAGCAGGATGCATGGCCAAGGACAATCATTATACACACTTCACATTCCACATCGACATGAAATAGAATCATTATGTAACTCTGGAGAGGGAGTGCAAATATCTCTTTATTTATTTATTTATTTTTTATGTGGATGCCAGAAAAACAAGTAACACATCACAGAGAGCATTCACACGACAGGGAAGCGACAAATTGTGCGATATGGTGAGTAGGAGTGTGTGCACTCATTTTAATGGAACTACAAGCTTCTGGAATCCACAATGATTATGTAAGTGTTCAGGGAGCATACTCACTCGGTCAAAGCTGCCCATGCTTCCTAGACGCATACGCATCCGGCTAGCACCCTGGAAAATAGAAGGGAAGACCATGTCCACAGCATGAAAAAGATGGTCCACGCTAATAGATTTTCATTTCAAAACGCAGATCTTGCTCTACATTCTAGCCTCCGTACACACTGAAATTGTGTTAATTGTTTTGTCGATGAAAACGTATCGTTTTGAAAATACTCTCCAAAGTAGATACATTGATAAAATTTAAAAAAATATATTTGAAAAAAAAATGCAGTTTTTCACATCAGAATGTAAATAGAGGCTTTCAAAACGATTCATTTTCAATCAGGTAATGGAGCATTAATTCGAAATTGCCTTAAAGGTATAAGACGCCAAAAATGTAAGTAAGTGCCAAAGGAAAATATCGAAGCAGCTTATATTTCCTATATATTACGTCACTTGTGGGGAAATCGCATAAGTGTAGATGTAGCAAAAACATTAGTTTGTATCCCGATTTCCCCATGGGTATTATTCGAAAATATGAGTACACCCCAAGCAAGTTGCACACAAACAGAGTGGAACAAAAGCGAACTGCAAAAGTGTTATGATCAGCTCCTTCCAGTTGACACACTTGCGTACACACACCCGTGAAAAAATGTTCTCCAGGGAGCTGGTGAGGGAGCTGCGTGCCTTATTCTTCAGCAAGTCCAGCTTATTGCGTCCAGCTGCACTCGAGCTCTCCGAGCCAACTGCATTCTACAACACACAAAGAGATGAATGTTTGGGTTGATATGATCAGATGCAACCCAGATTTAAACACACACACAAAAAAAACCTCATCTTAACTTGGCAAATAAATAAAAAGAACATTACTCAGTCAAAATGCGGTTTTAATGATAAATGCACAATGGCAGTCAGTGTCCAGGGATACAAACAACAGGCTTTTAAACATGGAATGTTAAAGGGTGACGCTTTCGCGCCCTGAATAAGTGTTAATCCGTGAGCGGAAGCCACCTCGGTGTCTGAGACTGCTAGAGTTACTCTGAAATGCACTTTGCCTCCCATGAGTGGACTGGAGCGTGACATCAATGCTATATTTGGAAAAGCTCTGAGCATTTTCGCTCCAGCATGTTCCGAGAAGGTGGCATGCGTTCATTTTCCTCGAACGCAAACCCTACACTCAGAACCATAACTGCCTGGGATACTTTATTCTAATCCATTCTTATCCTATTAGAGGCCGGACCCAACTCAAATTGTGCACCAGCATAAAAGGTGTGGCATACGTGTTATACCTGAGGAGCCTCTCCAATATGTACATGTGACTTCTGCTTGGTTCCACACAGCTGTCTGAGGTGAAGAATAACCAACTCATTCTCTTCTTGATCACCGCTAGGCTTCATCTTCTGCACAGCAGAAAACAATGGCACGAAAGGAGATTAGAACAAGCGTTGTAAATTATGGACGTCAGAATTTCCGTTTCTGTGATTACCTGCACACGTTCAAAAATGTCTGCCTGCTCATTATCGCTCAGCAGGGAGAGGTATTTTTGAATGGCTAGCTTTGCTCTCGGGGGGTACAGCCCTGTAGTTAGGACATTAACAAAGAGTTTTATTTTGTTGAAAAAATTGCTTTGCATGAGAGAGAGTGTGCGAGTGTGTGAGCGTGCTGGCACCTTCGATCCGCTCGCACAGCTTGTGCAGGTCATGCATTGGACAGGCCTCGCATAGCTTGATCTGGGTTTTGGAGCTCTGCAGTGCAGCAGCTGTACTGAAGGCCTGCTTCAGAGTCAGCATCACCTCATCCACCTGAGAGGAAGATAATCATCCCAAAATAACACCAAATTACACTGTTAGCATTCATTAAAAAAAAAACTTTTTTTTTTAACTACAGTGGTTATTCAGTTCATTATTTGATGCTTTTTCATGCAAACAGACAGCAAAGGGAATAAGCATGCTTATAAATGATCACTTTGCTAATATACACTTGTGCTGGTTAAATACCCAAATTGCATACTACTTTGCCAAATAACGTACTATATAATGACACCACCATCAGTAGGTAGTTATTACAAAATATTTTCGGACAGGCAGCTTATAGTTAAGATAAAAAATATATGGCCAAAAGTTTGTGGATGGCTGACCGTGATTTTCTTCCAAATTTGGTCCTCACTTGGTCTACACATTTACATTATATAGGGCTTTTAACAATCATTATCCCCAAGTCAGTTTAACATAAATAAATAATGATAATATAAATCTGAAACTTATTTATAAGTCCCTATAGGTTTAGCCATAATAAGCAAGCCAGTGGTCACACTTTCTTAGCTGGGTGATGCCAATTGTCTATTCAAGCTTTGAGGTTAACAACTGTTTACTGATGGTTACAATTAATATTGGAGTTCATTAGTTTTTATTTATGTTTTATTTTAAATTATTTTAGGTCAAACATCAATTAATATTTGAGTTTATTAATCTAATAGGGAGGGGCACGGTGGCGTAGTGGTTAGCACGTTCGCCTCACACCGCCGGGATCCGGGTTCGATTCCCGTCTCGGCCATGTGTGTGTGGAGTTTGCATGTTCTCCCCGTGCCTCAGGGGGTTTTTCTCCGGGTTCTCCAGTTTCCTCCCGGTCCAAAAACATGCACGGTAGGTTGATTGGCACCTTGGAAAATTGTCCCTACTGTATGAATGTGTGTGTGAATGTGTGTGTGTGTGCCCTGCGATGGGTTGGCATTCCATCCAGGGTGTATCCTGCCTTAATGCCCATAGACGCCTGAGATAGGCACAGACTCCCCGTGACCCGAGAGAAGATCGGATAAAGCGGTAGAAAATGAATGAATGAATGAATCTAATAGGGGGTTGGGTTAAAGCAGGGATCACCAACCTTTTTGTAACTGAGAGCTACTACATGGACACCGAGTCATATAAAGGGCTACCAGTTAATATCTTATTATTATTATTATTATTATTAATGAAATACTCCTCTAAAGAAATAACAAATTTACCTTTAGTTATATATTATTATTATTATTATTATTATGATACTCATTTATCTATGTAAATACACTTGTAAATACACTTGACAGTGACTATCAACAACGAATTAACTACATTTTACATTGATAGACGATGCATCACTGATGAGTTGTGCACTTTTATAGCAAGCCTGAGAGCTACTCTGAGAGTTAGTGCTCCTCATGTGCTCCTTGGGGGCTACCTGGTGCCCACGGGCACCACGTTGGTGACCCCTGGGTTAAAGACTGGGCTTAGTGCTTCCACATTAAACTAGGTCATACAGGAAACATTTGGGTTCAACCACTTAGCTCCAGAAAAGGGAATTTTAAAGCTAGGGCATAGATGAAAAAAAAATGGTTCACTTGCAATGTTTTGCTCACTGACTCATAAGGATGGAATGCATGCACATATTTTTGACCAAATAAAGGTACCTATTATTTCGTTTTACATAAGTTATTGATCCCGTGAGGGTAATACTTTTCTTCGCATATACTAGCTTGTTTTTGGAAGCCATGGTACAGCAACCCCTGGAACACACAGAGTTAAGGGCCTTTTTCAACAACCCAAGGATGGCTGCTTGGGAGCTCCGACCCCAACCGAGCCCAGCACCTTAAACCACTGAACTGCACCCTCCCCTTAAAAACTACAAGGTAATATGCTTGCCAGTACAGTAGGACTTGTGTTTTTCTAGTACCCGAAGCCAGAAATTAAACCTTGAGTCATGTTTTAGAATGCAATATATTATCCACACAATATCAGAACAGTCTTCTTGTGTCGGTCCAAAACAGTCCACTCCCAAAGAACAGAAAAATACAAATGTGGTCATTTGTACATTTCCAAGTAAGAATGAAGTATGTTCTATCAGATCCAAATGGTCCCAAACATATGCAAAGGATTCATCTCACTAATCTCAGTATAAAATATGAGCACAAAGAATGTAGTGATCAACAGGAAATACTTCATCTTTATTTGTTTATTCCTCTTTAGCAGATACTTCATGCGAATTACAATTGCTGGTCAATCCTGGCAACACTGAGCACGATACATTCTGATATGCTAGTCCAGACAGAGCATCAAGTATATCCACTCATGCATACACACACACACACACACACACACACACACACCTAAGGCAATTTAAAATAGCTAATCCGTGTTTCTAGCAGTGCGATAACAATGAGGAAACCTACAGTCATGGTAGTCCGCATGGACAGTAACACATACTCAGGAACTTGGGAACTGTGAAGCCAGCAACAATATTCACTGCAAGCGTGTACCATAACCGGTTTCTACAACACTGCACGGCAGTTTGATAATGAAAGGAAATGCCTGTAATTTAAAACAGAGGAAAAAACAAACTCGTGTATCTGAGTATTGAAATCAGCAACGTTCTAAACGCAATAGGGAGTTCTTCCTGCTCAATTATTTTATGATGAAATCCAGTTTTTGTCAAGCTTTTAACTATTTGGCATCTTCAGACACCAGTTTGATGGAAACTGAAAAGGTTTTGCTTGTCTCAATTCCTATAAACTCCACGAAACATCGCGATAGCGACATAACCATGTAATATAACAACGATCTAAGTTCATGTCTGTGGATCAAATGTTATGTTCACACCATTACTATAGCACAGTAATTGTTCTTTCTCTGCCTGATAATGAATAATAGATCAGTGGGGTGTGTGTGTGAGAGACTGTGTGTTTGTGTGTGAACGAAGACAGAATAAAAGATTAAACTACTCACCAGGGACTCGGTGGCACACTGGAACACGTAGCACAAGTACTGGCTGGGCCCTGTCTCTGACGCGTCACGACAGATGAACCCAAAGTGGTCGGTCTGCTTCACTCCCTGTGTGTCCCACGTTAGAAATGATTTACCAGCAGCATTACTATGCATGCACGCATACGCAAAGGAAAAACCTCGCTCTAAATCAATAACCGCACATATGAATCAATAACCCGCTATAAATCAATATCCGTTTCTGTGCAATAGGTATGAATACGGTAAGACTTTTACAGAACTTAACACAAATTGAACAGAAAAGCTATCGACTAAAGGGTAACAGGTCGCAGGCTAAATAAAGTCAAATAAACACTCCTTTTCACATAAGCCTTTATAAACAACTTCCTCCACAACGCAGAATACACAGAGAAAGCAGCTGTTTGCAGTCAACCCAAGATTAAAACATGCGCAACTGAATCCCGGGCTACATACCTGGGAGCAAAACGAGATATCTTTAAAATTCTTCTCCAGCACTACTGTCTTGGTGTCAGGGCTGATCAGGTTTACTTCAAATCTTCCAACCTGAAAGAACAAAGGGGGGGGGGAAATAAACTAAATAAATTAATAAATGTGGATCTGTCAGATACAGTGAACACAGTGGCTTCTGATCTCAACTTATTTTTTGTGACAGTAAAGGAAAAAAAAAAAAATACATGCCACACACACACACACACACACACACACACACACACACACACACACACACATACACACACAAGATCATATAACATAAGCAAATGATTTCCCAGAGCTGATTTCAGAGAAACAGCTCTGTGCTCTCAGTGAGAATTTTTAGCCTTGGGTGGTCATTTAAAGACCGGTTCAGTAACTGCTTAGCTGGCTTGTGCTGTGATTAATTTGAGACATATTTAGTTTCTAATTCTTATAACGTCACAATCAGCACATACATACAAAATTATCCAGCAAAATAACGGGGTGGATTAGGTGTAACTGGCAGCTTAATCACTTAGAGCTGCTTTAACAAAGACTTGACTTATAAAAGATGGCATCGCTGAGGGAAGAAACTTACAGCCAAGTTTAGATGTGTTACTTAATCGAGCTATGATGGGATCATTTAAAAAGTTTTCAATTTAGAAGACATTTAGAACATTTGCAATAATTGACACAATCGGTACATAGTAATCAGTATGGAAGTTTTCTCTGCTATAGCCTTTATATATTTTCCAACAGTGTCTGCAGATTTTTCACAGATTTAGCCTTTATATTTCTTTGCTGTTCCCACACACACACACACAACCACACACACACACACACACACACACACACACACACACACACACACACACACACACACACACACACACACACACACACACACACACACACACACACACACACACACACACACACACACACACACACACACACACACACACACACACCCTCCTGAAGTCACTGCTCAGAGTTCAGACGTTCATCGATTTTGCCTTACAACCTACTAATAAGTTATTAGTTAGGTTGTAATAGTTATATATATACACAATATTTATATTTTATAATTGCAAAAAACTCAAATATCCTCCATATTTTGTTTATGTCGTGGCTATATACAATTTGCTGTTCATTTCATTCAATCATATTCATTATTAGTGAGTAACCATATATTTTACTGTATTTTTAGCCAATTAAATTATTACAGTAAGACCTAATTTAGAACTGTACACACTTTCATTTCTCTCTAACATCACATACGTGTGGGTTTTTAATAAGTCTGCTGGTCAACTTAAAGTTTTAGGATTAAACGTGACGTTAACTGGAGAAGCGATGTTGCGGCGCATGTCTGACCCTTTAGTATCTTTTTTTTGCCATGTCGCTTCTATAAGTTTAGCTCCGCCCCTTTAACCTTCTCCAACTTCGTCGGTCTCCAAGATACCAAGATTCTAGCACTGCAGGAGACACGACACAGCAGTAAGGTACTGTACAGGTTTACCTTTGCATTAAAATTTTTAGGGGCATTACATTAAGTTGTTTTATAGTTTAAACCATGAATATGCCTCAAAACACTTTCATTTATAGGAATTTTTCCCCATTCGCTGGTGTTCTAGGAACCTAGAATTTCAGGGGTCGACTGATATATAATATATATATATATAATATATATATATATATATATATATATATATATAATATATATTACATGCCGTACATATAGTTACATATTTATGTACAAACAATATTTAATTGTGCCTTGGAATACCAAAATATCCATCTATCCGAGTGTAGATTTGTGTTCAGTGTGCCATACCTGAAACAACATGGTGCGGTTCTTGTCTGTATCAGAAGGCTGAACGTTGTTAGGCGCGCTGGCGTGTCTCCTGCGTGTTGCCGCTTTGGCTCCTGCTTCTGGAATCTTCTGCAAGCCACCTGCCAAGCTGTTGCAGCGAGTGCGAAACTCCTGCTGCTCGAAGCGCGAATCCTCCTGGATGCATTCCGGGACAGCACTGCGTGTGCTGCCTGCCTTGTCATTTACCTCCGAGAGCGCAGCTTCCGGGAGCGTCGCGCTGAGCGGGTCGTCTCCCACGGTGAACATCAGCGGCGCCTCCACGGCACGCTGACCGTTGAGGAGGCGCAGGCGTCTTCGCTCCGACTCGTGCTGCCGAAACATGTCGATGCAGTCGTCGATCAGGGTGGAGGGTGCTTTCTTGTGGTTCACGGTCACCTTGCCGCAGTAAAGCACCTCAAACTTTTGCGAGTTGTAAAAGGACTCCTCGGCCTCTTGCTTGGGTTTGCTTTCCTCTTTGAGTGCACTTTTGGAGGCCTGCCGGATGCTGCTGATGACCTCGGATACCTGAAGATGAAGAACAGTGTTCGCTTTTTATTGCTGATCAAGGTCAACCAGGGACAGATTTCCATAAATACACCACAACGTGCAGGTTCGGTGGAGAGAAACAGGGTGATTTCAGGGTCATCTGCTTTCAGAGTGGTGCAGATAAAGCGACAAGAAAAACCTTCAGCCATTCACATTCGGATTGAAATGACGACGATAAAACTTGCATAAAGTCCACATTAAAGTCTTTATAAACAATTTCTAAAACATGGTCCAAAACCCCAAAAATATTTATTCGTAAGTTAACTGTGACCCATAGGATTTATTTTATTGTACTTATTTGCAGGAACTTTGTGATCTTCCACTTAATATGACAGGTGAAACAAAACAGGCCAAAAATATGAGCTCATGAAAGAACAAAGCCTGTGTTTTTTTGTCCTCTTTAATCTGTCACCCATTTGTCGGAGACTTGCATGTGACTGTTTTGCCATCTTTAACCAAATGTCAGTTAATGTTCACATAAACGAAAAAAATAGCTTTAAAACACTCACAAGGCTGATTGTATTTAAACCATTTGTTTGATGTGTACTGTTTTGAAGTTGATAATCTTGATAAATCCATGTGAAAGCTTAACTTTAAACTAAACTCAAAACTTTAAGAAGAATAAAGGTAAACCTGGATAACCAACATGGTGTTCAGACATGCAATACTCAGAGCAGCAAAACCAGACAGATTTTTTTCCATAAAGAGAAAGAGCTCTACAGCAAAAGTGATCATTATACAGTCTCATCCAAATGACTTTCAAAGAGCTGTCATTTCTTCCAACACGAACTGCAAACAAGGCTTTGCAAACAAATAAATCTGGTTTACATTAGCTAGACATGTCTCACCGGGGGAACACAAACAGCACTCTGGTGACAGAATTGGACCAGGAACTGGCCAGACTTGGAAGTGATAGAACAACATGCTAGAGGAACCAGAACAGTCTTCACACACACTCTACAAATGTCCATTTCACGGTCCTAATAATGATTAATATGCAAAGCTGCGTTCTAATATGCCAAAACCAGTGAGTGGTCAGTATACCAAATTCATCAGACAGCCTTATGGGTAAATGTCAGACAAAACATTCATACTTTAATGGACGTGAAGTTCCCGGAGCTGAGAAACACTGGGCTCCGGTCAACACCAAGGTCAAACGGATTACTTGTTCAAGGCGGCAATCGAGAGTAAACCAAACACAACTCCACGCTGTGCACACTCTTATCCTCACTGTTGAAGATAACAGGCTGCAGGCTTGTTTACCAAATGTATTCAACTTCATAAAATAAACACACATTCAGCAATTAAAGGTAAAGCTCATTGTCAATGGTTAAATGAGTAAATTATGACTTTCAGTAGCGTGACCATGACAACCTCTTGGCTACAGAACCATGTTAAAGGCCATGCAGTGTTGGAGCTGATAAACATTACACCACACCTTAGCAAGAATATTTGAGGCTACACACATCATTTTTAGCCAGGGAAGCAAGCAAAACATGGCGTAAGTACAATGATTCGTGGAGGCTTTACTTAAATCCAAGAAAGCCCATGGTGAAAAGCAACATGCCAGAACTCTCACTGACGTGCAAGAGCAAGAGAAAGGGTGTAGCTGTTCATGTTTAAACGACAGATGGCTAATATCCAAATATTACATAAAAAATGTAAGCAAATATCTGACATTGTCGGTGAAAAATGCGTGGGTTGAAATACGAGTAACAGAAACGTTTAAAGGGAAACATGCTCCATGTTACAATGAGGCCTGAATACAAAAAAGTAAGAAGTAGTATGGAGCCACGGAGCAAAATTAAGATTAAAAGCAGCAAATAGCAGCAGTAGACGATTTTATTTGCTGTTGTGCTTTTTAGGCAATGCTTTTATACATTATTGATATTTTTTTACTCTTTTTATATCAAGTCTGTTTGCTGGCTGTATTTTTCCATTCCATTATTACTCATAGAATTATTAGCTATATAGTCATCTGTAATTAAGTGTTTCACCTTAAATACTCAAATGATGTTTTTGTTTGTTTGCTTCTTATTTTTCAGAAAGAACAAGCCTACAGGAATTAATTTGTTCGAAGTGGAAATTCTAATTCAAAAGAAGCAACTATAAGCTTTAAAATATCAAAATAAAACATAAATAAAGGATTGTTAAACAATAGTAAAACAATAAATAAAAGATAGTTAAAAAATATGTTTATATTATATTATCTATCTATCTATATATAAATAAACATACATATATATACATATATATATATATATTATATATATATATATATATATATATATATATATATATATATATATATATATATATATGCTGTTGTTTAGGTGGCTAGGGCAGGGTTTTGGCCAAGTTTATTTCATGCTCAGTTGCTGCTGCTGCTCTCTGTAGTGTGTGTGTGTGTGTGTGTGTGTGTGTGTGTGGTGTGTGTGTGTGTGTGTGTGTGTGTCTCATGTTTCTGAGCTGTGTACAGGTCCCATACTGCAGCCAAAACAGAAACCTATGCTAAGGGTAATTGTGTAGACATGACTCGGATGGACACAGCAGTCTATTTATAGACCCCGGCACTCTATCTATTTCTCCCTCGTATATGCTTCTGACGAATTCTCAAGTATATTTTGGCGGTTATTCTTTTTATTATTTATTTTTTATTAGACAAACAAATTCAAAATTGTTTTCAAATAGACTGATGACAGAATCATGACACAGGTAACCTGATGTGTGTAAATACCCTGTGCAGATTTATTCTCTCAGAATACCACCACTGAGAATGCTGATCAACTGCACTGATGCAGGCCACAGTTCACTTTTACTGAGTACCGACTGACCTGCTTCCTCTTCAACTACTATAACCCAGTGCAACAACAATCAAATTATTTTTATTTGACTCATGCAAATGCATTTACAGTAAAATTGATTATATGAATAGATGATTTATATGTTTGCCAACTTTTTGGTGGGTCGCAATTCTGTAATTTTTTATTAATTTTTAGATAAATGTAGCTTACACACTATTAGCTACATGGACAAAAGTATCTGGACACTTGCATTTTCCAGCCTGACCTCCCCAATCTGTTACCACAAAGTTCAAAGCACACCACTGTATAAGTTGTCTTGGATGTAGAAATACATTTTCCCTTCATTTGAACTAGGAGACCCAAATATGACATATGGAATATGCCTTCAACAGTACTGAAAACTTTTGGCTTCCTCTATTTCATTACCTCTCTATGCTAATATCTTTGAATGAGAAAAAATCTAAACAATCACACTACGGCTGTAAAGATTCCTCGAGCAACTCTATTACAAAAAAATTGTCGAGGCAAGTTAATGATTTGTCCATTTAGCTAAACACGGAGCACTGTTTCCCGCGGACCATCATTACTGATGCATCACCAGCTAAATTTGGAGTGATGTGGACGGGGAACAAAAAAGGCTACAAAATGAAAAACTGGAGGAAGGTTTTGGATTCAGTTAACATATATATAGTAATTGATATACAGTGGTACCTCGGTCTACGTCGTTAATTCATTCCTCAGAAAGCGACTTTGACTGAATCCGATGTTAACTGAACTGAATTATCCCATTTGACTCCGGTCATGAATGGGGAACTAATTAGTGCGTGCCTCTAGGTGCCGCTTCAGGTGAATGCGACGGAAACTGAAGGAACCGACGTTAACCGACGCCAAATTCCTGACGTTAACTGAAGGCGACGTACACTGAGGTACCACTGTAAATAGTAATATAGAAGTTTATTTTTTTAATATTATTATTTATATTAACACAAGGATCAGATCTTTTTTTATATCAGCAAAAAAGGGGGGAGGAGATAAATAATTTGCTTTCCGTTTACGTTTATTTAATCAAACAAAATGGTCAAAATTTTTTTACTCAAGTAATGGTAATGTTGGTATGTTTTCATAGAAATGAGTCAATGGAAATCATTTTCATTATTCATTATTCATTCAATCTCATTAAGGTAAATACATCATCATTTCTGTCTTGGGGAAAGAAAAAAAAAAGTAAATTATTACTATATCTTCACATATCACATTTACTTCATTTTATTCCTGAATTTTTTTTTTTATTCAACGTTTCGAATTGAAAAACATATTGACCATCTGTGTGAGCAGGTGCACTGTTGCTGTGACTGAATTCAGAACGCTAGTGGCCAAGGGAGATATATTCATTCTGCCAAGTGTGAACAGCTATGTGTCTTGGCTGTCCGATTGTGATTTAAGACAGATGTCAATACCATGTGTGAACAGGACCTGTTACAACTTTGTTATTTCTAGAAGAAAAAGATGAAGAGGTAGGAATAGAAACGGTGTTTAGTGGTGCACATTCTGTGTGTGAAGAAAAGCTTATTTAGGAAATCATAACGGAAAAAAAAAAACTGAAGAATAAGGGTAGTGTCTATAACATCATTGAGGTCACTGTACCTATAATTGCACAAATAATAATTAAAAAAAAACAACTTATGTACATACGCTCTTTTATTCCCCGTTCATTGTGGTTATGAGAAGGAAATGTCTTGTGCTGTTGTCTGGGATCAGGGTGAGCATTTTAAGAGTACGTCTATAGCCGGCATTTCTAAAGAACCTGATAACCTGAAAAACCACTAGTCGGAAACACCTAAAATATGGGCTATGCCCTCTGGATTTGAAAGGTCAGATCAGATCAGTTGGTCAGCAGAATGTCAAAAAAGTCAGAAGGGTGTGGGAAAACAAGATATACATATATGCATGTAAAAGCATGCATGCAACGCCATAATTACAGCTCTTTTTCCTGGAATAGAAACATTTACATAGCTGTGCTCTTTACCAGGAGCAGGACTTCCAAACACTGCTTGCTTTATTTGTACAATTAGGGACAGTGTAATGATTGCAAGCTGTATTTGCTGCCTTCTCCCCCCAATGCTAGGAGAACAAGCACAGTCTATATAGATCATTGAGAATTTCTAGCTAGCCCAAGGATCTCATGTTTTGCCAAATTCTTAGATCTCTAAGAAACATTCAATATGTTCCGACTCAGAGGCAGTTAACAAACTTAAACACAGATAAACTTCTGTTCCCATTTTATTTCCGTTTAACACAAACAATCTAGAAAAAGTGTGGGTGCTTAATGACTTCACAGATATCTTATTATTCCTTACTATAAGGAAGCTCAAAGGCCTTGTTTTTCACATTAAAATGAAACATGATTTTGCATGATTGTGTTTGGTCAATTTATGAACTCCTCTGGCCCAACTTGAATTTGGAAAAACAGAACACACATATAAAACATGAGACAATTCAGTTTTTCACCAAGCATTCCTTACTCCTTGAGATTATCTGATCTGTTTTGTATAAATGAAAGCTGAGATGTTGCTTTCCAGCTCATATCTGTGCTGCTTTCTGACATTTTGTGTTATTTCTTGAGATCAGAAACAACAGGTTTCCTAAAACACATTCTAGATTAAACAGCCTTGGGTGTCATCAATTGAATGTGTTTTTGACGTTTAAAGGGTTTTGCTACCATAGAAAAGGCTTGGCCACATGTCCAGTAGAAGCTAAGACGAGGGAAATTCCTCGCTGTCTATCTGGCATTCCCTGTAAACCAGCCAGTTTTTCTCGCATGACGACTCGATCAAGAGTTGCTTGTGTGGTGTTTCTGAGTTCTGCATGCACTAACATGAAGGGGTTTTTTCCAGGAACTGATCCCCCTGGCTCATATTCACCTACCAAATCACTTAATTCATACACAACAACCATGCAATTCATCTGAAACCATGTGTTGCATGGCTACTTTTTACATGGATAGGGTTCTCTGTGCACACGACCAGCTTAATAACTTAACTAGCAAGTAAAATTGCTAGATTCTTTCACCAGCATTTGACAGTTGAATGTATTTGTTTTGAGCAGTTACATGTATGCACACACTCACCTTTAAGTTTTACATAAAACTTTCACTATATGTCAGCCTAACCTGCACAACAATCAATAGAGTAGTTGATGACATAACAGGTTGCAAGTCTATAATACATTTGGCAGGACACAGACCTCCACATCCAAACAGAGACAATGTCCACATAACGGAAGTGGTTTGTGTGTTCAGAATTAAACTCTCAGGACACATTGTCAAACAGTGCCAGTGACCGAAAGAAAACCGAGCATAACTTTGAGTACTAAATAACTTTTGAATAAAAGTTTGCTAAAATATTTTGGATAACTATGAATTACTGAACAAAGGATAGAACAATGTTTTTTCCCAAAAAATATGCAGTGTTTCTTCTTGATCAAAACATATTAACATTTCACATTGTCGGGAACAGCAAAAACAGTATTTAAACATTATGGTTTTAAAAACCAGCATGCATATATATATATATATATATATATATATATATATATATATATATATATATATATATATATATATATATATATATATATATATATAGATATATATATAGATGAGAGAGTAAATAGAGAGAGAGATGGGCGAGAGGGAAGAGAGAGAGAGAGAGAGAGAGAGAGAGAGAGAGAGAGAGAGAGAGAGAGAGAGAGAGAGATGAGGAAGAAGGGCGAGAGAGAGAGAGAGATGAGAGAGAGATGAGAGGAGAGAGAGAGAGAGAGAGAGATTAAAGCCCTTTTGCTGTCTAATCACTCGTCTATGATGTCTAGCAATTTGTCCAAAAACATACATTTAAATGTTAACTTGCATTTTCTTTTTTCTTTTTTTTTATAAAAAGGCTTTGGGGCCTGTGTAACCTACAAGGGTGTGAGTTAGTGTGCGTGTCAAAGTTGTTGACGCGTGAATGAGAAGTGAGGCATCAAAAGCACTCTGTGCTTATCTTAGTGCAACGGCCATATTTTCATTTCAGCATTTAATAAACAGCTCTGATTAAAAAGGAATAAAAGGAAATATGTGCAACGGGGATTAAACGGAATGGGGTGGCAACAGATGTGTTTGTGGAGAACACGCACCTGGTCGGGGTCGCACGCTTTGAACACATGGCAGGCCATTTCACACTCCGGGTCGTCCGGCTGGCTGCGGATGAGGTAGGCGAAGTAGGCGAGGTCATGGCTGTTGTGGATGAAACGAGAGATGAACTGCGCCTTGTGCTCGAATATAAAGACCGACGCGACGTTGCTGTTCGCGGGCACGCAGCGGATCACCGGGGGGCTCAGGGACAACTGGACCTGCCGGGCCGGAACCGGACCGCACTCGCTCTTCCGGCGGATTTCGGCCACGAGCCACGGAAGCATGGGCAACGTGGTTCGTCGGTCCAGCGCGCTGCAGCCCACGTAGCACAGCGAGAAGCTCCGGTCCTTCGTTCCTTTCCCTCTGCCTTTGTCCTCCGCCGCCTCCATGTCCACCTCCCGACTCAAACCAGGGCAAAATGGAACTAAACTCTAAACGACACCTGGATCTCTCCCGTGCAACAAATCACCATGGAGCGGGATTGCTTGTACCTCGTCCTGTCCCGCGGATCCCCAACAGCTCTCTGCAAAATCTTAGCGCGATGGAGCCCCAGGCGTCCCGCATGGAGCTGGGGCGAACGAGTTGTTGTACTCCCTCCCCGCCAAAAAAAAGGTTTCTGGCCACCTGGAGTTATTTTTTCACGCATGCATTGAGAAGGTCTGGAGTGCGAGCTAAAGTTGGTGAAGTTCAGAGCTCTGAAACGTGGCGCGTGTAAACACACCACAACAGAGCAGCGGCGCAGGCACCGTGGAGTCTCCTGCTACACACCTACAGCTCGGAGACACGCCACTGACACCTCGTTTACTTCACACTTCTGGAGTCCATCCTTTTTTCTAGCTTGTTTTGCGTTAGTGTCCCAAGCGTCCTTCTTGTATTTATTGTCCTTTCTTCGCTGCCATTGACCGCAGCAGCAGCGCCGCGTCGTCCTCTTCGGCCAGGCTGCAGCTCCAGGAGGCGTGGCTCTAACTGTGGAGTGGAGGCGGAACCTATCCACAGACCCATGTCCCAAATCACACTCTTTTCTACATTTCTACTGCTGATCTCTTGATTTTAATTTGCTCTAAATCATTTTGCATACTCTTCCCTTAAAAGTATCAAAATTAATCTATTTGCAGTACAGATATGAACTACAAGCAAAGGTTTATGACGTGTTTTTGGAGGCGTGGCCGCCATAGGGCTTGGCAGCCTCAGTGTGCGATCCAACACGAAGCAACATTTTCATTTTATAATGTCAGTACGAATT
Organism: Kryptopterus vitreolus; assembly: GCA_030449085.1. Taxonomy (NCBI): domain Eukaryota; kingdom Metazoa; phylum Chordata; class Actinopteri; order Siluriformes; family Siluridae; genus Kryptopterus; species Kryptopterus vitreolus. The sequence continues at coordinate 15,396,773 of JACRUU010000011.1, read as the reverse complement.
CCTTCATTTGTGGAATGAAAGTTAATACAATATGTTTAACAATAACCTATGTGCACCGTATACATTTATATGGCATTATCTCCTATATCATTTCTTTTTTCAGCGCACAATTTTCTCCCATTGTTTTTGTTTACATAAAAATGATTGTTTATTATTCATTTAAAAAATACTAATGACTTTCAGATTGGGTGCCATGGAGGATTTACTGATCATTTTTTTTTCAAACAATTTTTTTCCATTTCACATCAGCTCTAAAAAAAATTCATCGTATGTACTTTATTTTATTATGTATATTAGATGTCAATTTTTCTTTTGTCAGTTTGTATCTGCTTTTTCTTTGCAATCTAATGTTTAGTCTTTCCCTTTTGTTCCATCAGTTCTTGTTTATAGCCAATGTAATACTTTTTTCCTATTTTCGTGCATTTTGTTTCTTGGCTTCACATTTCCAGAGAGAATCATTGCCTTGGATATGAATGGAACTATCACACCCAATGTAATTAAATGTGGTGCTCCGGACAATCAGGACAGAGTATCAGTAATGTCATTTCATTTTTAGACAACTTCCATTAGGCCTTAAAAAAAATCCACTCCCTTCCTCCAGCTTCAGTATATTGTCTAGGGCCAACTTTTATAAGGTTCAGGACCAGCTTTTTTCTTTCTGTCATCACTCTGCTGACCTCTACACTATTACTAGGACTTTGATGGCCCACTGATGTTTTGTTGATTATACAGGCAGTAATCATTGTGTAGTTTAACTTAACTCTGTCTATTCTGAACCATCTGATTAATTCTCTGTCCCCCTGAATCATCTAATTATATACCATGTTATACCATCTATAACTTTTCTACAGTTTTACATATAATGTACATATATCACATGGAAAATGTAATATTTAATATTTCAATATAATAAAATATTAATTTTCTTCTTCTACTTTCAGCTACACCCTGTAGGGGTCGCCACAGCCGATCATCGTTTTACATATCACCCTGTACTCAACATCTGCCCCTTTCACCCCAACTATCTACATGTCTTCCCTCACCACATCCATAAACCTCCTCCTCCATCCTCAGCATTCTTCTCCCTATGCTCCCTCCGCTGCACATGTCCAAACTACCCTCCCTCGTCTCCAAAACATCCTACATGTGCTGTTCTAATCCTGTCCATCCTCACCACTCCCAATGAAAATCTCAACATCTTCAAATATTATTTATATTTATAATTATAATATATTTATTTCTTGTGCATATCTTATCATATTTATATGTGATTTCAAATGGTGCAAACTTCTGGTAATTGTCCCTAGACAATGCAATGACAGTAATGTATATATCTGTAATTCCCAAGTCCCTAGTTTGATCAGGAGCTTTGGTTAGAACCTGTCCAAATTCTGCTTGATTTGTCCATGTCCTCCAGGTTGCTCCCAAAACCACGCCAGCTGGTGGAATGTTGTTGTTGTTAATGTTCAGGAGTCTGCATGTCAGCTATAGGCTCCAGATCCACAATTATCTAGGTTAAAGTAGGCATTGAAGATGCATGCCTGAATCATTGTTGGCCACACAACTAATAAATATAATGAAGATAAATTGATTCAAGTCATTTAAGAAAAGATGTAAAATATTAAACAAAAAGATCATATCCAACAAGCGCAGTTGAAAAGGCACAATGAGAGGAGATATGTATTTAGCTATCTATTAATTTAGCCTGTTCCTCTGTTGTGCAAGCAGGTGTAAAGCATGTTGTAATGGATAGCATAGTCGGTCGGATAAAAAGCAGGGTCATGGCAGACTATGATCATTTTTGTTTTGCATTGATCTTGCTTACTTTCAGCAATTCATAACCACATTCTTTAATACAGGAAATATACATTTGTTTCAAATACAAAACATTTCTTTTCATTCGTAATGGTTAATGTTCAAATGCATAGGCTTTAATAAAAAAATCTTGACATCGCTACCTAAAACATAGAAAGCATACCTCTACTAAAGCTCTATTTGTAATAAGACGCCATGGAGGCAAGCTCTCTTACTCCCAGAAATAGATAAAATATGCAAGACATGTAACCCCATCGAAGCCACCCTGTGGCTGTGTGGCTTTCCACACTGCAAGAGCTCATCTGTTGTGTGCCCTTTTTTTTGGGTTAGGATGACAAATATAGAAACACAACAAATTGTTGTTTTAATGTCTTATTCACTGCATTCCAGTAGTAAATCAGTGGACTGGCAGCATCAACAACCAATATAGGACAGAATTTTACTTGGAGTGTTATTTCAAAGCGTACATAGTAATTATATTATTAACTATTCTACAACTGCAATGATACCACTAGCACTATGAATTTAGTTACAAAAGCTTTTTTTTTTACACATATTGGTGAAAAGGTGTGCAAGAAAGAACTTATCCTGCACACCCCAGCCTGTACTTATGTTCTCTATAATCCCACTTTATTAATATCAAATAATAAGTAAACAATTAAGTATTAAATAAGTATTCAGTATAATAAGTATTTATTATAATAAGTATTTACTATATTAGTTCAAAGTCAGCTTTTTGTGAACCATTTTACTGTTCAGGCTGGACATTCACATGGTTTCAAATCTCCATTTGGACAGATTTTGAAGGTATCATTAGATAAATACTATTACTAATGCAAGGAATGTGTTTTAGTCAAACTTTATTAAGTGTTTATAACAAATAATAGGACAGCACAGTTAATTATCCCACTATGGATTAGTTACAGAGCACAAATACATACCAAACGTAAATACAGCGAATGCTGAAAGGCTACCGAGTGGAAACGCTTACACGGTTTCCAAAACAGAAGCGATTTCTTTGAACTGTCTGTAGAAGTTCTGTTTTCAAAAAAGAGAGAATAAAAAGACAGCTGTAAAACACGGTTCATTATTTAATAAATGGTATTAACAAATACAAGGAATTCAGCACACCTGGAACTGAAGAACCGTCATCTCAAAGGACTTGTAGGAAATCTCTCCAGATGTGTCTGTGATTTTCATCAGGACAGATATGTAAGGGGAGTTGAGTGAGCGACATGTGTCGGAGCTCACTGCCATCCCCAGCTTCCAGTGGATATCTACCAGCTACGAGAGAACAAAGATTTTCTTGCGCACAATTGTTTTGACCTGATTTTTGCTCTAAGAGGACACGCCATGTCTATCTGACATCGCTTCGTGGATGAGCGTTCATCAGCTCAAACTCAACCCGAAGAAAACGGAACTGCTGGTGATCCCAGGCGATTCATCTCCTGGTCAGGATCTCAGCATAACTCTCCATAACTCTCTACTTTCTCCCTCCACCACTGCTCGCAATCTTGGGGTAACTATGGACAATCAATTATCTTTCTCTTCCCATATTGCTAACGTTACTCGCTCTTGTCGTCACCTTCTGTACAACATCAGAAGGATTCGACCATTTTTATCCACACAGGCTGCTCAGGTCCTGGTTCAGTCTTACGTCATCTCGAGACTGGACTAGTGTAACTCTGCAGGTTCTACCTCAGAACGCTATTCGTCCACTGCAAATGATTCAAAATGCATCTGCGCGACTCGTGTTCAACCTGCCTAAATTTTCTCACACCACCCCACTGCTGCGCTCGCTCCGCTGGCTTCCTGTAGCTGCTCACACGCATCAGATTCAAAACACTGACGCTCGCCTACAAAGCCAAAAATGGATCTGTACCGTCATACCTGCGAAACCTCATCACCTCCCGTAGCGCACCTCGCTGCCTGAGAGCATCTAGCACTGCTCGCCTGGTTCCACCGTCTCTCAGGGTAAAAGGTAAGACCAGCTCAAGGCTCTTCTCTGTTCTGGCACCGAGGTGGTGGAACGAATTTCCACTGGAGGTCCGAACAACAGAGACACTATCTACCTTCAAACGCCGATTGAAGATATACCTCTTCCAACAACACCTATCCTAACATTTCTTTTATTCTCCTTTTATATCTCACTGTCCAGAAATCCGTTAAAAAAATTATAAAGTAAAAAATAAGTCAACTGTCTATGCTTGTGTACTTAAGTTTGTATTTACCCTTCATGAATAAATCATATCCTTAGACTTCTTGTACGTCGCTCTGGATAAGGGCGTCTGCTAAACACTTCAAATGTAAATGTAAATGTGACAGCCTAGCACTTGAACACACTCTGTTACCCTGTATGACATGATGCACATATACACTGGCGAATTATACTGTTATATCCTCTCCCTCCAAATCTGTGGAACGCTAGTTGCGCCACCTAGTGGCAAAATATCCTATGGCAACCAATACTAAAAGGTCTACTTATGACTTTATAATACAGCATCTGGTGACTTACTATTATTTGGAATGAATGCAAGATATGTACCGTATGTTCCAAGTAGTGATATGCCAATTCCACTTAAATCTCTGTCTTAAAAATATAATTTTTCGATACAAAGTTAAGATATATTTGATTACAAAATAAACTTTATTTTAACTGCCATAATGAATTATCACCGAACATAGCTGCAGACTTTTTTCAAGGCTTTATTTTCAAAGAACTTGCAGTCTGTAGGTTATATAGTGTTAATCAATATAAATAAAATATTAATGGCATTAATGGATGGTGCTTGAAGGACACACAGTGTGACCCAGGAAGAAATTTGAGTTTGAATTATGATGTGATTTAATAGTGACATACCTGACCAATGATGCCTACAGTCTGCAGTTCCTGGTGTGCTTGTACGAGAGAGCCATGATCTGTCCACAGCTGGTGCATGACTTGTAAGGCAGATTTGGACCATTTTGAATTACCGTCTCCTAATTTAGCGACCAGACCATCTGCAGTGAGGTTAGTCTTTGCAGCAGACCTAGAAGAAAAATGTTAATGACAGAAAAAGTTTGCAAACAGACAAAGCAAGCTTTGTATCTACCAGCAGGTTATCCATATGTTACAAGCACCAAAAAGGTAAGTGGCCCTGTTTTATAATCAATATATAATATCAATATGAAATTCTGTCAAATATTAAATTCAAGCAACCAAAAACTACGATCTGTTTACAAAGGATCCGTTTTATGCATTAACCATCGAACATTTCTGTTAGAGATCACATTGTATTGCTTCGCAAACTCATTCATGTGCATTTGAACTGCACCGTTCATTGCCATTGTTACTGTTAGGTAGGTGGTAGCCCAGTGGTTAAGGCAATGGGCTCTGGACCAGAAGGTTTAAATCCCAGCACCACAGAGCTGCCACTAGTGGGCCCTTGAGCAAGGCCCTTAACACTCAGCTGCTCAGTTGTAAGTTTATATTTTTTCTTATTTTTTTACTTATAGCCCTTTTCTCTAATGCACACATTTCTTAATGGTCGACAATGTTTACAATTCACTGCAAGTTGTATTGTGCACGTAATGTTTGAGACAAAAAATAAATCTTGAATTTGATCAAATTTGGAAATACCTTACCTAAGATGAAATGACAGCAGCCTAATAATATCCTGAACAGCTTTGCAGTCAAGGTTTATCCCGGCTCTTTGAAATCTCTGCCGAATAATAAATGAAAGTATGGAGAAACGCGTGTCATTGTTGCAAAACAAGGCAAAATTCAGATGCACATGCAGCGCTCAACTGACCTGGTAGTTTTCAACCACATCTACTGCACTACGTTTTCCTTCAAGATGCAGCAGAATCTCGTGACACTGGAACAATAAACAATTAGGTCCGATTTGTATTCAAATCAAGCTGCCCAAGCCCTGATCTCAACCCCCGACAACACAGATTGGACACCAGGCCTCCTCATGTAACATCAGCACCAGACCTCACTGGTGATCTAAAGGCTGAACACTAGACTAGTGCTAAAATCTAGAGTAAGCCTTTATCAAAAATGCTAAAATGATCCATAGCACCTGAACATGACACAAATAACATCACATATCATAACCAGTGTTGAAGTCGTTTAGTTTGCCCACTTCTGGCTCATTTATCCATTCATCAAACGGATGCTTACTCTTCGTCCTCCACAAATTAATCTACAGTAGGTAGTTTTGTACTTAAATTAGCAATTGCGATAGGCACAGCCTAAGCGTTTGTCCTTAATGACATTTTCCCCTTACATTGCGTTTACTTTTATACTTTAAATAACCAGTATTTTTACACTTTTACTTGAGTAAAAAGCTTGAACTGATACTTTAAATTCCACAGAAGTCTTTTTAAGCCCAAGTATCTATACTCCTACCTGAGTAATGAATGGGAGGTCTTTTGACATCCATATCCTATCCACCATATATCGTATAAATTTACAGCAAATACATCCGACTCATTATTTAATTAAATTGAGGGAAAAGACACAAAGCATGGTGCTTACTGTTCCTTCAAACACCTCCGGTGACAGTTTTGCAATGTTCTCAACTACAGCCACGTCTGGGGGAAAAAAAACAATTTGAAAAAATACTTGAAAGACTTGCAAAATACAGAATATTTTATTTATTAAATGTTAAAGTGCAATGCAGGTATCTAAGAGACACAAACATGAATGACACTATACAGCTCATTGGAATAATACGTGTAATCCATCCATGTAACATGGAAGAAAAAAAGTGAAGTGTAATTACAGTACAGTCTACACAACTGTGGACGCCATACCATAGAAATAACATTTTAATAATATGTTATCACATAACGATATTTAGAAATTGTGCAATTTAAGTCAGCTCACTTTTATTTGTATAGCTTTACAGAGATAAGGTTATGAAATTGGAATGTATAGTTGGAATGGAATGGAAAGTTTAGTGGCTATATGTTTGCTCCCTATAAGTTCAGCCCTAATAAGTAAAATGTTAATAGATGTAATATTATAACCTGGGTTTTTTTAAGTAAAAATACAATAACTATATTTTTAACAGAAATGATCTCACCAGATGATAACGCCATCCTCAAGACGGTATCGCGCTACCTTGAAAAAACGGCATTAAACAAATCGATTCAGGATTGTGAGTCTAAACAAGCGCCGGTAGATATTAAAAGCAAATGGCACGGTTTGTGTGTATTATTATATAATATTTAATTAACAAATATTCACTGTATGGTAAGTCTTCCTCGCTAACCGAAACATAGGCTACTTCCGTATACGTCATTACATACCTGTCATTGATTGGTGTAAATTGTGATGTGTTCCTACCTACTTTTTGTAGCTGATAGTAAAAATATTAAGAATGTTATGAACACGTTCCCTGTCTATGTACAAATGTGTGTGTTTTTTTATATAAATGATGCAAATCAGGTTAATATGAATTGAAATCAATTTAGACACCAAACAACCAGGGACGTTGATGTTTTATATTAGGATTGGTTTGAATACAGCGCCATCTGCTGGTTATTCTGTGAAATAATAATCCACCATTCTGTACTAAATAGTAATACTCGGGACTCGTTGGTATTTTTAGGTAATTCCCTGTATGCCAATAATTTTGTTAAAGCCCATTTTGGTGATTGGTGTACACATTCGGATATGGATAAAGACGTAAAAATACAACAAACTAAAGTAGAGATTCCAATATGGTATAGCATAGATTATACCATGGAGTATGAGTGTTTTAATAAACCTAATGGCACTCATGATGTAGGGAACTTGTACTGGTAATTGTGCCACTATTTGGTATTTAGATAAGAAATCTGCCTGGGAATCAGATATGTCTCTTAGGGCACCAAAACATCTGGCTCAAGGGTTAAGGAAAGGGATCAAAATAGTCTTAGAAAATTGTGTGAATCAGACTATCATACCACCATCAATAGAGATATATGGAGAGTTAAACTATAGTAGTAGCTGATTTCTTTTGGGTTTGTGGCGAAGAGCGCCTTTTGGCTTCTTTACCCTTAGGGTGGAAAGGAACATGTACAAGAGTAAGACTACGTCAGGAGGTTAACATCATACAGTGGGAAGAACATAGGAAGCGGGATAAAAGAGCTTACGAACCAGATCCTAGTGTATACTTGGATGCAATTGGTCAACCTAGAGGTATACCAAATGAATTTAAGGCAAGAGATGAAATTAAGTTAGGATTTGAACCAATACTTATATGGATTACTCCAAACAAAAATGCGGAATAGATTAATTATATTTACTATAATTATACAGATGATGCTTTAACTACATTAGGTGAACAATTAGCTGCAACAAGTGCAATGACATGGCAAAATAGACAGGCTCTTGAGTGGTTGTTAGCAGATAAAGGAGGTGTATGTGTACTGTTTGGTGACCAATGTTGTACATATATCCCGAATAATACAGCTCCTGATGGTACATTCTCTAGGGCACATATGTCAAGGCCAAGGCCCGCGGGCCAAATCAGGCCCGCGAGTGGGTTTTATTTGGCCCGCGTGATGATATTAATTTATTATTAGATCCGGCCCGCGGGCTGCTGCAAGCCAGCAGCCCGCAGATATTATGTACGCACCAAAACGTGACGCACCGAGCGGGAGGCGGCTTCATTTCCTTATTTATTAGCGGTCATTAGCATAACGACATAGCAAAAAGCCTACCCATCAACAATGGCAAAACGGAAGGTGGACACTGAGAAACGGGGGTTTCAAACAAGGTGGGAGTCTGAGTACATGTTCACGGACGTCGCTGGAAAACCCGTGTGCCTTCTGTGTGGAGAAAGTGTGGCGGTGATGAAAGAGTATAATCTGAGACGGCATCATGAAACAAAACACGCAGACAAAAATGAGAATATGGACATGGAACAAAGGCTACAGAAGGTGGAGGAATTAAAACGAGGCCTCAAATCTCGCCAGGGTCTGTACAGAAAAGCCAAATCACAAAGCGAGGCTGCAGTCAAGGCCAGTTTTATTTTAGCAGAGGAGATCGCTAAATCATCCCGGCCGTTTCCAGAGGGGGACTTCATAAAAGACTGTATGCTTAAAGTTTGTGACGAAGTTTGCCCAGGAAAACGTCACAGCCTCAAAAAAGTGAACATTACTGTGCAATAACATAGAGTTTTACTCTGTTCAAATTTAAAAGTTAAATAATATTTGTTTTCACTGCACATATGACTTTTCCTTGAAGAAAGTCTTGTTTCTGGTTCATAGATTTTTGTACTTTATTTTATTGTATTTCAATGCAACATATATATATATTTTTATCAGTGGAGTGAATGGCAGAAAATTGCTGATATTATTTATTTCTTTGACGTTGCTTAAATTCAGCCCACTTTTGCTAAATGAGATAAATATAGCTGATGGTGCCTTGAATAATATCACTTTGTTCATTTAATGTTCATGTTGTGAGGTGTTTTTGTATTGACATATTTGTCTTTTGTGCCAGCCTGTTGAAAATTAAAAATTACTGACAGAGTCATAAGAAAATATTGCTTTATTTATCTAATCGTAATATATTTGTTAGGTTTTCAGTAGGTCAAATTTGCTCTAGGGCTATGCAGAAATGAAAAAAAAAATCTAAGGATGGAAACTGCAACTAATGCTGGAAGAGATGATAAAATGTGGGACTGGCTAGACACATTAGGAACACATTAAAGAACAAAATCCAAACAACACCATCGTGTTTAGTAGATAGAATTGTACATTAAACTGCTTTAAAATGCTCAAAATAACTACTTTGTTAGACAAATTAAATTCTGAAATGAATTTACACATTATATATTTACGTTGTATTTTAGTTTAATAATGCAAATTCTTCTGATGCCTTTCAAACATTTTCTTGGTTATGAAAGTTTTTTTTTAAACATGTTATAACCTTTTGTTTACAATCTTTTGTTAACAAACATTTATAAATTCCACATTTTTATCGCCAATAAATCAGCTCAACTTTTATAATCAGCTATCGCCTTCAGAATATACAGAGGAAAAAAAGTTCTTGTAGCTTAAATACAAATCACGTGTTCCTTCAAGTTTGAATAAGTTTATTTAATATTTAAAACAAGATACAGATCAGAAACAGGTAGAAATTAGACACATATGGTATTGAGGGGGAAAAAAAGCGAGATGTGACACAGAAGACTGACTTAATGATTGTATTCATGCCATGTTTTACACGCCAAAGATAACCCTGAGGTCTGCTAATGACAGCTTGGTGAAAGACGATCCAGTTCCAGACAGGACTTTCTGGGCCAGCTCCTTCTTTTTCTCTTGCAGAGAGGAAATCTTATCTTCGACCGTGCCCTCGCATACAAACCTGTAAAACAAACATATACAATAACGTATGGCAACAAAAGAAAGAGGGAGAGAGAAAAAAACGCTACCACACACAATAGAGAAGTATAAGCCTGACCTATGAATGGTGACATCACGGCATTGTCCCACTCTATAGATCCTGTCACAGGCCTGGTCCTCCAGAGCAGGGTTCCTGTACAAAAAAAAAAAAAGCTACTCCTTAAATCCTGTTTATATGCACTTAATTAAAATTTCACCATTCAAAGTTCTTTTAGACACCAACATCCACTTCTTCTGGCTAGCCTGTAATTACAACAGTTTAATGGAATAGTGGAGCTTAAAGCACTCTAATGGACAACAAATTACACACTTAGCGGAATTTATGCTGTCAAGAAGTCCATTACATAAACCACCCTTTTCTCTCCACCTACCCCCTGGACAAATATTTTAGAAATTAAACACAACAGGACACACTGCAACTGAACACTAATCAATGATGAGGACGCAAAGCGGAGTTACCGTTACTACCCCAAGGGTGATTATTTTCCAATAACAGCAAGTTACTACACTTGTGCCTTATAAACCTCTATTTATTTCTCTCTCAAGTTAATAAAACAACATTTTCTTGGATAATAGACAACAGAGTCTAATTGTTTTACTGTACTTTTGCTATATACTTCCTGTGTAAATAGAACAATCTATTACAGACCTTGAATCGTCTGACAGAACAGTCTATGTTAGAGCGAATACACTTGTATAAGGTCTTACCAGTGCATGTCTATGAGGAAGAGATGATTCCCACCAGTCAGATTGATTCCCACACCTCCAGCACATAAAGACACAAGCATTACCTGCAGAAGACATTGCTTTAGATAAACAGCCTTAATTTACACACACACACATTTAAACAATGTTTAGTATTAATGGGCGTACAGTAAAGTGTGTAGAATGTCATTTTCTTATAAGTTAAACTCTGGTGTGCTAGAAAGACCCTAATGACCCACAGTAGAGGGTAGCTCAGTGGTCTAGAGCGCTGGTCTGCTGATCGGAAGATCAGGGTTCGAGCTCCGATATTGTCAAGATGACGCCCTTGGGTCCTTGAGCAAGACCCTTAAACCCTCTGTGCCATATCATGGCTGACCCTGCGCTCTGACCCCAGGTACTGAACAACAATCTGGGATATGCGAAGAAAGAATTTCGCTGTGCTGTAATGTATATGTGACAAATAAAGGTTATTCTTCTAAAATTATTCTAGAGCGCACTTATTAGGCATAAGTGATTCGTGCACTATATGGAAACACACCTGAGGTCCTTTGGGGTTAGTGTTAAAGTCCTCCACCAGGTCCATACGCCGCTTTGGATTCACTGTACCATCAATGACACTGAATTGCAGATCCAGGTTCTTCAAATGAACAGCTACAATGTGCAGCATACTCGTCCACTGGGACACAATCACACTGCCACACACACACACCCGTTAGCCTTACAGCACTAAAATTCGACAACCCGTAATAGAAATGCAATGTGATCATTATCTGTTGATTAGGAGAAAAATATGCTGAGGGGGAAAAAAAATGGACCTTTTCTGATTTTTCTTACGGATTTCCTTTAATTCCGTGAGGACTGCTGAAATCTAAACGGCAAGAAACATAATGATGATATATATATACAGCGTGACAAAATTGTTGGTACCCTTTGGTCAATGAAAGAAAAAAAGAAATGGTCACAGAAATAACTTTAATCTGACAAAAGTAATAATAAATAAAAATTCTATAAATGTAACCAATGAAAGTCAGACATTGTTTTTCAACCATGCTTCAACAGAATTATGTAAAAAAATAAACTCATGAAACAGGCATGGACAAAAATGATGGTACCCCTAACTTAAATTTTGTGCGCAACCTTTTGAGGCAATCACTGCAATCAAACGCTTCCTGTAACTGTCAATGAGACATCTGCACCTCTCAGCAGGTATTTTGGCCCACTCCTCATGAGCAAACTGCTCCAGTTGTGTCCGGTTTGAAGGGTGCCTTTTCCACTGCATGTTTCAGCTCCTTCCAAAGATGCTCAATAGGATTGAGGTCAGGGCTCATGACGGCCACTTTAGAATTAGTCCAATTTTTTCCTCTTAGCCATTCTTGGGTGTTTTTAGCTGTGTGTTTTGGGTCATTTCTGTTGCAAGACCCATGACCTGCGATGAGACCAAGCTTTCTGACACTGGCTAGTATTTCTCTCTAGAATTCCTTGATAGCTTGAGATTTCATTGTACCCTGCACGTTTCAAGACACCCTGTGCCAGACGCAGCAAAGCAGCCCCAGAACTAACAGAGCCTCCTCCATGTTTCACAATAGGGACAGTTGTTCTTTTCTTGATATGCTTCATTTTTTTGCTGTGAACATACACATGTGCCTTGGCAAAAACTTCATTTTTGTCTCATCTGTCCACAGGACATTCTCCCAGAAGCTTTGTGGCTTGCAAACATGTAGTTTGGCATATTCCAGTCTTGCTTTTTTATGATTCGTTTTCAAAATGGTGTCCTCCTTGGTCGTCTCCCATGTAGTCCACTTTGGCTCAAACAACGACGGATGGTGCGATCTGACACTGATGTTCCTTGACAGAAGTTCACCTTGAATCTCTTTAAAAGTCTTTCTAGGCTCTTTTGTTACCATCGGATTATCCGTCTCTTAGATTTGTCATCAATTTTCCTCCTGCGGCCACGTCCAGGGAGGTTGGCTACAGTCCCATGGATCTTAAACTTCTGAATAATATGCAACTGTACTCACAGGAAATCTAGTTGCTTGGAGATGGTCTTATAGCCTTTACCTTTAAATGCTTGTCTAAAATTTCTTTCTGATCTCTTGGACAGCTCTTTCCTTTGCTTCCTTGGTCCATGTGAGTTGGTACACACCATTCACCAAACAACACAGTGATTACCTGGAGCCATATATATAGGCCCAATGGCTGATTCAAGGTTTAGACACCTGTGATGCTAATTAGTGGACACACCTTCAATTAACATGTCCCTTTGGTCACAAATTTTCTGTGTTTTCTATGGGGGTACCATCATTTTTGTCCATGCCTGTTTCATGAGTTTATTTTTTTACATAATTCTGTTGAAGCATGGTTGAAAAACAATTGTCTGACTTTCATTGGTTAACATTTATAGAATTTTTATTTATATACTTTTGTCAGATAAAGTTATTTCTGTGACCATTGTACTTTTTCTTTATGACCAAATACCAACAATTTTGTAACGTATATATATATATATATATATATATAAATATATAAATAATATACCCATCAGAAACGATCATGAAACCTTATGAAAACTCATATCTAACGATTATTTCAGAATCTGTTATTTTGGCGCTCACCTTTGTGCTCTCCCGACACACCTCAAAAATCTCAGAGCGGAACCGGCTGCCGTTGAGGGAAACAGTGGCTTTGGGGTCGGAGGCGGAAGATTCCGACAAAGACAGGGCACACAGCTGCTCCTCCAGAGACAGAGCAATCCCGTCTCCCTGCAGCTCCGACTGATCCAGCGTCTGACCGATAAACACACACAAACTAACGTTAGACTGACTATCAAGCATGAAGTGTATATACGGTACATGTATGTATGAACGTGACCTTCTTCAGCAGTGACAGGTGGCAGCAGCATTGCCTGAGGCGCAGCAACAGAGACAGGATATGGATGGTGCTGGAAACCTGACGTTGCTGAGAAGAGGAGACAGAATCTGGCTGGGACATTCCAAACTCCCGCGCCACTGAAACACACACAAGAAACTTGTAAATGGACAAGAAGGAGTCTTTAACACTGCCGTGAAAAATACAAACAAACATTCTCTAAACCTTTATCAAAGGGATTGCTGCCATCTCCTGTTTTTTGGTCTCCTCCCTCATGCCTCCTGAGATAGGACTGCAGGGTGGACCTGAGGAGAAACTCAGCTTAATGTTATACCCAGTCCAGCATGTGGTTTTAGAGAGAGGAGTGTAACGCGAGAAGCCGTACCTGGACTGTGCGAACACCACATCGTAAACGGACTGCTCGTCCTCTGACAGCTTTACCCTGTGAACTTTACAGCAGCGCTCAGGCAGAGACACCTACCACAGCAGGAGTAAAGAGGGTTTGTTGATAGTTGAACTATTAGCAGACTGGTACGTACGCTATACAGACAAAAGTATTGGGACACCTGGAAGATCTTGAGTGACCTGCTAGAGAGATCTGCTCTTAACACCAGAGAACCCCTTTGATATGGGACTGGAAAACTGGCTGCACTCCAGGCCTCCTCACCCTACATCCTTGTGGCCAACAACAACAAATTTCATATTCCCAGAAGAGTGGATTGGAATTATAAGAGCAAATGAGGACTAAATATGGAATGTGATGCTCACCAAATCACATACTATACTTATGACCAGATGCCCGGAAACCTTTGGCCATATTGTGTGCCTGGCCTAAAGTTTGTGGGCACTAAATGTGCTTGTGGACACAGCCACTTTAGGGTTCTTGATGTTGTTGGCTTCTCTAGAACTAAACGGATGTGTGCACAAAGCAAGCTCCATAATAACAGTTTGTTAGGCTTTGAGACCCCCTGACCTCAACCTTCACGACAAACATAATATTCGTGAACCTGAAAATTCAAATCGCCATAATCACACCAACTCTATGAGAAAGCCCTCCCATTAAAGTGGTTATAATAACAAGAACAAGAAGAGGACTAAGAACTAAATCTGAAATGCGACCTGCCACTTCAGTAGTTTATTTAGCTCTTGATGCTGTCCAAACAGCTGGGATACGCACCAGCGGCTTGCCTGTTGAGTCTAGCTGGTCTTTGGTTCTACGCAGCAATAGGGACCTGGTGAGAATGTTGAGCCTCTCGCCGCCTCTCTTAGAGCCGTTGTCTACCTGAGCTTTCCACAGCTTGTACTCATCGAAAGGAGAGCACCTCAAAAATCTAAACACATTCAATTACATTAGTAATGAAATGAAGTATGTAATGTTTGTTAAAAAAAATGCTTTGAGGTACAGAGTGGGGGTTTTACTTCAGCAGAGAGTACATATCCAGAAGGTTGTTTTGAATGGGGGTGCCAGTGACGGCCCAGCGTGCTTTGGCCCGGAGCTTACACACAGCCATGGAGGTCTGCACTTTAGGGTTCTTAATGTTGTGGGCTTCATCGAGAATCACACGAGCCCAGGCGACACGCAGGAGAGGAGGAATCTCAGACCCCTAGTCGCCGGAATAGAGAAACAGCATGATAGCAAATTTCTATTCATTGAACAGAAGAGAATACAAATGAAGACAAACCAAAGAATACCCTTTCATGTTACTTTCAGGACTGTTTATTACTGCTGCATGTGTGTGTGTGTGTGTGTGTGTGTGTGTGTTTGATCACTGGTGTCTGACGCCAACATCCTACATATGAGACATCATTTCTATACTCCCTGAAAGTGAGAATATCTTACCACAGGCTCGGAATCCTTGCCAGGCTTTTCGGCATCTTCTTTCTGAACCGGGATCTCTTTAGAAACCAGGCTGTATGTAGTGATGACCACGTCGTGTTCAGCCAAACTAATTGAAAGATTATTTTGCATGTATGTCAGATTTACAAAAGCGCTTTACAGGCTTTATTTCAATAAGTACATCATACATCATGATCCTGGATCACTAAGAATATGATCAGCCTTACAAAAATGTAAAGGAATGTGAATAAGGCAAAAAAAATTGTGCCAAAAGATAATCACAGTAAACAGCAGTAATCTGAGCAGATTTAATTTATAATTATTGTAAATTAAATATAAAGAATAAGCAGATCTTAGGAAAACAGTGTTACATGCTTGCGCTCCTTTGTCGATTAGGCCCGTGGTGGAGATACACACTCAGGCGACTCTTCTTCACATGTCTTTCTATCTCTTTCTTCCAGTGATGCACCAGAGAAGCAGGGCAGATGATCAGTGTTCCCTGGGACGCCACCAAAGTCGAGTCTAGGCAAAACATATGCTTTCAACACATAAGCCTATATTATAGCACAATATATTGTCGAAAACTTACACCTAGCCTGAGAATAAGGAGTATGCACAGACACAACATACATACATAGTCCCTCCCCCATACCCACATACATCCACAAGTACTCTATTAACCAGGAATGCAATTCCCAGCAGCACTTCAGGGAATGATTACCAGATTTGGAAATCCATCCCTCCAGCTGAGAGTCTTTCTCTTCTTTCTTCTTTTGGGTGAGAATGAGTGCGATCATCGTGAGGGTTTTCCCCAGACCCATGTCATCAGCTGATTTAACAGCAAACACATTGTGGAAAGGATAAAAATTATATCTAACATACAACAACTATAGTCTGATGAGATTCATGTGAACATCGGAATAAGATAAATTCATAAGCACGACAAAAAACAAGTTATTGATAATCAGCTTGAAAGTAAACTTATAGGCTGTGAATTACACCTGTCATTTTTTTAAAGAAATCCGTCACATATTTGCACATTTCATTCATAAACCTAATGGCTTTAATGTTCTGACATTTTCTTTTCATTAATAATATATTTATTAATTCTGCTATTAATAATAATAATTAATAATAATTCCTCTCACATGGTCCAATTAAATGTCAGGTTCTATCTAATAATATTAGAGAGAAAAAAAAAGAGAAATGACTTTTTACCCAGAATACCCCCACAGGGTTTTTGGGTTTCTCTCCAAAGTAGCCAGGCAAGGGCTTTTCTCTGATGAGGCAATAACTGGACCTGAAAGGTAAAAGATGAATTTCTGAATTACATCACAGGTACAAACACACTTAAAAAAAAAAAAAAAAAAAAAACGAGTACGACCATTTTGTGCCGTTGATTAGTGTTACCGACCTTCAATCCTTTAGGATCGTGTGCCTCAGTGTCTGTAGCAGGGCATGACTCCAGTGAATGGTGGAGGTGGTCAATCACCTCTGTTGTGGCATTGCGCACAGCAAGCAATCTGTCCTCCGTCATCCTGCCACCATAGAATCCCTGGTTTTGAGGATTTACTGCAGACAAAGAGAGCATATTACAATCGACAGCCATCGGAAACTACATGCCCGTTTAGAAGGAGGCTATTAAATTGAATTACCTCCATACATCTGTGAGAAGCCCTGACTGAGCTGCAGTCCCAGTGAGGCACCTGTGGAATTTGCCTGAAAAGGGGCTGGAGCCTGTGCCAGCAGAATAGCGCCCCCTGCACGGTTAAAAGGATTGGAATTACTGGGTTTGGGATTAGACTGTGATTCACTATCCTCATCTTGAGACCCTGGGAACAGAGAAGACAATGCATTCATGCAGATTTTTATAGGTCTATAAAATAAAAATAAAAAAATAATCGCTAGACAGGAAATCTTATTGCTTAACACTTCACCTGAAATTCAACCATTACTTTTTAAACACTGGTAACTTCCTACCACCCAATGGATGTCTTGAAATGCAAAGTGGAGGATGAAGTACACTAGCCATGTACTTAAGTTAAAGTAAAGTATATTACTACAGTAAAAGAGCTCCCTTTAAATTACTTAAGTACAATAGTAAGGATATCATTTTAATTTGAACAATTCTGATTCTTATAAATTCCCAGGTTCGATTCCAAATGGTAAACGGAGGGGAAAAAAAAAAAAGATCTTGAGGAATTAGGAATACAAATACGAACTTGAGAAATAACAAATATGTGATTCTTAATCTTAAGTATCCAGAATATATACATACATAGACACACACACACACACACACACACACACACACACACACACCCACACGACAGCATAACTTCCTGTATAGCAGCAAATGAAAAATGAACTCAATTATAGACTACATTACAAGACAGTATCTCACCGGTAGAAGCAATGCCAGACAGACTTAAAGCTTCCAGAGCATCTTCTAGTTGCTTCACTTGGCTCTTCAGCCTTTCTCCTTTATCAGGCAAAGCAGACACATTAACCGATGACAGAGTGGCCTAGACTCAGATGGAAATGGAAAGATATAATAAGATATAACACAATATTAGAAAGCCTTTGGAATAAAGCAGTATTCAGAAATCCCTGTTTATCACATGAAACCCATTAGCAGTACCTTCTTTTGCTTAAGCTGGGCTGTAAGATGGTTGTGAAGTGCTCTTGGGTTTTCCTCTTCACTTTTGCCCTTTGAAATAAGCTGGAAGCCTGGATAGGAGGTAAGGGTTTTTTGCAAAGGAGCAACTGGAACTGAAGAAGTCTCCTGAGAGCCTGGCTGAACCGAAACCAGCTGGACATCATCATCATCATCATCATCACTCCAGTCTCCAAAGGGTGACTTTACGGTTTTCTTTTGGTCAATGTTTACTGCAGGCTTTGGTGGAGCGCAAACACCATGTGATGTTGATCCTGGGCTGGATCCTGAATGACTGTCATTTTTTGGAGTGTTTTTCGAAATGTTACCATGGTGAGAAATTACCGAGCCGTGTCCATCACATTTTTTCTTTGGATCTGCCGTCTTCTGCTTGTTGCAGGTTTGGGGGCTTCGTGATTTAATTTCTTTCTCAGTTTCTTGTTTAACACTTTCAGATTTACCCTCAGAAGCTTGTGCTGTTTCTGGAGTCATCTCACTACTGCTGTGCAATTTCTTGTCCTCATCTGATGAACGCTTCTTTATCTTCATTCCAGGAAGAAGCTTTTTGTCTCTCCAGGATTCAGAATGCACAGAATTCTTTGATTCTCCTTCCCTAGTGTTCGTAGCGTTTGGGTCTATTTTATTGCTGTCAGGTTCTTTCTCTGCTCTCTTTCTGTTTGTTTCATCAACTCCATTTTCCTTAGTGCTCTTTTCCGATGTCTTTACCTCTCCGTTATCCGTCTCTTCTTCTTCATTCTTTTTCCACTCTGAGCTTTTGTCCACTTTGCCAGGGGCTTTGAAAGAATTCTTTGATTCTCCTTCCCTAGTGTTAACAGGAGGTAGCGTTTGGGTCTATTTTATTGCTGTCAGGTTCTTTCTCTGCTCTCTTTCTGTTTGTTTCATCAACTCCATTTTCCAAAAGATTCGTCTTTGTGCTTTTCTGTAAAATAAACAGTACTCGTTTTATTTACACGGGTAAACACATACCGTCATCTGTGTTCTTCATTCTTTTTCCACTCTGAGCATTTTAGAGATTTTCCACTTTGCCAGGGGCTTTGAATCTGATACCAAATAATTATTAACAAGGAGGTATAAGATATAAGGCTGTGTTTTGTTCTCAGCCAAAAGATTCGTCTTTGTGCATTAAATAACTGTAAAATAAACAGTACTCGTTTTACCTAGTTTACGCTAATGCTTTTGGCCGTGTCAATACAGCATTGTGTACTAGATCCCATTTCATTTTAGAGATTTTCCCCCCTGCAAGAATCTGATACCAAATAATTGGTACCCTTTGGTCAATATAAGCAGTGTACTAAGATCAAAGTCACAGTGTACTGGTGACAGAAATTAACTTTAACTCGCGTTCTGACAAAAGTAATACGCTAAATAAAAATTGGCCGTGTCAAAATCAAATGTAAAACTTTCTGTTTGTTTCAATCAAAAACAAGTCTAAATTTAATCCTGACAAATAGTAATAATAAATAAAAATTCTATAAATGTTAACCAATGAAAGTCAGACATCAACATTGTTTTTCAACCATGCTTCAACAGAATTATGTAAAAAAATAAACAAAAATGATGAAACAGGCATGAAACAGGCATGGACAAAAATGATGGTACCCCTAACTTAATATTTTGTTGCGCAACCTTTTGAGGCAATCACTGCAATCAAACGTCAAACGCTTCCTGTAACTGTCAATGAGACATCTGCACCTCTCAGCAGGTATTTTGGCCCACTCCTCCTCATGAGCAAACTGCTCCAGTTGTGTCCGGTTTGAAGGGTGCCTTTTCCAGACTGCATGTTTCAGCTCCTTCCAAAGATGCTCAATAGGATTGAGGAGGTCAGGGCTCATAGACGGCCACTTTAGAATAGTCCAATTTTTTCCTCTTAGCCATTCTTGGGTGTTTTTAGCTGTGTGTTTTGTCATTGTCCTGAGACCAAGTCCTTTTGCAAGACCCATGACCTGCGACTGAGACCAAGCTTTGAGACCAAGCTGACACTGGCTAGTACATTTCTCTACTAGAATTCCTTGATAGTCTTGAGATTTCATTGTACCCTGCACAGATTCAAGACACCCTGTGCCAGACGCAGCAAAGCAGCCCCAGAACATAACAGAGCCTCCTCCATGTTTCACAGCCTTGCCTGCCATGTTTCACAGTAGGGACAGTGTTCTTCATTTTTTCTTGATATGCTTCATTTTTTCGTCTGTGAACATACAGCTGATGTGCCTTGGCAAAAACTTCGATTTTTGTCTCATTTTTTTCTCTGTCCACAGGACATTCTCCCAGAAGCTTTGTGGCTTGTCAACATGTAGTTTGGCATATTCCAGTCTTGCTTTTTTATGATTCGTTTTCAACAATGGTGTCCTCCTTGGTCGTCTCCCATGTAGTCCACTTTGGCTCAAACAACGACGGATGGTGCGATCTGACACTGATGTTCCTTGAGCATGAAGTTCACCTTGAATCTCTTTAGAAGTCTTTCTAGGCTCTTTTGTTACCATTCGGATTATCCGTCTCTTAGATTTGTCATCAATTTTCCTCCTGCGGCCACGTCCAGGGAGGTTGGCTACAGTCCCATGGATCTTAAACTTCTGAATAATATGTGCAACTGTACTCACAGGAACATCTAGTTGCTTGGAGATGGTCTTATAGCCTTTACCTTTAACATGCTTGTCTATAATTTTCTTTCTGATCTCTTGAGACAGCTATTTCCTTTGCTTCCTCTGGTCCATGTCGAGTGTGGTACACACCATATCACCAAACAACACAGTGATTACCTGGAGCCATATATATAGGCCCAATGGCTGATTACAAGGCTGTAGACACCTGTGATGCTAATTAGTGGACACACCTTCAATTAACATGTCCCTTTGGTCACATTATTTTCTGTGTTTTCTAGGGGTACCATCATTTTTGTCCATGCCTGTTTCATGAGTTTATTTTTTTACATAATTCTGTTGAAGCATGGTTGAAAAACAATGTCTGACTTTCATTGGTTAACATTTATAGAATTTTTATTTATTATTACTTTTGTCAGATTAAAGTTATTTCTGTGACCATTGTGACTTTTTCTTTCATTGACCAAAGGGTACCAACAATTTTGTCCACGTCTGTAAGTAGATGTTTGCAGAGAATACGTTAACGCCGATTCAAGCGTCTTGTGAGAAAAAACGATAAGACACATTAGCCATAATAAATCCAAATAAATTTTTTTTCTGCATGTTTACTCAAGGCCTACTGTGTAATTTGTCGATCACTAATTAAATCTGGTTTGTATTTTAAAGCACGAGGAAAGCATGTATTTAAAAGAATAAAAATAAGGTTTCACCTCAGTCCATGGCACACTCCCACACCACTTCTGTCCCTCTTTCTTTCCTACTACACAGCGATATAACAGCCTAGATGTGTGAGAAGTCGTGATATTAATAAAGAGCAGTGGAATAAAGCAGTGGGTACATCAGAACTCTGTTACCTGTAAGTGTCCTGTGCTGTATTCTGGATTAATGTCTGAAGTTCAACCGGGGCGTCTTCATGGCGGAGGCAATGAGAAGGGGGAAGTCTGGGGAAGGGGAAAGAGAAAGCTTGGATTCATACACTTCCCACTCTGAGGTCTAATACTATGCATTCATACTGTATTACTCAGGACTCACTCGGTTGCCTGGGTGAAATCACACGGCGTCGCATCCTTCCCGGTGCACACGTAGAAACTTTTCCCTTTATTCGGTCCTTCTTTTACTCCAGTCTTCAGAAAGCAGATATTACCTTCAAATGGAGAGATGGAGTGAGTGCAGGTTTTCTCCTACATGTACTTCATCCTTCTGAACTTTAATCGTATTATAGTTTGTCTATGAGTGACTTACCGTGTCGTTGACAGAGAACTCTCTCCATTTCGCGATGAGAATGATCAACTATAGCTATTTCTATTCCCTGGGACTACTGACGTTAAGACTCAGTGTCGCACGCTGGATGACGCTGAACGCTGAGAGCCAATTCAAAGGCTCTCAGAATGAAACTCGGCCTCTGATTGGTTCAGGAACACCCGATTCAAATATTGCGTACTAAACACGATGAGAATGAAAGATGATGGGAATCCGAAAGAGCTTTAGTGTTTAGTTTGTGTTGTTGACAGAAAGCTTCCAGTACACAGACAACACCAAAACCACTTAGAGAATACAAATAAGGAAAGAAAATGATTTAAGAAAAGAAAGAAGAAAATGTATTATTGCGCAATATATATATTCATTCATTCATCTTCTACCGCTTTATCCGATCTTCTCGGGTCACGGGGAGTCTGTGCCTATCTCAGGCGTCTATGGGCATTAAGGCAGGATACACCCTGGATGGAATGCCAACCCATCGCAGGACACACACACACACTCACTCAAACACACATTCATACACTAGGGACAATTTTCCAAGGTGCCAATCAACCTACCGTGCATGTTTTTGGACCGGGAGGAAACCGGAGAACCCGGAGAAAAACCTCCTGAGGCACGTGGAGAACATGCAAACTCCACACACACATGGCCGAGACGGGAATCGAACCCGGACCCTATATGACCTTTCAATATGAAAAGTTAAACGTTTTATTAATTGAAAAGTGGCATTGCACTTGAAAAAAATAAAAGTGGTATGGCACATTGAATAATAATAATAATAATAATAATAATAATAATAATACCACTTTTGTTTTTATGTGCAATGGTTATTATTATTATTATTATTATGATTATTATTATTATTAATGTGCCATACCACGTTTATTTTTTTTCATGTGCAATGGTTATTATTAACCCTTATAATAATAATAATAATAATAATAATAATAATAATAATAATATAATAATAATAAGAAAACCAGAATAATTGGAATAAATGGCCAGACGGTTAAAGTTCACAAAGGATATGGCTTGGATTTGAGGGATCCAGAATGATTTTCTGAGTACTTTTTTCTCAATTTGCGCATATTCAGTTCCTGAAAATAGTGCACGGGAGCACAAATAATAATAAATAGTATGTTAGAAATACTACAACCAATATGCGGCGACTGCGATGAAAAATACCCGTCCTTCTGACTTGCAGCCAGCAGATGGCAAATGATCCTCAGGTTTGGAAATGTTGGACGCGCCTACCGGAGTGTCTCTAGATGACACAAGGACAATGAGAAATTGAGTCATACAGAAAACTCTGATGATTTAAAAAAAAAGAGACCAGCCAGCAAATAATATTGTCAGCAGATTGAGTCCGGGTTTCATCACAGGCCTCAAGCATGAGAAGCAAAACTGCTGTGTTGGAATTGAATCAAATATTAGCCGTACTGACTACGGGAAAGTGAAGTAGTCAAATATATTAATGATGTAAAAAAAAAAATTTAATTAAATAGAAAATCCTTATGAAGAGACTGAGGTTCTCAAACTGGTCTACTCCATTTCAACCATCCAGTATTGATTTTCTACCCTCTTTATTACCGAAAAATATTTCACATTCACCTTCTAATAGCTGTGTGGTCTCGTGTCACTTTCATAACAGTAAAGTATTTGTATAGAATAATAGTACTGGTAAAGCTTTACAAGTATATCAGCAGTCCTAAAGGTCCAATATTACACTTTAAATATAAAAGGAACACGATATTATTATTACCAGGAGAAATGTGCATATAAAATATACTTAAACTATTTCTGACTTTTTTCCCCCCTGGTAGGTAGTTATCTTAAAATGGATTTTTTTTAATTATGCAAGAATAAGTGCCCTTGGTATAGAAATAGGGACATACATCTTCCTTACTACTACAGTCTATAAAATAATACAGAAATAAACAGAATGTCCGAAAGTGTTCCATTTTATACAACAAACGCCTTTGACTAGAAATGAAATGGTGGAATATTGCTGACAGAGGGAGGACGGAGGCGAGCGGAGATGGTGATGAAACACAGGAGAAACAGTAGAGTAGACATGCTGCCTACACCTGCTTCGAACAGACACGAGGCTCTCAGGGTGAACAGGGAATAACACAGTACACAAACTGGTTGAGAAGAATGCAGGTCACAGCTGCTGCTAAAGCGCCCTATAGCGTGGAGTGAACATCAGTGAATAGTGCTCAACGTCTTAATCCCGGGTAAAACTTCATTGTAATCCGTTCAAAAACGCAAATTCTTGTTTAGTTATCCATTTTGGTCACACATCCATAGCCCTCAGGTACAGCCTGTGGTGGTGTGAAAAACTGGAAGTGGAAGGGCAGGCTCCTGCTTTAACTAGGACAGTATGAATTCCCATCACATACACATAAATATGTCCTGAGGCTTATCAGCAATACTGCGCAGAAGTGGATTAAATTACAAATCATCTACACAGTAGTTTGAGTTAAATTTGCATTAATTCATTTTGCATCATCGTGTTCCCATTTGATTATAAATTTTTACTATTTCCATACTACAACCTATTTTTTTTACCACCGTGGCATATTTAGCAAAAACAACTGACAGCATTATCTTCAACAAGAGCATCTGAGTGAAATAATTAAAACGTCTTTCTATTTACTTCAAGTTCCACCAAACTCTTTCTCTGGTACCACAACAATAAAATGATGAAAGGTCACAGAACAATGTTTTCTTCCTTCAAATCTGATAAGGGAGAATATTTGGAAAGGTCATCTCAAGAAACAAGGCAGGAATGGTACTTTTTATGTGTGGTTGCAGCCCTCAGGACTCACTGGGTTCTGTGTCCCAAATTGATTTCAATTGTAGAACATTTTCATTCGCCAAAGCCTGAAGTCACTTTCAGCATTGACTATTCCAAACTATTCAGCCATAGATTAGTGTTGCAGTGAGAAAGCATGAACTAGACATGTGATGGATATAATGGAGGAATGAACCAGTCAAACGGATATGAAGGATATCGCAAGACAGGACTGAGAGCAGCCACAACAACCGGGAATAAGACAAAACATATTGACAAACAGACAAGGAGAGAAACTGAATATTGTCGGTCTAGATGTATGAACTAGCTGTCAAGTCGAGGCTCTGAATTTTTTTTACACTCGAGCAGAACAACATGGCAACATGAAACCTGTTTTATTTTGACATGCCAGAAGACAGGTGGATGGAGTATTACTTGTATTTCAAAAAGAGAATGTACACACTGCATTACAAAACATCTTCACCAAAAACGGATTCTGAAAGATAATAAGGACAATAAAAAGAAATATTACTGGTAGTTGCCTACAAGATACATTACAGAGTCAAAAGTGTGTGGACACCTGACCATCCCACCCTTATGTAGTGCTTTTTCAAAACTGGAAGCAGGATATGCTGTAGCATTTCCCTATATTTTCCCAGCATCTCCATATGAGGACTATAAGACATAGTTTGCCATAAATGGAGTGGAGAAACCTGTAGTCTTACAGTGTATTTCTTAAAAGTTCATGGCATTCATGGCAGCTGCTGGATTTCAAAATGAGTGAGACACTACAATATAATTTGGATTTAACTATTGTTAACACAGGCAACTCTAACTGTGAAAACTTTAATCTTTGGAAGAATGCATGAAGACTTACTTGAGTTACGGATGTTATGACATGAATGCTCTTAGTCCCTTAGTGTCCCGTCCAGTGAGTAATACACTTCCTGCCCATTCTCCCTCTTAATAATTAAATGGAGACCAAAAATTAAGTATGACATTCGCACTGGATAAAGTCATGTGCAAAGTTACACAATTCAAGGCCATTATTTGCATTATAGTGTGCCCTGAAATATCAATAACTGTAAAGAAGAGAGATTGGGAAGGAATATATTGATGCTACAAGTCTTATAATCCTCCAATCGCTCTTCATTAAAAAAAGCCTAATTTCACGGAAAATAAATCATTCATTCATTTATCTTCTACCGCTTTATCTGATCTTCCCTCGGGTAGAGCCTGTGCCTATCTCAGGCGTCTATGGGCATTAAGGCAGGATACACCCTGGATGGAATGCCAACCCATCGCAGGACACACACACACACACACAATTTCATATACTAGGGACAATTTTCCAAGGTGCCAATCAACCTACCATGCATGTTTTTGGACCAGGAGGAAACCGGAGAACCCGGAGAAAAATCCCCTGAGGCACGGGGAGAACATGCAAACTCCACACACACATGGCCGAGACGGGAATCGAACCCGGACCCTGTCGGTGTGAGGCGAACGTGCTAACCACTAAGCCACCTTGCCCATCATGGAAAATAAATAAATAACTTAAATAAACCATCATTTCCATAGGGATAAAATCTTCCTTGAACAATTTACAATCATTGAAAGAGAGTTTAATGTGTAATCAAGCCAAAATCGAAATTTCTGACACCATGTGTGAGTGAAAAATTAAATTGAAAGCATATTGTCCCGTTTATATTTTCATTCATAATTACAAAGATTGTACAAAATGCATTTCTAATGAAGCTGGTGACTGCAGAATTTATTCATACGCTGGCGTTACTTGGTTTTCTGAGCTAAATGCGTAGAAATTGTGAAAAAAAAAACCCTTCAATAACTAAATCAAATGCTGGTGTAGGAGAGTGCAGCAGAGAGCTCATTCATTTCGCTGCACACTCTTCAACAGACGCTTAAAGGTTTGACTTAACTGAAGTGTACAAGTGGCAACAGATGCACATTCATGCTTGTAGACAGATGTAGACAATTAGAGGATTCAGGCAGAAAGGTAAGCTTAGCTAGTTGTTTTTTTTTTGTTTGTTTGTTTACAGGATGGCAGTACACTGCAAAAAAAATTAAACAAGCAACTTTTACTTAAATTGAGTTAAAATGTATTAAATCTGCCAATAGGGTGTTTCTAGCTTATTTTTAAACCTATTAATAGGTCAAACACAAAGTTCAAGTGGGAGAATAATTGGGGGGACTTGAAGCTGCCACCTTACAGCCCAGAACCCAGTGCCTTACCCTCTGAGTTATCACCTCACCAACAGACACAAATATTTATTGACAAAAAAAAGAACCTTTCTTAAGATAAGACCTTTCTTGATAAGAATTTTTCACTGCAGTATTAGTCTTAAATTTAGCATATTCTATTTGAATATGCACTTTATATACGTCACTTGTTTCTAGTGAAGTTTTGCATGTCCAAATTTAATTTTGTGCTAATTTTATGACTATTACTGCTTCGAAAAATTCCAGAAGGCCACAGGTTCAAATCCCACCACCACCAAGCTTGACCAAGGCCCTTCACCCTCAACTGCTGAGCTGTTTATGCGGCATAAATGGCATAAATGTCAATACTTGAACTTGTGTTTAAAGTATAAAAAGGTTAAGAAAAAAAAGCTTGAAACTGACTTTTTTTTTCTTTAGGTAAAGGAGATATAGAATGTATTATTGACTAGATATTAATGTTAGTTATTAGTATATTCTAATCAAGTCAATTTTGCTCATCCCATTGGCAGATTTTTTAGTTAATGTGGAAATTAACTACATTAAGGAAATCTTTTTTGTTTCAAGATTGAAAGAATTGGTAAGTCTGATAAAACAAAGTATAAAATTATAAAGGCCTCATCACCCCCCCACCCACACAAAAAGAGGGGTGAAACTAATTTTCTATTTGTGTTTATTCAAAACCAAGAAATGAAGTGCACATCATTGTTTACTGACGCAAGCTTCTCCTTTCCCGCTGGGCAGAAAATGACATGGTTGCTTCACTGCGCAATATCTAATTCTGCATGATGTCACGCGGCGCTTCTACGCACCTTTTTTTCCATGGGCGTATGCGTCCAGACCTGTTTGAAATAAAGAAAAGGCATATAGTTCTGAGCGGAAAACTCAAAGGCAAAAGTTAGTAATTGAAATGGTAAATCACATGTAATCCACGCTTGAGCCACAGTCAGGAATAATAAGTGGTTTCTGTAATGCAATACAAAGCAATAGTGAGTAAGATCAATCCTGGTACAGCTTCAGTTTGATCAGTTATTGATTAGCAGAAGTTGAACGAGAGTCGGAAAACGGAGGTGTTTTTGACATGCAGTATATCTCATCTAGAGCCAATAGATTCTATATAATTTTGAATCACAACAGACCTAGTTTACCTGCATTCCTGGACTACATATATAGTACACAATTCGATATTAAATATAGCCTCAGCGTGGAAGCAGACAGAAGCTCTACTGCAGCCAAACATGTAGTGATATCTGTTTATGTCCATTAGAGTACTTTAGCTCTGAAATAGCTCTAAAATAAAAAATACCAGAAAGGTTTATGGCCTCTTTTACACACTCTATTTTGTTTAGGAGGCCCAGCATTCAGCACACTCTCGACAATTTCTCTAACCTTTCCCAAACAGCACACCTTCTAAAAGTGGAAATGATTTTCAGGCTTGAGCATGGGAAGCCGTTAAATTATGATGGACAGGCGGAGGTCCTCAAAACAGTTCAAAAAGTAGTTCACAAATTGTCGAGCATTACCATAACTGCGACTCTTATTTTGTAGGTCATCATTGGCTCAGAGCAACCTACGGCGGCAACGGCTGCTTTAACAAGCACCTGAACGCCTTGCTCACCGCTATCTCGAAATACAAGCTAAAGCAGGGAAAAGGTGGTTAATAATTTCCCACCAGGCTCAGAAACACAATCACACATTCATCAGGGAGGGAAATATAAATTTTCATGAGCGGAATGAAGTTTTGGCAGGACGTGTCAGGATGAGTTGTGTTATGTGATTTGCTCGTGGCCCCTGGTGTTCGGGCACTGCTCAGTTAGCAGAAGGGACAAGCATAGCAGACAGTCTCATCTATTGTCCCTGACAGCTGGAGCAGAGTGCAGGCTTATACAGACACACACACACACACACACACACACACAGTTTTTGTAGCAAGTCATACATGTTTCCTGTGACATGCAGACATTCCCATAAACAACTAGTTCTAAAATAGCAGATACACACAGTACATTCAACTTTATGTTTTATTTAGCTCTGCTCTCTTAAACCCTTGATTCTGATTGGTTATAAAGTCTAGACTTAACTTATACAATCACAGCCAAAAAAACATTATAAAGCAGATTAAAAAGTGTGCAAAGCTTTTTTTCCTGAGGACACATTTATCATCCTTGGAAGGAGACTCCAGTGTCAGCACTTTGTTTCAGTGTTTGCAGATTCAGGAAGGATGGAGTCCGTTTTTGTCTTGTTAGCCAAAAGAGTTGGGAAAGAGTATGGTTTATAGCCATAAATGTGATTATTAGAGCTGCGACAACAAATAGATAAAAAAAAAAAAAAACTTCTCCTGTGGTATAATAGGAATAGAACAATAATTCAATCATTCAGAACAGTATCAGCTAGAATATAAATGTAATTGTTTTAATAATCTTTTTAATCAGATTCCTGACTTTCAATTTACGATTTCTTTAAAACTTGTTGCAGACTGAACAAACATATACAGAAATCCTAAATCGGTGTACTGACTGCAGAGATGGCAAAAGTACACACATTCTTCATTTAAGCAGAAGTACAGATACTCATGTTTTAAAAGTCTCTGGCAAAATGTCTTAACTTGCAGATTTTCTACTCTTGTTAAAGTAAAGACGTTTGGGTTCTGACATGTACTTAAGTACAAAGTAGGAATTACTATTACTTCACATCATATTAACATATTAATACAAAACAATTTGTTACTTGGAGGGGGCGTGGTGGCTTAGTGGTTAACACGTTCGCCTCACACCGCCAGGGTCCGGGTTCGATTCCCGTCTCGGCCATGTGTGTGTGGAGTTTGCATGTTCTCCCTGTGCCTCAGGGTTTTTTTTCTCCGGTTTCCCCCTGGTCCAAAAACATGCACTGTAGGTTGGAAAATTGTCCCTAGTGTGTGTGTGTGTGTGTGTGTGTGTGTGTGTGCCCTGCGATGGGTTGGAATTCCATCCAGGGTGTATCCTGCCTTAATGCCCATAGACGCCTGAGATAGGCACAGGCTCCCCGTGACCCGAGGTCACCCGAATGAATG
Organism: Kryptopterus vitreolus; assembly: GCA_030449085.1. Lineage (NCBI taxonomy): Eukaryota > Metazoa > Chordata > Actinopteri > Siluriformes > Siluridae > Kryptopterus > Kryptopterus vitreolus. Next base: position 15,366,548 of record JACRUU010000011.1, on the reverse strand, counting down.
AATGAATGAATGAATTTGTTACTTAATGAATGTAACCATTCTGAAGATCCACCATATAGAACATACAGAGAAAAGAAGATGATCAGGTGATCAAGAAGATGTCTGTTGTCAGTCGTGTTTATATCACTGGCTTCCTCTGTCTCATTCACATTAGTCAGACTTCTGCTTTAACTGTTGTCAGCTCCATGATCTTGCCTACGTCTGTGGTGCCAGGAAACACCAAGGGAAGGTTGAAAAAGCATTGCAATGACAATACATAGGTTGATGGGCTGAAAATAGTGCAATGAGAAGGAAAAAAATTGATCACCAAATAGATTAAAACTATAGTAATGAATCTGGTTTCAAAAATGCAACAAGTAGAAAATATAGATATTTGTGTAAAGATTTTAATATGTAAAAGTAAAAATTGTCTACAAAAAATCTACTCAAATACAATAATGTACTTGTACTTTTAAGTATTTGTACTTTATTACTTCCCACTAAAACACAGGGTATATATGCTATGTATATCATTTCATGGGTGGGGAAAAACTTCAAATGAAAGCTGAAATGAATCACACTAAACACTTTTAATAATAAACCAGTATAAACCAATCCCCATTGGTTGAACTTGGAACTTAAAGCTAAAACACTGATTGCTCAGCAGATATTGCTCAGCTCAGTATATTATGTAGTACATATACAGCACTGGGAGCACGGTGGCGTAGTGGTTAGCACGTTCGCCTCACACCGCCAGGATCTGGGTTCGATTCCTGTCTCGGTCATGTGTGTGTGGAGTTTGCATGTTCTCCCCATGCCTCAGGGGGTTTTTCTCCGGGTTCTCCGGTTTCCCCCCGGTCCAAAAACATGCATGGTAGGTTTATTGGCACCTTGGAAAATTGTCCCTAGTGTGTGAATGTGTGTGTGCCCTGTGATGGGTTGGCATTCCATCCAGGGTGTATCCTGCCTTAATGCCCATAGACGCCTGAGATAGGCACAGGCTCCCCGTGACCCGATGGAAGATCGGATAAAGCGGTAGAAGATGAATGAATGAATGAATATACAGCACTTACAGAACATATTAAAAGATGTTGTTGTTTTTTTTCTTCATAGTAAACCCGTGTTCAGGCTTATAGGTCAGCAGGTGCAAAGATCAGCAGGTAGGATAAAACCCTGTTCATACTGTAGCATAATACATCTCTTCTCCACCTGAACCCCAGCACATCAGTCAGCTCCAAATGAGTGTGTCACACCTCATTCCCATCTTTAATCAGATGCCACCTGAAACCTTATTCCTGCTTTCTTCAGGGCATATGGCAGACACATTAAGATAAAGGTGCTGCACGGATCATTAAACATTACAGACCAACATGCTGATTAGTGTGTGTAGGATGCAATGTGGTGCCATTTAGTGCGCTTACCATCGCTCTCCTTTACCTCCAGTGAAGAAAAAGTCTTTATGGTAATCTTTTCAAAAATGTAACAAAACACGTTTCAAAACACTGTGCACTGAATGCTTTTATTGCAGTAAACTGACAGAACAGTGCTTTTTCATTATAGCGACTGCTACAGTTCAATATAATAGATTTATATATATATATATATATATATATATATATATATATATATATATATATATGTGTGTGTGTGTGTGGTGTGTGTGTGTGTGTGTGTGTGATATATATATATATATATATATATATATATATATATATATATATATATATATATATATACGTGTATATATATATATATATATATATATATATATATATAATACTACCAAAAGAAAACATATTAACATATTACAACAAAACACAAAGCATAAAAAGGCTATGATTTCTTTAACATCAGTGCAGTATTTGTATAATTACAAAATAATAATAATAATAACAATAATAATAATAATAATCATCAAAATAATAAAAACACAGCACTTGAAAAAGCATCACTGGCTGAATTGAACACATCACCACAACGTATTATTTTTCAAATTCCACAGCTAATTTGGAAGTCAGTACACAGCCATGACATGCAGCCCTCAGAACACATCTACAACACTGTGAGGGTGTTATGGGTCCGCTAGTTACGCTGAACTACAAAAACACTAGTTTCAGAGGAAATCTCTAGAGCTCGAATGGCGGCAGTGCTGCGACATCGCGCAGCGGTGCCACAACCTCCATCTCCTGTGACGAGAGCAGGCCTACGGCGAGTACATGTCCAGACACATCCACAAAGGCAATATCATCATCATACTACAAATTAGAGCGCATATACACCGTCTGCAGAAACCCGCAGCTGTTACTCGCGTAATGCTTCATCTACTGTATCGCCTTTAGAAGCTTGAGGTAAACATGGTGTTGTTTTAGATGCTGTAAAAAAAACAAAAAAAAAAAACAAAGAAATTTAAAAAAAAAAGATTGATTATTACAGGCGAGTTTTCCCTCTTGGGTTATCGAGGAGCAATGAGCTCCTAACGGGTGGCAAAGTCTCCAGGTCTCCAGGACCTACAGTAATTTGTAACGCTCCTACAACATGCAGGAGATGGAGAGGGTGGCGACGGACCGGCGTGATGTCACGAAATACAATGCGCAAGAGTTCAAAACATCGAAAATACCTCCTTTTCCATCATGCACTATACATTTGACACGATTTAAAAAGAGAAATAAAATGTGTGGATCGCAGCCCACGCTGTCTGTGCCACTCGCAAAGCACCTCCCGTGATACCCTCTGCCACGGCAAACAGTTATCCGAACTGCTGACGTTTAAGATTTAAGCTAACGGTTTTACAGTACAGTTCAATAAATTAACCAAAAACAACCACTGATATTTTTACCTCAGGTTTGTGTGTGGATTTACAGTGAAGACTGTTCAGAAGACGGGGAGACGGTTTTACTAATCCCATGTGATTAGTAACAGTAGGCCAGAGAAGACGAAGCAAATGTTAGCACAGCATTTTTAGCAAGTTAGCTTCTGCCTTGTCTCCAGAGGGACGATGCTGAGCTGCATCTAGCTCTCAACAGATAACACATGCTGTGTGGCACTCCATGGGCAGAGGCTTTCTAAAGGATATGACTAAAAAAAAATAAAAATAAAAACGCTCAAAAATAACTTCAAGAAACATTAGAGTTCGGTACACACTCAGCACACTCGCTAAAATGTTATTCACAAGATACTATCAAGCTAAACCTACGTGTCTTTGTTAAAGCAATCACATTTCAATCTGTAATACATTGACAAAGTGCTTCCTTGTCAAAACTGTGGCAGTGTCGTAAGGGGGGGGGGGGGGGGGGGGGGGGGGGGGGGGCGGGGGGGGGGGGGGGGGGGGGGGGGGGGGGAGCACATAGGAGGCTTTTTTTTTTTTTTTTTTTTTTACAATTTACAATGTATTCTCCAAATCACACGTATAGATTTGATTGTACTGTAATAATATTGAGAGGTGGTCTAGTCTAACAGCTAGCCAAACGTTACACGGTTAACATGCTAGCTAGCCAAAGCTCCAGGACTAAAGCTTGAACCACAAGAGTAGTCACTAGTTGCGAAAATAGGTATGATTAGTGTTGGTCAAAGGACTGATGTTTTGGAAGGACATGAGCTTCTCCTATTGGTGCCATTTCTTTGGGTACATCTCTTGTCAGATGTAATATAATTTCAGGTTGAATTACACATCTTCAGAGATAAAAGGCACGTTCTGCCCACACATGTAGACTCGTTTGCTGTGATTACAAATGAAGGTAATACATTTTTAATGTGAACTCCAAGGGGCATATAGGGCACGGAATATACCTCCCCCACATGCTTTCAGCATGACATTATCGTCAATTTGCTTCCGAAAAAACAAACCTTGACCTAACGGAAGAAGCGCAGTGTGGTGATTTTTTTTCACTGGTTTGGCAAGAAATGGTATAATTCATTGTTGTCTTATGAACCCTAATAAGCAAAGCCGCATGCCTGAGGGAGGTATATTAATGCTTCCTCTGTAGTTATGCACTGCACTTAAGAATATCAAAAACACTTTCAGCACAACAGAAGAATATGTTGAAGGTAATTTCCCCTTCAAAGAGTTATTCATAAAAATGGTTTTAACCTTTCAGATTTGTATGCAGTGATAAAGGAAATGGAAAAAAAAAAATCCTGCCACTAGAAGAGATCCTGTCATTGGTGGGAGTGATATATATATATTTTTCTATCTTGGGAGTTTTATGGTGATTTTTCTCTATCTGGGATTTGATAAATATTTACTGAAGAATCAGCAGTAAGAGCAGCTATTTGAACCTACAAGTTCCATAAGCCTCGCGACTCAGCTGGGAAGTCATATTTACATAGTATCTCTAAGCCTGGAGGCTTCTCTGTCCTTCTGGTTTACAGGAAACAGACAAAACAATGACAAGGTCTTGGCACTCGGATTGTCCGTATGTATTTGAAATGTCTTAACAGGCTCTCCTTTGGAAAAAAATAAACAAACAAAAACAAAACAAAACTCTCTTTGTCTACATTAGGCAGCTTAAAAACCAGGGAGACATGGAGAAGAACCGTCTCATTATGTTCCTCCTCCTCGCCTTTCCTGGACTCCATCAGGATCCTGTCCTTGTCTTAACACAGACTAGCACTACAGGGTTTATGGGTGAAGTATTCACAGTAAGAGGTGAAGCACTGCGATGTATCTTACCGCACGCACATCGCTTAGACACCTCAGAGGCCAGCAGTCAGGAGTCATTTTACTTCAGAGTGAACATATTCAAAAACCAAACAGACAGACAAACAAACAAACAAACAAAAAAAAGCACATTGCTCAAAAAAACCCAAAAAACATACCGCTCCTGAACACTAGTGATGAATCTACAGGTCAGAGCAGGAAGTTGATGGTCTCACTGTGTAGCATCCTCCTTTCTTATATTCTCCATGTAGACCGATGAGAATAATGGACGCTCTTCAAGTCACTATAGTTTGTGCACAGGCTTGTTCGTCTTCAGCAGTGAGAGTCAGCCAAGTGTTAGTGGGTCTTTGGCAGCAGGGACGAGTCTGATACAAAATACGCCGTTTCGAGACTCAGTGGGAGGGGACATATCTCTCTCTCTCTCTCCCCTCTGTTTTATCAGTTCAAACAGAGACTGAGTCTGAGAGCAGTTCTGTGGCACTCCTTCTAGTCAAGAACGCAAGGTCACTGCCTTCCTTTACAAGATATTATCACCTGGTGGAATCACATTTTCCTTCCTATGCACTGTTCCTGCCTGAAAAACGTTTACAGGAAGTCAGTCTACTGAAATTCGAACAAAACAAATAATACCTATGAAGAGGTGAACACCAGCCTCATAATGTGGGGAGGAGGAAGAGGAGGGGGGTTGTTTGTTCTATGCATTCATAAGACACAGTAAAATCACGTAAAATCCTTTACAGAACATGTTCTTCGTCCCAATCACACGACCAGGTCGCCGCAGATCATGTGCGTCTGAAGAAAACCTAAACGCTTTGAGAACACACAGGCACTTCTGCTCAGGAGAAGGCGATGTAACAATATGATGAAGTCCAGATCGTGGGGTGTTAAAATGTTAAGGGGGGAGGGGAAAAAAAAGAAATTTAAAGAAACAACCAAACCGAACGCCTAGGCTTTTCCTCTGGCAGCCACTGCAGCCTTGACCATGTCAACTGAGTAGGGGTTCAGTCAGCCATATGGATGGATTAACAGGGCTGAGTGAGGAGCCCACAGCGCTCCTGAGGAACAGGAGAGATAGTAAAAAAAACAGAGAAAGAGAGATCGTGAGAGGATGAGTATAGTGAGGGCATTTCTTTCTGCCCCTTTTTTTTACTCCACAGAGCCTGGGTGGAGGCTGAGAGCAGGGGGGTCCAGGCAGGTGGGGGAGTAACTCAAGTGGGGCTCTTTGATCCAGAGCAACGGTGCGCCGTTTTTGCCTTCCTGATTCTTGTTGGAACTCCGGCTCTTGTAGCGCACCAGCAGAACAGCGATGAGCAGGATGCCAAAGATGGGGAAGGGGTAGAAGAAAACGAAATAGAACAGGGAGTTGTTTGAACACACCACTGACTGCAGCGTCGAGACTGTGGAAAGAAAGACGGAAGATTGGTGAAATCAATCATCATGTTTGAGAAGGGTCAACAGTAGGCACATAAAAGGACTGTAACGGAGTACCTGACTACTAGACCTACCTTTCTCAAGAATGTTAACTATGGTAGCTCCAGAATTGTTGGTGGTGAGACGATACCAGGAATTGCGTGGGTTCAGGAGCCACTCCTCTACATGGCAGTAATATTTGCCGGCATCTGCTGGACGTGCTCTTTGAATGGTCAGACTGTAGACGTCTGAGGTCGTGCGCTCGAACTGCAGTCGCGAGTTGTGGCCCGGTTCTTCCATCGGACTGCAGTTCCCGTTGCCGAACACGGCGTCGTGGCCGATAGAGAACACGCACTCCCGTTCGCCGTCGCGCTCGGATCGGGACATGTACCACGACACAGAGAAGCGAGAGTCTTTGGAGGACTGAGACGGAATGCTGCAGCCCAACCGGACCGATCCGAACTCGGACACTGTGATGTTCGACTCGGTTTCCTCCACCTGTAATCTTACGGCTAGAAGAAAAGAGATACAGAGAGATCAGTGTTAGACATCCGGAATGAAAAATGAGAATAAAAAATTTAAGTAAAAACCAGTACCGCAATATTCACGGAGAGAAAAGAGTTCGGTCTAACTTTGAAATTCCCAGACAGGGGCGAGAAGGCTGATCTCGGTGTTGATTAACTGATAAGTGATTAAAAATGTGTCACCAAACATGACATTGACAAGTACAGGCCACGTTCTTGTAAAAGTATTATGCTAATATCATTTAAAACGGAGGCGAAGGTTATTTAATACAGGACCTCACACCTAAAGGTGTCAGAATTGTCAGAATCCGTGTGATACATCCGAGTCTGAATAGAAAGTGCATTAACACTCACTAAATTAAACTAAATAATAATAATAATAATAATAATAATAATAATAATAATAAAAAAAAATGAATGACAGGTTTCTCAAAGCTGGGATAACACCAATGATCTCCTATCTATGAGGCCATAGTCTCCTATCCATAAAGCAAGAATATGTGGGATTAAGGCAGAAGAGGTAGGATCGGGTGACCTTTTTATCTCTCTCTCTTTTTTTTCTAAACCATTCTGAAAACGTTCCCAGCATGCCATGCACCCATGCAATTTAATGAGACCTTCCATTTATCCCCGGGGAAATTAGATTGAAGATTTCAGCACATATTTAAATGTATATTAGGGAAATGTGAGCTCCGTGATGTGTTGCTTGATAATAACTAAATTCCTCAGCGAGCAGAGGTGTTTCCTGAGGCGCGCCGTTTAAATGGAGGTTACGTCGTGCGAGGTGCAACAATCTTCCTAAACGCAATTGTGCTGCAGAATATCAAATTAAAGTAGCAGGCGGAGGGAGGTCTCGCCAAACTCGGGACTTATTGTTCGTAAGTTAGAAAGAGCTCCAGCGAATCGGGGATCAGCTGGACAACCGAGGAACCTCATACTTGAAATACATGAATGCAAACACGACACTATCGTCGCTGTAGTTCCCGTACAACGGGATTTCCTTCTACAACGTCCATGCAAATATATCTCCAAGTATATCCTTTTTTGAATGAAATATTCTTCAGTTGTCCTATATGACAACTTGAAATGATTACAGCAGCAACTAATCAAATTGGATATAATTCCATAATAAAATTACGTGCCAACAAATTTCCTTATCGATTCCGTACGAAACACGCATCGGGCGAGGACGGCAGGTCGATGTGAGCAGCGGAAACTATCTGAATCAATATAAACCGCCTAAAATGATTCTATGCACTGAGTGTCATCATGTGGAACAACTCAATGCAAATGTGGTCATTTTTCCTACTTGACAGGTTTGAAAGTTCTTCGGAACATCTTGCCGCCTTCAATATGGCAGCAATCAGACCGTAAAGATGTGTCTTCCTAGAACTTGCTAAGTGCTTTTGCTGGCACAAAGACCTGATCTAGCACATCCACAGCCATATATCTCTGTGGTACATGGATTTCTGAATAAACTAGATTAAAAAAAGGAGTAGTGATGGTGATATGAGTGGGTGACAGCTATATCTGTGGTGTTTTATAAACCAGCGCTGGGCTTCGCTAAACCATGTATTAAATGCTAATTCTCCTGAATGCTATATGGTCTGCCCGGAAGAGAAGGGACAAGCCAACCTTTGTGTAAGGCAGTAATTAATTGTGTGGCTTCAGGGTCAAATTGGGGGCAGTGGATGATGGTAAAAGAAGATATCTTGGAACGACTTCAGGTGTAGCGAGTACACACACCCTATCGGTCCTCAAATTCCCTCTTGTTTTCCCTGTGAAGATATTTCCAAATGACATCCTTTAGAGAGTACCCGCGGGCGGCTGGTCGCCGCCAAGGTAGCCAAACTCAAGATCCATGAAGTAGATCTCAGTTTCAAAAATGTTGGTGTTTTAGAGTATTACAGATTGAGAGATCGGGATCAAAACATGAACGCTAGTATGCTGATGTCGTTCCGAATTTAGGCTTTATACAGTGTGTGCTGATTATTGCAACGGTACTGCTTAGACTGCAAAAATTACATCTAAGAAAGGAAATAAAAGCTTATTTCTAGGAAATATGCCTTGTTTTCGCCATGAAAGATAAAAAGTCTTAAAAATATCATTGTATATTAGACTATAAATCTTACAGCAAGAATATTCGACTTGTTCATTGTAGGCAAGTAAAAGGTAACTCCTTTTGAGCAAAATTTCACTGGAAACAAGTGACAGATTTAAAGTGCATGAATAAACTGAATGTTCAAATAGAATGTTGTGCTATTTTTACTGCTAATACTGGAGAGATTCTTATATTAAGAATCTTAAGAAAGGTTATAACTTGTTAAGGTTAAGCCTTGGTATTGGCTTATAACTTTACACAACCTATAAGAGAGGTGGTAGCTCAGTGGTTAAGGGCATTGGTCTCTGGACCAGAAGATTGCAGGTTCAAATCCCATCACCACCAAACTGCCACTAGTGATTAAAAGAGGTTATACTTGAAACTAGGCTTTTTTTGGGTCTGGTTATAAGATAGGCAGCAGAGACGGGGTAGCTCAGTGGTCTAAAGAGCTGGGCTGCTGATCTGAAGATCCGGGTCGAGCCCCGGTATGGCCAAGCTGCCGCCCTTGGGTCCTTGAGCGAGACCCTTAACCCTCTGTGCTCCAGGGGTGCCGTATCATGGCTGACCCTGCGCTCTGACCCCAGCTACCAACAACAAGCTGGGATATGCGAAGAAATAAGTTCACTGTGCTGTAATGTATATGTGAGAAATAAAGGCTATTCTATTCTATTCTTAACATCTAGTAGAATATATCACAGACTACATATTAATGCTAGTTTTAACAAGTCAATTTTGCTTACCTCATTGGCAGATTCTTTTTTTTTTTTGATTGAATTTAGTACATTTTAATTAGATATAAGTGAATCTTGCTTGTACGTATTACATGATGTCATCTCTGTACTATTTTCTCAATAGACCTTATAGTGTCCTTAGGGTGCGAGGCTCAAATGGGAAGCTGAGGCATGTATGCCTTTAAGGGGGTCTTCTCTTTCTTTTCCTCACAAACACCCGGGTGAATGATTCTGCCTGTATGTGTGGCTGATCGTCACGCCAGCCTCTGGGGAAGCATGATGTTAGGCCACACGCTCTCTAATCCTCTGTGTGCCAGGGGAGGCAGATGGCTACGGAGAGACCCATGGGAATGAAGCACAAACCTACTAGTGATTGTGAATAAACGTGCGCCTGGATAATGGCTGGATGAGTGCCAGCATGAGAACCACCCATTCATTAGATCGATAATATGTGGGAAAAGGTTAATGACTTAATAATGCAGGTGTATGTGTGTATCTATGGGAACACAACCAGTGCCTATTCTGCATTCAGCGTGCGTGGCAGTCTTACCTGGCTGCTTGATCGCTACATGTGTGAAGCCAGAGGAGTCACGGGCCAGGCGGTACCACACTCCGTCGGGATCCATGAGCCACTCCTCCACGAGGCAGTAGTAGGTTCCAGAGTCGCTGGTCTCGGCGCGGTGCAGCGTGAGGCCGTAGAGGCTGGGTGAGAGGCGTTCGCACTGCACACGACTGCGCAGCCGCTCCTCCTCAGCGTACACACCATACTCGAACGCTCCGGTGCGCTCGATTTTCAACAGCAGCTCATCGGGCTCGGTTGCCGCGCCTTTCCGTGCATACCACAGCACGGAATGCTGGGACTCGGCACTCGTCTGGGACGCGACAGAGCAGTTGAGGCGCACGCGACTGTCTTCGAGAAACTGCAGGCTCTGATTCACCTTGTGCATGCGTAGCTTGCTCACTGGAAAGAGGCAAATGGAGAGATGGTTATAAATGAGATGTACAGGAAGGGGAAAGGACAGCAGTAGAAAATAAGATGTTCGGAGGACACTCTGGAAAAAGTAGGCCTGCCGGCTTCTACGCTGCTTAGATTGGATTATGTACAGGCGCGTCAGGTGTGACTGCCACAGACACTGCTTGCTATTTCACACCATGAGAGGATTTAGAAAAGCCAGCAGCATGGATGAAAAAAAAAAAGAAAGAAAAAAAAACCTCAAGCACATTCGCACAGAGAAGCACATGCACTGAAATGTCTATAGTCATAAAATTAGCAACAAATCAAAACGTAGAAGACACAGGAGCAGAAATCCTGCATGCACTTCCACTGTTATACATGCATGACGAGCAGCCTACAAAACACACACTAAGCATTCGGGGTCTTACGTCACACTGTAAGAGCTTTCGTGTTAAATGCATTGGGGCCTATGAGCAGGCTCAAACCCGCAAACGCACGCGCATACACAAATGAAGGGATTAGCACAGCTGCAAAACTGAACATTTTCTCTCGTTTTCATGCTTTAGTGATTCTTTGCGAAAAATCCAATTTTCCACTGACACTTTGGGGCCATAATCCCTGTAGCACATCTTTGACTGCAGTTACAGTGATGGACAGAGCTTTAAAGCCTAAAGCTTACAGCATCTTTACAGCATAAGCGCAGCAACTGCACAGCCTCATGCTTCGAACATACAGGCCAAACTCTCTGCCCTCAGCAAAAGTCACCTCTAAACCACCATACGTTGCTCGAGACCCACATACTGAACTGAAGCTTATTCCCAATGAATGAGAATCTGAGCATCTGACTCACACATTTCTGGCATGGTCCAGTGTGTGTTGTCTTCTATGAATTGTTATTTGTAAACAGGTTTGTGTATTAGTTGGGTCAGTCTTGTATATTACAATAAACATCGTTGGTTTAATTAAACCAAAAATATATTCCTTGTATACTTGATTACATGATCAAAAAACCTGATTCTTAATATTATATATATACCGTAAATTCCGGACTATAAAGCGCACCTGGATATAAGCCGCATCTGCTTTATTTAAAAAAAAACCCAAAAAAATTCATAAATAAGCCGCACCTGCATACAAGCCGCATCCGCTTTTGAATTGCCGCTTTAGAACCTTTCCTAACCTGTATTTTAACACGGTGTAACGGTGGACGCTGCACAGAGACGCGGAGATCCGGAATTCATACAAAACAGGATTTATTAGAATAAAGAACTCAGGAGACGCCGCTCATACGGAGCGGCCAGACAGGCTAGGGAGCCTTGCGCTCTGCGCGCCGTGGTACCGGGAGTACCGGAGACAAAGGTTAGGCATAAACATATATCGAGCGTCCGTGTCCGCGACACTAGGACACTAGGCGCGCGCGCGTGTGTGTGTGTTTGTGTGTGTGTGTGTGTGTGTGTGTGTGTGTCTGTGTGCGTGCGAGTGTGCGCGAGTGTGCGCGCGCGTGTGTGTGTGTGTGTGTGTGTGTTCTGTGTGCGTGCGAGTGTGCGCGCGTGTGTGTGTGTGTGTGTGTCTGTGTGCGTGCGAGTGTGCGCGCGCGCGTGTGTGCGTGTGTGTGTCTGTGTGCGTGTGAGTGTGCGCGCGCGCGTGTGTGTGTGTGTGTGTGTGTGTGTGTGTGTGTGTGTGTGTGTGTGTGTGTGTGTGTGTGTGTGTGTGTGTGTGGAAAAGAGCAGGGAAGGAGAGAAAGCACTGAGCAGAGACTTTACTGATTAAAACGGGACAGAACGAAGAGAAAATAAGCGCTATTTACAGTATTTATCTTCATTTCTCCTGTGTGTGAAATGACGTCACCTTAACCTTGTAAAGATAGAGTTTGTCCTCCTTCTATCCGCTCTCTACTACCCACTTATATATCTGCTAAAGAGGAACTAGCGCATTCTTCTTCTTTGCATTTATTTTGTCTTAGTTTTGATTCTAATTCCGGTTAGAGCCCCTAGCGGTCTGGAAAAAAATCTGCAGAACTAGCCGCACCGTATTATTAGCCGCATGGTTCAAAACCTAGGAAAAAAGTAGCGGCTTATAGTCCGAAATTTACGGTGTGTATATATATATTATATATAATATATATATATATATATATATATATATATATATATATATATATATATATATATATATATATATATATATATATATTATATATATATATATATATTCATTCATCTTCTACCGCTATATCCGATCTTCCCTCGGGTCACAGGAATCCTCAGGCGTCTATCGGCATTAAGGCAGGATAACCCTGGACGGAATGCTAACCCATCGACACAAAGCACGCAAACACATTCATACACTAGGGACAATTTTCCAAGGTGCCAATCAACCTACCGTGCATGTTTTTGGACCAGGAGGAAACCGGTGAGAAAAGGAGAAAAACCCCCTGAGGCACGGGGATGAAAACATGCAAACTCCACACACACATTGCTGAGACGGGAATCGAACCCCCGACTCTGGTGGTGTGAGACGAACTTTTTTTTATGCATATATATATATATATATATATATATATATATATATATATATATACTATATATATATATATATATATATAAAGCATTACTTTGCAATGAAGTAACTCTCTGCTTGTAAATTTGATTAAGGAAAAAATATACCATGTGTCAGTAGTAATATGTTCTCTATAAGAATAATGAGGCTGAACAAAGAGGAGTCAATGTTTGCACATGCCTCTAAGTCACTGCTTATCAACTACTTTCTGTGAGTCAACTACATATGAGTCGGCATATTTTTTCGTCATGTTATTCCATGCACATACTCCGAAAATGAGAACGCCACTGCCACTGCCACCCGATGTAGTGGATGTACAATTATATTTTATTCTATATATTATATTTTGACGCTAAAGAAATTGAGAGGTTGTTGTTCTGTCCCGCATTATGATCACCGTTTCGAGTGCTGGATGGCCATGGACTCTTGGAAAGCCTCGTAAGCCTCGTAAGCAAGAATTTGCCAGCGTGTCTCCGAAAGCCGATTTGGCACTTATGAAAGCGACACCTAAGGAATTTTACTTTCTAATTCAGAGTGCGAGGCTGATATTATTCATTTAAAAGAAAGATTTGACAGCCTTCACCCCATCACCAGCATAGTGTTTACACCACTCAGCATGCAAGCTCATATAAAACAGCACTTTTTGGCCAGCACAGGCTTGGCCTCTACATTCAATCAGTAGCATAAGCCAATAAACTGAACAACAAGGTGTACACAAAATATAATGGAAAAGTTTAAAGGGTGGATAAATCACTGGCCCGTGTGTCCAAGAGAAGCTGTTACAGTTATTGCTCAGCGAAGAAGGAAAAAAAAAATCCACACTCTACTGAAATGTTTTTCTTTCTTTCTTTTTTATTGAATTCAAAAATGTTAAATTAAAATGCAAAGCAAACGACTACCTATTGGACGTGCAAATCATTCAGAAACACAAGAATACATGACTCATGACCTTTTAAAAATGAGGAACATGTACCTCATGGAAACACTGATAGATTCAAACACAATGTAGGAACTTAAAGACAGAGCAAATAAAAAAACCTGAATGCTTTCATGCAAATGAACTGGCTCTTTATAATCTATGACTTTATTACCCCAGTCAGTTCAGTTTCTGGGCAAATAAAACATTGCACTTTGACCATTTGGCTTGCCTGGTGAGTGAATACATAATATGTCCAACCCCAGCATTATAATTGTGTAAAAATACAACTCTTGAGCAACCTTGGTATACTCCCTTTATCAAACCAACCACGATTCATAAAAAGCATTAGGGAATAGAAAACACTTTGTAAGCACATTTAAATGAAATAAAACGACATGCCAATGAATAATCATTGCCCTACATGCAACGAAGCAAACACATCTTGATCTCACAAACCAAGAATGGACAAAATACTCTAAAAGCTTTCTCAAGGTGAACTGTTTATACAGAAAGGCATATTCATTAAAATAATCCAAGTGATTAAATGCATAAATGCTATGAAATCTCTCTCTGGTTTCTGTGCTACCCACCAGAAGAACTCAAATCCCAAAACCACTAGGCTCTTAATGTTATGCCTTTGAGCATATCTCCACAGCTTCAAGGTCATATATATGCATATATTATAAATTAAAGTCGTATTTATTATTCAATATAACCAAAGGTAATTTTCAACCACATGGTCACACCACCTGCTAGATTTTCGCAGTGAGCTACAAATGTGCTTTTGTGCTTCGGCGACGTCGGCTATTTAACTCGGAATGAGCACAGAGTGAAGAACCTGCTTAACCCAGCGGTTTAAATGCTAACTCTCGAAATATTAAGCATAATGGGATGGTTGTTTTTGAAGAAAGGACTAATTTCTCAGAACGTCTTTGATCATTAGGACATAATTATCCGTAATGAAAACGAATGAGAACACATTTCTTACAGCTAAATCGGCGTGAAACTACGCATGCATAATTTTAATCACTGTCCACTAACCCGTTGCTGATTGACATTTCCAGTAGGGAAAGGAAAAAAAAAAAACAGGAGTTATAGTGGTTTATGTTCATTATTCTATTTGCAACCCAAATAAACACCCGAAATTCGATTTCACGTCTATTGCTAATATTGCACGAGAGCTATTGCTAACGCGCCACAATAAGCTGGTTCCCAAGTGCTCTAGATCGCGCCGTTAACCATATCAAGTCTGTGTGAGACCCGAGTGTGCCTCCTGCGAGCTGATCGTTTGGGGCATAAATATGCAGAGTTATTCTATTGGGGATATGTGCTTTGCATATAAACCTCAGTTTTAATCAGCAATCATACATCAGCCTCGATTTTATTAGGCATGCGTCAGCACATGCTCAGAGCAAATAATAATGCCCAGTCACCATAGCTACAGACAAAACAGAGACAGATTGTTATTACAGACTGGTCCAAAAAAAAAAAAAAAAACGGACGCCATGTTGACCACAGAGAAGTCAAGGGTCGTCAGATTGTCTTAGCCTCAATATGTCAAATTGATGCGCGAGAGCTTAAGAGTCTGAATGCGGAAAAGTTCCTAGACGCCTGATCATCACACATCCTTATGATTTACCTTTAACATGGTGTAAAAAAAAAAAGAGTCTCATTCATCACATTTGGGATGAACTGGAATTAGGAATGCACCTCAGTGCCTGACAGGCATGACCACTAAAAGCATGACCACTATAAAGCCTCCAAATCCTAGTGGGCATCTTTCTCAAAAATAGTGAAAGTTATTATAAGATTAAACGGAATGGCTACATTTGGAATGGGATGCTAAATATGAATGTATGAGCCAGTTTAGGGGGTGGGCGGGGTGGGTGTTGTGTGCGTGGAGGGTCCGCAAACTTTTGCTCACATGCCTCGTTAATTCCTCGGGTGAACTTATTGCTGTAACTGCATCCCCGTGGGATATGAGTGGAGAGATATTAATTGTGTAATCCTCGAGCATGACTCGTGGTAGTGCTCCATCATCTCCTAGTTTCCAGGGTTACCGCGTTTCCCTTGACAACACAGGGCGTGGCGCGAATACCTGAGGGAGGCTTTGCTGTGGCTCCCCACACACACAAAAGGCCTAATTAAACTAACACTCATAGAACCTTCCATAGCTTAACCAGGCATGATTAAGTAAGTTAATTAAACCCACCGTCTAAACTCTCTATAGAAATCGCAGCTTTTTTTCTTTCGGTCAATGACAGAAATCAATAAAAAACAAAAAAAAGCAGTAGCAAGAAAAAGCATAGCATGGTCAAAAAAACCAATCAAATCAAGCCGCATATTCAGAACGCGCAGTGTGCGATGAGAGCTAGTGTGAAGCAACTCTGACAGATGGGAGGGGGTGGTGGGAAAAGAAAAAAATGCAAACACGGGGAATGATTAGAGTGCGTTTGTGATTTTTCTAAGAGTCTGTGTTAGACAGCGAGATTCTACCCTTCTGAGTGCGTCCAATTTGTCGTTAGCTCTGCTTAATTGCCGAGCGCGGTGCTCTGCCGAGATAAAGCTGCTTTTCATTTAGTTTATTGACTGAAAATGTTACGGGCACAATGCTCTCAGATAAAGCAGCAGCTTCTTTCTCCAGATTAATGAATAGAAAATGAGATTATTTCGGTGAGTTCATGTAAACAGACTTCATTTAAATGCAAACGCGTCTTGGGTCAGTCTGGTGTCTTTTCGGCGAAAACGCCGCGTTTATATGTACGCGTCTGAAGCTGTAGGGAGCGTCGCTAACCGGGCTTTTGTTTTCTCGCTGCTTTAACTTGCTGACAAGAACCTGGAGCATTACTTATTGGGGGAAAAAAACACAACAACTATGCAATGCTGAAATGCCATGCCAGGCTTTCACAGTGATTCATTCCAAAACCAAAAAAGTTAATATGGTTTTAAAACGGCAATATTTCAAAAAGCACTATATGATTAGTCTACTACAGCTATTGGGACTGAACGAGTCGATCACCAAAACAGACGGATGAAGAGGTTCTTAAGCGAGCCAGTCACTGATGATCTAATCATATTCGGCTTCATGAATAATCATCGGTTTAAAGCAATCGTTTATTTTCACGGCGCTATGATTGGTAAATTGAAATGCCGTATGTATGTGTGTGTGTGTTCGCTGAATTCTTGCCGATTTGTTGCAACTGGCAACAAAGTACTGGTGCAAAGAAAGAAGCGGCGAGGAAACGAGAGCACGACGTTTGAGAGTCAAAAAATAGGAGAAAAAAAAGGAATTAAGCAGAAAGGAACAAGCTTGCATTCGATTGAAGGTCTTAGAGAACCCAGGAGACCCCGAATTCTGAAAATAATGCTATTATCAACACGACTGGTTATAGCATAAACAATTTTACAGCACCCTCTTACCTTTAAATGGGCTTTGATCGACGCACACACACGATCTCCTGACAATTAGACGGCTAGCTAATTAATAACAAAAAAATGAACATGTCCATATTGCTGACTTTCCACATGTGAAATAAGTTGAACGCAGCGCGTATAGGAAAAGGGAACGATACAGGAAGAAAGCGTAGCCCCTGAAAGGACCGATTATCTCAAGTCTGGACAAATACGGCCACCAGAGGGAATAAGAACATACTAGTGTAGTAGAAAATGTGAAAGGAAAGAAATTATAACCAGAGAATAAACATGGAATCCTGGAAAGCTTAAAAGTTGTACATTGCTGCCAAAAAAAAAAACAAACAAAAAAAAAACAAAAATAAAAATCAGCCTACAATCCCACCACCACCGAGAAATTAAGCCGAATTATGGCTCCACATCTGAGTCTTTTTTAACCCAGAAAAAAGATTACGTTCAAGGACTCTAAATAATTCCACACTGAAATGCCTCGCTTCAGCCGGCCAAATCCACTTCAGCAGGAGGGTTTCATCAAGGCGGTAGATTGTGCAGCAATTCCTGTTGGTGAAGAGTGAGGAATGTCGGACTACACCGCCTTCCCCACCTCCTCCAGCACCAGAATGGACGGCTAATTTCTATGCTTACGATTCCAATAAATCTTTGATTCTTTTGTGTCGGCAGCCAATTTTCCCGGCTTCTTCTACAATGTAATTAAACACTAGGGGTAATTACGTGGATTTATGCTTGGTCAGGGAGTCTGGAAATAATCCCCCTTCTCACACATTTCTGCTCTCCAGCCACTGATGAGTGTCCTCTTCCATTCCGATTGCCCCGGAAACCACAGCGAGTGTGCTTATTCTCTATGACAAAGAAAGAAAGGGACTCTGTCAGGCCAGGGGAGCTCTGGAAATGATTCATACTGCTGGAAGACACGCTGCATAATGAGGCCTGTGTGATCTATTTGTGGAAGGAGATAGTATGGCTTGGATGTATAGTCATCGACACACACAAAAAGCCATTTATAAATCAACATGCTTTGATACCAGTCGGTTTATTTGTGGTATAGTATAGGGAGGGACAGTTACGTGCATACCCAAACATGGCTAATAGAATTCCTCGTCCAGACTGTACAGCAAGGTAAATAAAAAAGTTTCTATTTGGGATTCGTTATTTCTAAGGTTAGAGAGTGAGTCAGGCTAAAATTTGGCATTGGGCACGTCGAGTTCAGAAATAGAGGTGAAGTTACGAGTGGTGGGCGAAATACACAAACCATGTACTAGAGATAGTGTAAAGGTACACTACTAAATATCAGAACCAGAAAAGGTTTTATTACCAGGTATAGTAAAGGGTTCAGTAAAGAGCATTTTACAGTAGTAGGAATTTGTCATGGTGTCAGGAGCGAGAATATACATACATATATGTACACTAGTGCTATTACACATACATATATGTACAATATTACTCAAATGAAAATATAATGCTCGGTTTAAACTTTCATTATAGGTACTAAAGGTTTCTGTCTTCGAATATGTACATATCCATATTATTATGTCTATAAGACTCTTGCTTAAATCAAATCAGTTTATCTGAAGAAAAACTAATATTACTCTTGGCATAACAATCAATTAATGATTAGCCAAACTCTGCCTTACATATTAATTTACATTTTATTTATTTATTGAATTTTTTGATGTATTAAAAATCATTCAAAGATCATGAATGTGAACCTTTCTTAAAAATAAATTCAGGCCACGGGTGTTTTTGAGTCCCCATCATTTATTCCTCGTAAAATGTTGTGCTTGCTGTTAAACTGATTCTGAACTCTATGTTCTTGTTAAGCTCTACAGCTCTACACTGATCGGTGGCTTGCTGCGTGCTTGAACAGTTAAAGTTTGAATCCGCTCATAAATAAAAAACTGATCAAATTGGATTCTAAAAAGGCAAATAAATTTGCTGCGTGCTGAACACGGATGAACGAAGAAGAAATAGGAAGGGGTTTTTGAGTTAAAGTTTGAATTTCAATAGGAAAAAGAAGTGAATGGTGATTCGCTCGAGGGAAAAAAGGAGATGAAAATAGGAGAAAAAACGTTGTGCGTAAAGGAAGTGTTGTGAAGAGTATGATAAAATAAAAAGGTAAAATAGGATTGCTGTTAAACTGATTCTGACTCTATGATCTTGTTAAGCTCTACAGCTCTACACTGATCGGTGGCTTGCTGCGTGCTTGAACAGTTAAAGTTTGAATCCGCTCATAAATAAAAAGATATTTGACAAAGCAATGTAGATTCATAAAAAGTAAGATATTTCGAAATGGAAATATTTCAGCATTTCAAAAAAAGCTGCTTATAATGGAAATATTTAAGAAAAAAAAAATTTCAAAAAAAGCTGCTTATTAAGAAAAAAAAAACATTTATTTGGCTACTGTACACCACTGCGAAACACATCAATCACCGATTGGTATCCCAATGGTTAAGATATTGGAATTTAGATTGGAAGATTGAGAGTTCAGATCCCGTCACCAAACTATAAGATAATTATTAAAAGTTGCTCAGAACTTCAACAAGAGTGGAAGAAACTTTTGGAAGACATTTATCCTTTCAGAGAGACTGAAATAAATGTTATAAAAAAAAGTTTTATGCAGGTGTTGTGAAAAAATGCTGTAAAAAAAGAATGCTTTCAGAAATATAAATAATGATTTTCTAAATTTTTGTCAATTTACAAAGTGAGCAAACTTAAGAAAAAAAATGTAAATCAAATCAATATTTGGTGTTACTACCTTTTGAAGAAGTAGAAGTAGTGGAAGTGACGGTACGTACGACCCCCACAGAGCCCTGATCTCCACATCATGGAGTGTGTGTGGGATTCCATGAAGAGACAGAAGGATGTGAGAACGTCGACATCCACAGAAGATCTGTGTTTACTTCTCCAAGATGGAACAACCTACCAGCCGAGTTCCTTCATAAACACTGTGTGTAAGTGTACATAGAAGCATTGCTGCTGTTTTGAAGGCAAATATTGATTTGACTTTCCATTTCTCTTTTCTTCATTCACTGCATTTTGCTCATTGATGAAAGTAAATGATTAATTAAGAATTCTTAGTATAATATATATATATATATATATATATATATATATATATATATATATATATATATATATATATATATATAGTTTAATAAGTGTACAGTGCAATACTATAACAGTATGCCATGCCTACTCTGATAATTTGATTCATAAATAACAACTAAGAAAAGAAGTAAGACACTGAAGAGTATGGGTGCAAGTAAATTTTTGAAACAAAAATGTAGAAACGGAAACTTTCCAAAGAAGTGGCGAAAGTCGGAAAAAAACTGATGCAAAACCATTAACCTGATTCTAAGCACACTTTTTGACTTAGTGGTAAAAAAAAAAGAGCCCATTAAAAGTTATTCGCACAGAACATTTGGAGATGAAATGATGAGCAGTGTGAGCTAGCAGATGCTGTGAATGTGCGGCGTGTGTACGGGTTAAGGATGGCACGGTGGTGCTTAAGGCTGACCTTGAGCATCTCCACAGAGACAATTAATCACTGAGCTTTTATGAAATGATTTTCCAAGTGAATGCGTTGGAACCATACGTCATCTATCTTCCACCGTGTTTCTGTGAATGTCAAAAGAGCAAGGTCTATTGCCTTAGAAGCTGGATGGAAAATAAAGCGACAGACAAAGCGCTGGTAATTAAATTAGGAGCTTCCTGGAAGGAGACTACACTGACATTGCCTAAGGGAAGATGTCGGTCATATCATGCTGCCATTTTATAAAAAAAAAAACAGAAATGGCCACACAAGTGTCGTCGTATATCTAACGCATCAAAAGGCAAACAGCTTCATTAGCTCCTTGGATTGGCTGGAGGCGATCACTTACTATTCAGAGGAGAGGTCTGAGGGCCATTGAGGCAGAAGAGCTGGAAACTTGACCTGGTTAAAATAACCTAGATCCTATTGGCAAGGAATGAGTAAGGATCTGAGTGGAAAAGAGTAAAAAAAAAAAAAGAGAGAGAGAGAGAGGGGGAGAAAAATGGAATGAGAGTAGGAAAAAAAGAAAGTTAAAGGCAGAAAGACCGGCACGGCTTATAAGATCGTGATGCCCCGAGGTAGGCCGTGGCGTGTTGTAGTCAAGGACTCCTCGATTAATGAAGACGGACAGTTGAGTTCCTTTCGCAGGAGACAGGAAGATAGCAGCTGTCAGGCTGAAACTCTCAATTCTTGACTGAGAGTTATGAGGAGCCAGGCTGGCTGCCTGCTGCCCACTGGGTATGACAGGAGTCGAAGTGCTTGGATCAGTCACTGCCAGGACCCATTAATGTACAAGACACATAACAGAAACGCAGACAGGACTACATTAATGAGGAAATGCCTCTCGGCGCGCACGAGACAAAAAGGGACATACACTGTTATTGATTTATTTTAATTAGCAACACTTAATTAGAAGCCTTAAAACAGAACATAAACATCTATGGAGGAAGAAGCATGATGCTTTTGTACGCTAAAGTGCTACTGAATTCTCAAATCCGGTCAGAAGCAGTATTATAAATCAAGATTTTAAAAATCTGTCTATATTCATTCATTCAGGGTGATTTGGCGGCGTGTAATTTGAGATTGATGAAAACTAGTTGATTAACAGAGAAAAATGCATAATCTTTTGATATCACGATGCTCTCAGTGTGAAGACGTTAGGTTCGGGAGTGTATGGAAGGAGTCTCCAATGTCAGCTTTGTAATGGTCAGTACGTTTCCGCCACGAGAGTCTTCAGGACTGAGGATTCTGCAGGACTCTCTGCTTTGCAGGCACTCTAACATGAAAAGCTGCTTTTTTTGTCTTATTAACTGCAACAAAGAAGATAAAGAAAAAACAACAAAAAAAGAAACACTGGTTGGTGAGAGAGCGACTGTTCATGGCTGCTTATACCGTAAGTGAACAGGAAGGGACTTGTCTAGCGGAAAATCTGCAGCATTAAATATAACTAAAAGCAGATAAACAGTACAATGTGTCATTCATTCACTTGTGATAAATTGTAGTTGCTGGAGAGCTGCAGAGAGACATGCAAGATTTCAAGACAAAATAAACAGTTTATGTGTTAAAAGACAAACTTTCCTCTGGGGGTGGGGATAAACAGTTTATGTGTTAAAAGCATCCAAAACTTTCCTCTGGGGGTGGGGATAGCTCAGAGGGAGCGGATAGATCAGGGACAGGGTTAGCTCGGCAAGGAGGGGGGGGGGGGGGGGGGGGGGGGGGGGGTAACTCAACGGTAAAGGGTCTGGCCTATTGATCGGAAGGTCGGGGGGTTCGAGCGCTAAGATGCCACTCTTGGGTCCTTGAGCAAGTCTCTAAACCTCTGTGCTCTAGCAGCTGGGATATGCAAAGAATGAATTTCATTTTGCTGTAATGTATATGTGACATATAGATTCTATTTTATTCTATTGTATAATTTTGATATTGATTATTTTCCTCGTGCAGCATGAGCAATCAATTTACTCCTTCCAAAATCAGGTGAACAGAGTGCAGGCTTTATCCAGTCAGATCTGATTAAAGGCTGACTATGAACAATGTGAATTCATCTAGGAAGACAGCATGCTCCATGCAGCTACATGTATGTCAGCAGTTGGAGCACTTTAGATTAAGCAATCAACTCTACAATATAACACACACACACACACTTATGAGGGGAGACGTAATGTGTGTGTATTTACGCCTACTAGCTTGCCTGAAGGCAATTCTTAACAAGCAAACATTAAGCTTTTGTGTTCAAATTGTGTTAGAAAGGCATTTGGTAAAGTCGAGATATAAGAGCAGTCACACCATGTGTGCTAAAAGAGGCTGTGTTGTAGTATGTAACATATATATATATATATATAATATTTTGTTTTCAATGTCTACTATGTGCTTTATTTAATATATATATATATATATATATATGTATGTGTGTGTGTGTGTGTGTGTGTGTGTGCACTGACCTGCACTGACACCTAGTAGTAGTGAAAGTAGGGCATATTTCATTCCAGATGCATAGCAGACATTAGTAGACATAGTAGACATTGAAAACAAAATATATATATTCATTCATTTATTCATCATCTTCTACCGCTTTATCCGATCTTCCCTCGGGTCACGGGGAGCCTGTGCCTATCTCAGGCGTCTATGGGCATTAAGGCAGGATACACCCTGGATGGAATGCCAACCTATCGCAGGGCCCACACACTCACTCACACACACACACACACTCACATTCACACACTAGGGACAATTTTCCAAGGTGCCAATCAACCTACCGTGCATGTTTTTGGACCGGAAAACCGGAGAAGGAAACCGGAGAAGTCGGAGAAAACCCGGAGAAAAACCTCCTGAGGCACGGGGAGAACATGCAAACTCCACACACACATGGCCGAGACGGGAATCGAACCCGGACCCTGGCGGTGTGAGGCGAACGTGCTAACCACTAAGCCACCGTGTCCCCCAAAATATATATTTGTGTGTGTGTGTGTGTATGTGTGTATGTGTGTATGTGTGTGTGTGTGTGTGTGTGTGTGTGTGTGTGTGTGTGTGTGTGTGTGTGTGTGTGTGTGTGTGTGTGTGTGTGTGTGGTGTGTGTGTGTGTGTGTGTGTGTGTGTGTGTGTGTGTGTGTGTGTGTGTGTGTGTTGACCTGCACTGACACCCAGTAGTGAAAGTAGGGCATATTTCATTCCAGATGCATTTCATTTGTCTCCTGCTTCTGTCTCGGAATCACTTTGTATCCCAGAGAAACGACACTAATGAGAAAATGTTAATATCCCATTCCTGAGCCCATCATTAATCTGAGGCTGCAGATGGCTCCATTAGGGCAGATTCAGCATTATTACTACAGATATTAGATTCTGTCGCAGAGATGGAGGATGCAGGGAACTTCCTGTGAGAGCTAGAGTATTGAACATGTGTATACTGTTATTATATTTCTTATATACCATAAAGCCAAATATGATAAGGGAGGGATAAAAGGACAAAATGTAATATTCATATTTAGAAAAGTGATATTAAAGTGTAAGCTGCAACTACACGAAGGGAGTCATTGCCCCTTCTTGTAAGGGTATACACACCCGGGGGGCGGAGATACGATCTCGGCGAGGGTGAGGGTTTTTATACCAATCAAGCAGGAGCCACACCTGGTTCCACCCGTATAATTAAGTTCTTGCCTTTCAGTAGACTTCGTTGTGGCTTCTGCTTGGTTGTAATGAAAGCTTGCACCCGCACCAGCCCTTACCCCTGGTGAACGCAATGAGAGAAAAGGAACAATCGAATGCGAGAACGGACACTGTTACATGTTTTGAATGTCTATTTGAGTTAGCACAATCACTCATGAGGAGATAAGTTAAGTTAATTCTAATCCGAGTGAAAGTGTAAAGAGGAACATGCAATGATGGAGAATAAAATAGCCTTTATTTGACACATATAAATTACAGCAAAGTAAAATTCTTTGAACGCAGGGTCAGCCACGATACAGCACCCCTGGAGTATAGAGGGTTAAGGGCCTTGCTCAAGGACCCAACAGTGGCAGCTTGGCGATACCGGGGCTCGAACCCTGACCTGTCTGATCTGAACATCACATACAGAAGGCATCTCGTCTTTTCAAATTCTGCAATGCTATACTGAATTGCTCTACAATAAAAAGCCCCGATCCTTGTTTCACACACGGCGTGGGAAACGCTCCACTTTTGTGCGATTCAAATCAACACCCCTAATAATAAAAGTGTGTTCACACTAGTTGGGTGCGTTGATCTGACTCGATATTTTCCACTTTCGCGTGGCATGCCGACACAAACAGAAGAGAAAAGCTAGTCCTCAGGCTTACTATTTCCACCACTTATATTATTATAAAAGAGTTAAAGTTAGTTAAAGGCACACACTACAAAAAAAATGCCCTACTTGAAACAAGCAAGATTCACTTATATCTAGTTCAAATGTACTAAAATCTGTCAATGGGGTAAACAAAACTGACTTGGTAAGAATTGAATTGAAACAAGAATCAACATTAATTCTACTATATCCTATAGCCAAATGAGCTATTTTTTCAAAGACCAGTGGTAGCTTGCCGGCGGTGGGATTTGAACCTGCCATCTTCTGGTCCATTGGACAATGCCTTAACCACTGAGATACCACCTCTGACTGAGCTACCACCTCCCCTTACAGAGTTAGGGTTAGGGAAATAAAATATGCCTAGTTATAGCAATTTGCACCATTATGCATTGTGCATTATGCTTAATTATAGCTACTATAGCTCAAAGTCAATATTTTGACGCTTTAATACATAGCTTACCTTTACTCCACTCCACTTAGAAAAAAACACCAAAGCACGATGTTCCCTGCCCTTTGAAGTGAATTAATAAGAACTTGCTAAGTGAAAACCTGTCATGAGAGGTGCTACAGCACGTTATCAAGGACTCTTGCAGATAGGTTTTGAGATAAGGGTGCATTAACCCATGAAAAAGCCCTCAGTGCAGATGCCTGAATTCATTATTCTTGGGTTGCTGTTCTTTTTACAGTCTATTCTTTAAAGCACAAGCGAGTTATATCTGCTTTTAACATTGTTCCCCAAGCAGAGTTACATTACTCCTTGCATGAAAAAATACTACAAAAATATATAATAGTAATTATATACATATATATATATATATATATATATATATATATATATATATATATATATATATATACATACACACACAAGCTGCCACCCTTGGGTTTTTGAGCAAGGCCCTTAACCCTCTGTGCTCCAGTGGTACTGTATCATAGCCGCCCCTGTGCTCTGACCCCACTTCCAAACAAGCTGGGATATGCAAAGAAACTATTTCATTGTGCTGTGATGTATATGTGACAAATAACAGCTATTCTATTGTATATATTACATAAACGACCTCATTGTTGGCGATAAGCGGGGCATGTTTACGTACTGTGAGTTACTCTTCTTGCTGTTGAGGGAGATATAAAGAAGAGACGAGGCAGATTCCTGTGTGTCAATAACACTGATGGAAGCTGCTCAGTTTAATGCCTCCGAAAAAGGCTGTGATGATGAACTCACTTCAGTGAGGCGCCGCTGATCGATGGCAGCCTTCACGGGCGCAATGAGAAATGGCTCTGCTTAACAGACCACTCCCTGACCCTAAACACAACACATGAGCTGCAGTGCGGACGCGGCAACAAGTGCGCAGAACCTCACTGCGTTCCTGCACTCGCGAAATGCTTTCATCTGACAGAGCGGTGAATTTATACGCCGACACGAGCGGTTCTTTAAAGCGCGCCACTGACTCATTACATGATTAGATTTCAGACTCTGCTGCTCTCTTAATCGCCTCCCTTTTCATACTTCGCTAAATAATTATTAAACCCGCTCGCTCGTTTCGGGACACGTGAGGTTTAAGAAAACTAAATCTGCATCCACTCAAGACCGATTACGACGTGAGAAGTACAATCGTCTGGGGAGGGGAAAAAAAAAAAGTTAGTGCAAACTACAGGTTCACTTAAAAGAGATTCACTGAGGAAGAGATAGAGAAAATGTACTGTATAGCAATAAACTGCCTCGAGTCACCTCTCTAATCCTGTTGTTGCTCTGTGAGGGGGGAAAAAAAGCCTTATCTCTGTTTATGACAAACACACAAACATATTTTCACAGAGATAAGTGTCACAGATCGAAGCCCGCACTCCTTCATCCAACATAAAGGGAGCTCACCTCATACATATCGAAGAGCATTTCTGTAAACATGATTTAATACCTCTCAATAATCCACCCAAGCAGACCAGGAGGGTTTCACACCTCATTAGCTCAACTCAAAACTTCCATGCTGGCTTTAAAGCCATTTCTCCTCATAACTGGCATGTCGAGACAAAAAAAATAAAAGAGTCATACGTTTGCTTTTACATAAAAGTGTATAACATTCTTGTGTATGGCAATAAGGAGGAAACACATGGTCCTGTTTGTGATTCCTAATGGATAATGCATGGTCTGGATCCAATAGGATGCCGTGGGAATCCCCCCCCCCTCACTTCACAGCCAATCAAATGCATTGATGAATCTGGCAAACAAGTGAGTAACTATATTGTCATGGCAACTAATCACTTTGTCAAGCAGTGAAAGAGAGACATGCAGGTAGGGTGGGGACGCCTGCCAAGGATCTGAACTCCATCACTGCCATGGAATCCTAGCGTGAGCAGCAGAACCAGTTTCAGAGACGGTAAATAAATGACATGTCTGGAGTGAGATTCTGCATATTCGACAGACTTGCCAGAGCCGACATCAAATAAGGTCAAGTGCACTTTAAAGAGGTAACGTTCCTTAAATAAGTGCATATAGCCTAATCTCGTATTAGTCGGGATGCAGAAGGATACATTTAGGATGTACATGCATATAATAGTATATTATAGAAGCTAAATGAATCTATTTCTTTTTAAATTCAACGAATCTGTTGAAAAGTAGCACATGCTGCCTACTTTAGAAAGAGTCATGTCCAAAGAGAGTTTGCACCTTTCCTGATCCGTGAGTGATTTGTTGAAAGCTACATGTTCCCCAAAACCGGTTTGTATACGAATACGTTATCGGTAATTATTTTTTTATTCCTAGCAAGAAATTCCCTGGTGCGTTCACGGGATGTGTTCTATTATCTCCCGCGATATTTTATTCCACATTTACAGACTTAGCTTTTTAACGATACCTTGGCGATGTTGTGATGCATGCTGCCTTTCAAGCTGAAATAGTTTCCTTTGTAGCGATCAAAGTGCTGCCTTCTAAGGCACTGACTTATGAGACAGCTTGTGCATCAAAGATTTGAGGCTGCTGCTTTCTGTTTCAGGCCCAGTGTATTGCGAGTGTCTTTTTAAAGTATACACTTTTGGCAAGGTTCTGCACCTAAGATTAATGTTGCTTTGTCTCCCGTTCTGACATAATAGTCGGAGTAAACGTCAATGAAGCCAACTGACAGATGAAGTGCACTTGATTTTCCTAACAGCATTGCGAATTATTTATTTATTTATTTATTTTTGAAACCCCAAAAAAGACTCCGATTCAGGCATAACATTATGACCACCTGCCTAATATTGTGTGCACTACATCACATTCATATAAGCAATGTGGAGCTGTGGCAAATGTGTTATGAAAAACAAACAGCTTTGTTTGGAATGAAGAAATAATGGCATCTCAATTAATTCATTTGTGTTCATCTAAATGCATGAATACACAATGAATTCATTATCTATTCAATTATATTACATTACATTGTTTGACGCAATAAGGTGGTTGAATAATACGTTTATCTGAGAATTAGAGAAAGTGTAATGTGTACGCAATCTATTCTAAGCATAATGTGTTCCGTTTGCTATTTTAGATTTGTATCATAAGACTTGCCGACAGGCCAACTATATAGAATGACGTTGAATAGAATTGCCTATAGAGGTCATTAGAATAACGTTAAGACAAACCCAGTCCTTCTCCCAAACTTAACTCTGATCATTGTGTGATCAATGGATGGCTCATTGTGGGTGGCTCTAGTTAAAAATGATTCCATAATTCATAGATGCCGTCAGCGTAGCACAGATGAAAAGCACCCGGCATGCTACCCTACTCAATTTGAAACCCATTTTACTGTCAGCATTTGGAGAAAATCCACGTTAAATTTTGCCTTTATGACTAAAGAACAGACATCAATCCGTGATTTTTGTGGCTCTAATTATGAAGCATTCCACAGTTCATAGATGCCATAAGCATCGTAAGTTACCACAATGTTATAGAAGTACATCACTAAATGAGGACTTCCTTCCAATGAAAACAATGTATAAAAATCCAAAAAAGCATGAATGGATCTAGAGAACGTTATATAAAAATAAACAGCTTAATATCTAAAGACCTTTAACACATCAAATGGTCTGAGGCTTATTCTGGTCTAGTTTCAATTTCGCCCACTCAATATTGCTCTATTTGGGCTGATGACTCACTCCCTCTATTCCTCTATTCCTTTCTTTTCAATTGGGCTTCCAATTACTTACCAAAAAAAAAAAAAAAAGGACTTTCCACATGAATGGTCAGCTTTCTGCTCGGTTCAGCATTGAAAAAAGAGAACTCTGGCCTATAACAAGTTTGTTGTGTAAGCAGACCTTTATGACTGTGTGTGTGTGTGTGTGTGTGTGTGTGTGTGTGTGTGTGTGTGTGTGTGTGTGTGTGTGTGTGTGTGTGTGTGTGTGTGTGTGTGTGTGTGTGTGTGAGAGAGTGTGTCCAGCCAAGCATTATTCAATCTGAAACCAAACACTGCATTTCTGCACGGAGCTACAGTCGTTTAAGAGTACCTGTAGGAATGTTGGTGTGAGAAGTTTAACCCCTTCAGCAACAGAAAGTGAAAGGAAATAGAGCACAAAGCCGCTATGAACACAAATGAAATAGCGGATTCTCAATTTTAGTATTTAAGAAGAGCAAATCCTGCCCTCTTTCTATTAACTTTCAAGCTTTGCTAATTTGAGGGAGTGACAGTTCCCCTTTATCACCAAGCCTAATGAACCACAACCAGAAACAAATGGCTTTTTTTAATCTTCCTGCATCCTTTCCTATTGAAGTGAAACTTATTTATTTTCACTGTGACTGCTCTGGGCTTATTACAGCTTAGATGTTTCCTTGTTTCTTTTGTTCATTAAAAAGTCATCTTAACAGTTATAAATATATATCTCCCTCTCTATCTCTCTCTCTCTCTCTCATATATATATATATATATAGGCTTTATTTGTCACATATACTTTAAAGCACAGTAAAATTCTTCACCCGAGTTTGGAACCGGGGGTCAGATTGCACGGTCAACCATGATATGGAGCACAGAGGGTTAAGGGCCTCGCGGAAGGGCCCATGGGTGGCAGCTTGTCGATACAGAGGCTGTTATGGCTGTTAAATGCTTAAAATGTATTGTGTACAGCCCCACTACGATCAGAACAATTGTAGTTCATCTGGTGCTACTCCTGCGTGTCAGCCCCCATCATCAGCACTAGCATGGTAGATGCAAAAGTAGTGTGTGTGTGTGTGTGTGTGTGTGTGTGTGTGTGTGTGTGTGTGTGTGTGTGTGGGTGTGGGGCGGGCTGTTAACACCCAGTTGCCATTTATTACACTACATCAAATGACCGTTTATGGAAACCTCTGGGAAAAAGAAAACTAAATCCTCAACGACAGATATGCTGTAAAATGCTAAATCTGAGCACTAAAAACGGCGCAAATGCAGTAAACCCTGAGGGGTAAAAAAAAAAAAAAAAAAAAAAAGAAGAAAAAAAAAAAAAGAAAAAAGAATATATTTGCATTAATGCACAATTTAAATTCACATGGCAATAATGGTATTGTTAATTCCATTTAATTGCTCTACCATAAAGCACCATTTTTTTTTACACTTTAACTCGTTACCCTTTACTTGAACTAGGAGACATCGTCTTTTCCCAGCCTGAACAAATGATAAGCTCTGAAGATATGGGTCGAAACAATATTGAAGTTGAAGATCTTCAAGGGGCCTGCTATAAAGTTCTTACTTGATGAGGTTGAACGCACCCCTGTATCAGCACTAGAGCTGGGCGATGTGTCATAAACTGAATCTCCGATATATTTTTTAGACAAAAAAAGATTTTCGATATTAGTTACAGGGGGCAAATGTCTGAAGTTACAAACATTAAAAGAATTTCCATGCAACTGATGAAACCGCCCCTATTGCAAAGAAGCTCTTCGGATCCGCCATGCTGTATTTCGTGTTTCTCGAGTGTAATGCGGGACGGGAGGCGGAGAACTATGGAAACTCGCTGTGCCAAACCCAAAGTGAAATCTTAAAATCTTCATTTTCATTTTTTTTCAACATCGACAAAAAAACAAACAAAAAACACAAACTCGAATTAATCGATAGTGACAATTAATCTCTATTAATCTCTAATTGAGCTCTAATCAGTGCATATCTTTCCTAACGCCCTTGTGGCTGAATGAATACAAATCCTTACTGAAAAAAAATCTAGTTTTAGAGACACATTGTGTTTTTAAACTAGATCAAAGACAAAAACACTCAAAAAAAGTTCTGTGGACAGTCAAAATTGGACATTTTTGGCTCTAATAGAAAATCTTATAAGACTGAAGAACAGAGAGGTGTTACCAGACTGCATCAACCAGACTATCAAAACCATAGTCAAACATAGATGTGCAAGCTTAAGGGTTTGGGATTTGTTGGTGATGTAATAGTTTGAGATCTGTTTTTTTGAACAGAGAAGGTTGGAGACTTAATCGGGGTGAAATGAATACTTAAACAACACGGTTACTATTCCATTCTTCAACACCATGCAATTCGTTCTGGACTGCAACTAATTGGGAACCAACTTTCCCCACGCAAAAAGACAATGACCTGCATCCAAGATCATTTCCAATAAGTGCTATTTACAGTGTCAGCATGCATGTTATCTATAATGGAATGTCCTACCCAGTCACTGCGCCTAAATCCTATTCAACTGCCCTGGATCATGTTTACAACAACATCTTTAGCAAGATTTACAGCTGGATGCTTGGAGAAAACAACTGCCTTCTTGCCAAGTGTGTATAAAGCTGTTATTCATGCTTAATTGATTTTTCAATTAAGATGATGTCTAATATCTTTACATAATTTTTTGGTCAAACAACACAATTTGATCTTACATATGCCGTCTACTGAACGGTGGCCATCAAGTTGATTTCAAAATCTTCAGATTAATGCAAAAGTTGTCAAAGTTTATGAAAAAAATATTATACAAATTTGTGAACTATTTAATAGAATTTATTGGCTGCTTTTGCTGCAATATAAGCACCTCTTGGGCAGCTTTGGGTAAAGATTAAAAAATATATATTAATTTCAAAGATCTATTGATAAACATCACAATTTAGGAATCGCAGGAACAAATTTCATTCCTGCCAAAGAACAGAAACATTTCTTAAAGTGAAATTAGAAGTGTGGTGCATAAGAGCATGCAGTTATAGTTAAGAAACATTTAGGATATTTTACAGGTTTGAGCACGCCCTCATGCCGACATGCTTTTTCCCCCCCTGAGACGGCTTTAAAGAGGAGCTACTTGATCTACAGTAAACTTCCTTTTATCTCGAACCAAGCTGTTGCACTCGGACACGGATTTTAACAAGCTATTTTACCACACAGAATTGCTGCTTACTGCATGTGTGTTTGGGTGTGTGTGTTTTTTTGCACCATTCTGTGTAACCACCAGGGAAATGTTGTATGGAAACCCCAAGAGATTGGCAAGTTCTAAAATGTTAAAACCAGCCTGTTTACACCCACATCCCACAACCTGGCATGTGCAGCCATGCCAAAAATCACACTTTTCTTCCCCGCTCCAATTCTTACATTCCATAAAAACATTACCTGAAAAATCATACTGAACATTCTTATACCCTGCACAGCTGACAAATAATGGCTGATTGCATAAATGAGTAGCAACTTTTGCTCCTTCGGCTTGGTATCATGTTATTGGGAACAAAAAGAAGCATAATATATATATATATATATATATATATATAATGGCTATAATTTGACTGAATATGAGCCAAATTAAAAAAAACAAAAAAACAAAAAGCGTATAAATGTCAGCCCAGCCCTACTGTACATTGCTGCATGATGTAGGTCATAACACCTGCTAGAGGGAAAAACAGCATCTAGTAGTGCATAAATTTTCTATGTGCACTCTCGATGTGCAGTAAGAAAGACTGCGTAGAATTTAAGTGTGTATAATGAGCTCTCTTTTCCCTTTAATCACTCTCTCTCTCTTCCTTCTCTGTCCCCTCTAATTGCTATCCTCAGTGGGGTTGGGGAAAGGGGTCTTCAACTTGCAACCATTAAGAGAACTTTGAGCGCACATGCATGGACACACACACGCACACACACACCTCTATTAACCTCGTCTGGTTTTTTTTTTTTTCCTAAATTGCCAAATGAAGACGCATGACTTCAGCAGTCAGTCCCTTCTCGTAGCAGTAGAAATATCAGAAAGGAACAAACCTGGCTGGAGGACGCTGATGCCCAGCAGATTCGATGTGCGGTTAGCAATGACCTTCCACGTGCCGTCGTAATTTCGTCGGTACAGGACGGCGGCGCACTGGTACGTCCCCGACTCTTTCCGCCCGGCCCGCGTGACGCTGAGGCGGAAGTTAGTGTTGTTGCGCGTGCGGTCGACCGAGGTGCGCGTCCCGAGGCCCAGCGTCTGCTCGCCCCACTGCAGCGTGCCTTCGTGCGTGAACGTCACCACGTCTCGCGGCTCGCTGCCACCCTCCGCCGGCTGGAAGCGCCACGTCACTGAGGCGGGGATGCTAGGGCTGTGGCGGGATTTCACGATGCACTGCAGGTCAAACGAGTCGCCAAAGGTCACGCTGGGAGTGCGGGATGAGGCTGACACGAAGAAGGACGACTCTGTCAAAGAAATGCAAAGACACCACGCGTCAGTGCGCCAACTACATCTACATGGAGCTCACTTTGTGCGTTGGCATGCTGGAACAGATTTCGGTTTCTAAGTGAACTCTTTTAAATTTTATTACAACGCATCCAAAGGCATCCTATACAATTGTGTGCCTCCAGCTTTGTGGTAACAGTTGGGAGCAAAACCACATATAGCAGGAAAAGTCACGTGTCCCAATACTTTTGCCACATAGTGTATACAATACAATTTTTATAGAATTAAACGTCAACTTATCCAAATACTACAGTTCTACCAGGGGCAGCGAGAGTGGTGGGAGGGGGGGAGATGAGGACTGGAAAGACGTCACTTCAATATAATACATTTATTTATACGGTATTTTATAATTGCTAGATATGCACAGTTGCATTTGCTGTAAAAAAAAAAAAAAAAAAAAAATGGCAATACAAATAAGCTGACTGTCAGGGTGCGAAGCCCCAAAATTGTAATGAATTTGCTCCGATCTTATTAGTGTCAAAGTTTGCACTTCTTACCCTGGATTTCAAATTCACTTTGATGGTTAACATTCACCAGTCAATACGACGTGGACGTGTGTACTCTACGGCACGTGTCGATCACAATAGAGGTCTTTGTATCCACGTGCTGTTTTTACAAGCCTTTCATTGTAAGCACGTTCTGCAATGGGAAGAGTCCTCATTAAACAGGAATGCCCAGGCTGCTTATTTTCCCCCCTCTTCAAGGTGTCACGGAGAAAAACGGGTTTGAATGGAGCACCCAAAAGAAGGCACGGTGCCATTTGGCTGCGCCAGCATGTCAGCAATGGGGTGGTGGTGAACAGCTGCTGCAAGGCTCTGCCTCGGCTCTTTTAAAGCCTCAGAATCCTGTGTAGGAGGCGAGTCTCCCTTGTTTAGGAAAGATCCAGGTCTTTTAATTATAGCAACTGTTTGTGAGAGGAGTGCGGTATGAACAAGTGTTTGAAATTTGCACAGCTTTTCACTCCGACCCAGCTTTTATGTGCTACAGAAAAAAAAATGATTGCATTTGTCTGAAGTCTACTGATGTCAAAGAGTTCCTGGATTACTGCCCTTTGTTCTTATTATTGTCTTTCATTGACGCCTGGTATTCTGAGAAATGCATTAGAGGAAGAAACGGCTGTAATCGAAACGGTCAGCAATGTATATGTTTATGCATGTGTATATGCACAGCCAATTACACATTCCAGAAATGGGTAAAAACTAAGAAATCACACATAAAATCGTATTTTCAAAATGCTAATTTAATAATCACAAGGTTCCTGACAGAGTTCTGCATCTGTTCTGAGCAACCTGACTTATCTTTAAGCCTACATAATATATGTTTACCAGCTAAATGGGAATGGCTAATCCATTAATCCCAGAGAGTAAGAAAACATCTTAGCTAAAGTTAAGAAGACAGCAAGAGTGGAGGTTTTTAATGTGTTTATATAGAAAATGAATGGGGTCATTTACCAGAAATGGAAAATAAAAAGTAGTGAAATAAACACAGACTTGAACCACTGCAAAGCACACCAATTACACTAGCAATAACTAGCAAGTAAGCTAGTAAGTAAACAAGTTAAAAAGACAGAAAGAGTGGAGAGTTTTCAATGTGTTTTTCAAAGATATAGGAAATTAATGGGGTCATTTATAAGAAATAGAAAATAAAAAGTAGTAAAATAAACACAGACATAAACAACTGCAAAGCACACCAATACCACTAGTGATAACTAGCAAGTAAGCTAGTAAGTAAACTAGCAAAGAAGGCATCTTAGCTAAAGTTAAAAAGACAGCAGGAATGGAGGTTTTTAATGTTTTTTTTTTTCAAAGATATAGAAAATTAATGGGGTCATTTATAAGAAATGGAAAATAAAAAGTAGTAAAATAAACACAGCCATGAACCACTGCAAAGCACACCAATTAAACGAGTCTTTGGGACACTCTAGTTACAAAACTGAGTCAGGAAAGCAGAAAAGGACATGTAAATTGTCCTTGCTCACAGAGATACATCTGGCTAAGTAAATAAAGCGTTAAATAACATGTAAGTAAATAACACCTGACAGCTATCCCCTCACTGTATTTACATACATGTAGCTTTTCACTGCACAAAAACCTGCACAAGCGTCCATTTCAACAGATCCCATACCTCTCACTGTAACAAACACTGAAGCCTCATTTAAAAATGCTATCCCATCAGAAATTAACAGCCAACTATGCCAGTTATAATCTGTCTACGAGCAGAATTCACCATACAACTCCATACGTACACCATACTACTCCATGTCTGACTTGTTACTATAGAAACAGAAAAGTATTAGACACAGCGCTCCATTGCAAATGGAATTACTGTCAGAGCTGCAGTGTAAGAAAATGAATCACCTTATATCCGATCGAACATGAAAATCAAACGCCTCTAATAAATGTATTGTTTTCTAGGCATGAAACACAGCTACAGGACACTTGGAAAACTGCTGTGCTCAGAACTACTGGTGAGGATCAACAGACGTGAAGTGAGTTATGAAGAAAAAAAAATCGAGATGAAAAAGGTCAGAGATCAGAATAATAAAAGCCAGGATGAAAGGGAATGGTGCAGAGCATACTGGCTGAAAGATGAGGAAAGTAAATGATGAGTTTGAGATCAGAGATCATAAGAGAATGACAAGATTTGCTGGGAACTGGAAGCAAGACAGGAAAAGATAAAGAGGCCGGAGAGACAGGCAGAGGGACACTTATAGAGAAATAGTGAAGAGAGAGAGAGAGAGACAATGTTGAACTCCAACATTCTTCTCAGATTTTTACTTCATATCCTTCATGTCTGGGTGGATTAGATGATCTGTGCTTCTTTCTGCTATCTGCACTTTCATGCTTAGAATTGGCTCTGTGTCCCTTCCGTCCTTCACTGCAGAATACTGAGAGCTGAAAAAATGGCTTTATTTTCAGCAAGCAGATCCCAGCTGCAGGACAGGAAAGCTGAATGCTTGCTCATTACATACAGTGAACCAGTAGACCTGTTGGGAATGCTCCAGTGTCTGTGTGTGTGTGTTTAACTACTACTGTATATATAAACAGACACACAAACACACACAGATATTCCCAACAGGACTACTGTGTATATCCATATGTATGAATGCATGTATGCATGCATGCATTTATGTATGTATGTATGCATATATATATACCCTAACCCTAACCCTCCTACAGCAATCTGACCTCAAGCCTACTAACACATTTGTTTCGAACTGAACTGGAATGCTGACTACACCTGAGGCTTCCTCAGCTTACCTGACTTATACCTATATATATATATATATATATATATATATATATATATATATATATATATATATATATATATATATATATATATATATATATATATATTATGGCTATATATAAATATATTCACAAATCAAATGTGACAGTGCACTAAAAACAATAATTTCTCTTCTCTTCTATTTTCCTGTTAGTAAAAGTAACCTGCAGCTGTCTGAGTTAAACTGGATTTCTGTGCAGGCGTTTTTGTATTCTGGAGACAGAGCCAGCCGCAATTTTTCCCTCCAAAACATCAACGAACATTTAAAGCACCCAGACATACTGTCATGTGCAGCAAGTGCCTCGCCTCTGTGACCTCTGGGTGTCCTTTAATGTCAGATACTCAAAGCCTTGCTCTCCTGAAGCACCTCATTTTCTCCAGTCACACGTTTTTCCCCCCTCTATTTGTCTCCACACACAGCACCATCATTCTTTTTTATCTCAGTCTAGTTCATCGAGTCAAAAGTGTCTTTTCGGAACGATGGAGCTGGATCATACACGAGCACATATATTTAATGCTTTTCCGATTTTTAAGGGAATATTTGCTGAGATTTCTTGTAAATGAAGTTGAATATAATGCCATGAGGAAGCCCTGAGCCTAGTGTTCTCCAAACTAACAGCCCGAATTTTATACCTAATCAGGAGCTCTTTTGTACTTGACTAGGATTTTTCCAAATAGGCTGAGTGGCCATGAAGGGGTGTCAATCAATCAGCAGACACAACAGCACTGCACAGCATATTAGACCTTCCTCATCCTACCAACTCGCAGACTTCTCTCTCTGTCTCTCTCTCTGTCTTTTCTGTGGCCAAACACGTGAAATCAAATGAAATATATTTTTAAGCATTTACACCAGCACCTCACCACCATCACACTGTCTTAGGTGTAATCCATGTACGAAGGAAGGGACATAACGATGAGTCGTAAGCATCTGCTCTCCCTCAAAATGATACAGAAAAAGCATACACTACAAACAAAATGGGAGATATTAAAGAGATATTACACGAATGCATATAAATGAGCTATCAGATTGAAGCTTTGCTTACCGACAGATTTCACCGTGATGGCAGTAGTGGCCGTGTTCTCCCCGATCGGCTGCCACTCCCAATCCGGCGCACTGCCACTTTGGAGCCACTCGGTTACGCTGCAGCGGTACTGGCCCTCGTCTGCAGGGAAAGTGTTGGACAGGGTGAGGACGAAAGTGTCCACTCGGGTGCGCTCCGTGTGGACCTCCCCGTAGCTGTGGCGCTCCTGGTAACTGGACCCGGGCTCCATGGTGCCGTAGCGGTCCACAGACGCCAGGTCAAGCGCAGGAGAGCTGCCGTCCTTGTCTGTCCACTGCCAGACAACGGACAGAGCTCCAAAAGTGGACTGCACCGAGCATGTCAAACGGATTTGCTCTCCCTCCAACACCTCGGACGAGTCGCTGGCCAATGACACAGTAATGTTACTGCCTAAAAGAGGGAAAAGACAAAACAAGACAATTCATACAGAAATCGACACTTAGTTTAACTAATGAAGCCACTCAGATCGTTAAGTCACCTTGACTTTATTCTATTCAGTGTGAATCCTTGCTACAGCTTGAAAAGCAATCTTCCATCACATTAAATCACATTCCGATACCTTACTTGGTAAATAAGTGCTATAAAGGGTGACCCTGATGATGGTCCATTGTGTGCAAGGTTCTTTCAGGTGCTTCCAGCTGGGTTCTTGTTTATTGTGTCATGATTAGTGGATCTGGACCGACTGCGTTTTGGGGACTGGCTCTGGATCAGAAAGCTCAGTGGAGGATCTTGCTAGCGCAGTGCGAATCAAAGAACGTCCCCAGTGTGTTTTTCGACAAGGATTTCTACACACAACTACATCCTTTTTACAGTCTAAGGAGCTGAAATAAAAAAAGAGAGACTACAGA
Source organism: Kryptopterus vitreolus (assembly GCA_030449085.1). Lineage (NCBI taxonomy): Eukaryota > Metazoa > Chordata > Actinopteri > Siluriformes > Siluridae > Kryptopterus > Kryptopterus vitreolus. Next base: position 15,327,621 of record JACRUU010000011.1, on the reverse strand, counting down.
GCTGCTCTTCCCTTGGGCAGAAACTTTTCCAAATATGACAAAAAAAATCCCTTAAATGCCGAGGGAGACCGATTCGAGTTTGTCTAAAATTCACATTCACCTTTTCGTGCTTCTTATCTTTAGTTGCCGTAAGAACGGAGTTTCATCTTTGTCTCTTCCCCTCCTAGGTCTGAATAGGGTTTACTGAATTTCTCACCATGTTTTTTTGGCCTCGACGTGTTTGCGAGTCCTGACACTGGTGCAGCTGCTTCTTATCTGACTGAAAACAAGACCCTCCATCAGGCCCAATTTGTCAGCAGGGTTTCTGTGGCCTTGGTGTGCTGGCAGGACTGTCACACACACTGCCTCAATGCACAACATGAAGACCAGATATGGAAACTGATGAAGAACTGGACAGAATGGCCAGAAATGGTGTCAAACTGTGTGTATATGTTTTGTGTGTGTGTGTGTGTGTGTGTGTGTGTGTGTGTGTGTGTGTGTGTGTGTCAAGAAGAATACAACAGCAAAAGCAATAGAGATGGAGATGGAGACAGAACAAACATAATAAACAATAAAACCAAGAAGGAAAGGAAGAAATATAGACAATTGTGGTGTGTGTGTGCAGCCGCTCCAGGCTGTTGTTATCACTCTAATGGTCTCATAAACCCTGCATATATTGCAGAAAAGCTCCTGGGGGACAAAGCCAAACAAATTACTCTAATAAAGAGGATCTCTTAGGAACACATCCGCAGAATTTCCTTCCTGCCTCTCTGTAGTACATGAGGAGCAGTGGTATAAAGACGAGGGGTGTGCTTGGGTCATTGGATATAATGTATTTGCTTTAGCCGTGCTTTTCTTGTTTACGGCCACTTTAAGCAGATCTCCGGGGCAGAGGGAGGATTTCCCTCACTGTCACTCGAATAAATGCACATTTAAGAATGTAGCTCTAGTGTTATGACATGGCTTCTTTTTTTATTTATGGCCCCTGGTGCTGTGAGCATGTCCATGTCTGTGTGCGGTATTAAAGAGGTAAGGGAGAGGACATGCTCTGCTGAGCTGCACGCTCACTCCCGAAACTAATGCACAGGTTGAGCTGGAGGGGGTCAGATAGGGCATGCGAATGCTCTACATCTGGCTCAGGTTTTCTTCCAACACTTATCCCAGCTGTTCTGTTACAGCGAGGGGTCCGACCTTCAGCCTGTATGCCTCGAATACTAAACTTTGTACTGTATTTAAGATCATTGCTGTCCTAGATTTAGTATGAAATCTATGATCAAATGTTCTATTAGTGTAATCTAATCTTAGATTACCCACAGTGCTGTTCAAATACTTGCTTATACTTTTCCTTTGGGTTTTTGCATTCTGTTCAACCTCATATAAAGAGGCCAGTGGAGCAGGACATTAGTTCTTTAATCGGTGCACCTCCTTATATAAGAAAAAAAAAAAAAAAAAAAAAAAAAAAACACTTTTGCAACTACACTAAATCTCTGGAACTGTGCGTCCAAAATCTGCTTTCTACACTTTGGATACTGTATTAATCAGGTTTACTGCAGGTTTCACAAAGTCAAATTTAAATATTTGTAATACCTTTTTAAGACCATTAAGAGTGAAATGAAAGACCTATAAACTGGACTATAAACTGGAAACTGGCCTTACCTAAACGATTTTTAAGCTATTGCTAAACGTACACTTCCCCATACTTGAAAAACAAAATCTGCTCTTTGTTTGTCGCACAATCCGAGACGTGTTTGTGCCGACAACAGGAAGCTGATTGGTCAGCTGATGTTGGTTTCATTTGTAGTTGCAAAACAGCGAAGTACTACCCCAAGAAAACTAACAAAATAAACGTTTCAAAAGTATTACGGGAGCATTTCATTGAACGTTAAGGTTGACATTACATGGTCATTCGAAACATGAAGACCTGTTTGGAATTATTTACTGATAATTTAAGGCCCAACATTTAGATATTATTTTTTTAGACCCTGTAGAAACCCTTTAAATATAACAATGACTCTTTCCAGGGAATAGTTCACATTATAAATAGCTCTTGCTCGTTTGCCGCTGTGCCACTGTGACCGCTAACTTTTTTTAACTAAATTCTAGCAAGAATCAGCAAACACTGAAAATCACAGAGTACAGCTCGCACAATCCATCATTAAACATACGCTATTTCAAGTGTTTCGTCGTGGCGAGTTCTTTAAGTAGCTGAAAGAAGCCTTCTTTTCCGCTTTCAACCTTTACATATCCAGAGTGTTAAACATTTACATCATTTGACGACTTACAACTGAAGAATCGAGGGTTTAGGACCTTGCTCAAGGGCCCACTAGTGTCAGCTTGAGGTGGTGGTGGTGGTGGGATTTGAACCTGCGATCTACCATCCCAGAAGTCTTAACCACCTCCCAGACTCGGAGCAGCTCTTGCTTTAAACAAGGCAACGGTTTCTTACATTTGAAGTGACCCTTTAACACAAGCGAACCAAAATAAATCTATGCACAGACACAATGCTTTATTATACATTTAGTGCTATTTCGCTCTGTCAGAAAAAAAAGCAAACAAGTTCAGACATGGCATTACTCTCCGTTTCCTCCTTCATTACCCTCCGCTGAGAGGAATGGCTTACATGATAAGACGGAGCCTAAACTCAGGATTTGTGAATCTGAATAAACACCAACCCCCTTCCAACTGGCCTTCATAGAGCGTTAGAAAAATCTGTCCGGACAATGGGATGACACGGCTCTAATGGCCTGCTGCCCACACTATTACTGAATCTATTGATGTGCCATTTCCTCTCTTTACTGTCTAGTTAGGTTAAGAATATAGCACTACTCTTCTTCAGCAAGAGAGAGAGAGAGAGAGAGAGAGAGCACAAGGGAAAAAAAAGCAGTGCTTTGGAAATTCACCTTTTCATTCACCTGCTTTATAGGACTAACACAGAGAAAAGAATACTCACTCAGGGGAGTCACGGCGATCTGAACATTACGGGAACGCTTGCTCCGATCGATGAACTCTCCGGTGGGCGTCTTCTCCCGCTCAGTCACTCGGCAGATATATTTCCCAGAGTCCTCGGGAAGCAGGCGCTGCAGCTTGAGTAGGTGGACGGACGGACTCTCCTTACGAACGGTCATTAGGCCGGCGGCCTCACGATGCACATAGTTTGCCCCCAGCACGGGCACAGCGCTGGGCCCTACCACGGCGATAGACGAGCTGCTGAAGACCCACGACACCGAGAAGAATCGCTCAGCAACATTTTGAGCATCTATGGTGCAGCGGAGCTCCAGCGGCTCACCTGCCGTGTAGGCCCGGCGATCTGTTGTCACTTGGATACTAAAGTCCCGATCTGAAAGGCAGAAAGGAAGACAGACAGACAGACAATGATGAGTGTTTGTAACCAGCGAAGACTCCTTCCGCCAATAATCGATCACAGAAGACAAAGCCGGGAACTCCTACTGCAAGGTCAAAGTGGCTACAAAGCGAACTTATTTACACAATTAATTTTCTACGCGGCGTGCTGCGACCGTCTCCTTGCCAAAACAGTGTATTTTCCACTTCATCGCTCTTGTTCGCTGGTGATCGCCTCGAGCTGTAATTACACACAACTTGAAACAGACTTCACAAGGACCGCATTAAAGCGCGGGTTAAAAGCTCTCGGCCACGTAGCGCTCGTTCTGGTGGAGTGAATTCTAACTAAATGTTTACATGCCCGTGTTATTCAGGTCCTGTACTGTATTACGGCTTTCACAAATACAAACCATCGCGTAGTCAATCGCGTGACGACAATAGCCTGTAGCTGCTGGCGTTTCTGCACGCGAGCGCTGCGTCTAGCCCGCAGCCGTCCAACATATGCGTTTTACAAAGATTAAAGGGGCCGGGAGGGACCCAAGCACCGCAATCATTCTTTGCAGCAAAGACAAAAGAAAGAACAGGAACAATGCATGAAATGATGAAAGAAATGTGATGAACAGGAACATCTTGGAGTGTTATGATAATTCATGGGTTCTACACAGCGGTCCAGATTTTAAATAACAGGACAGAAATAGGAGGAGAGTGGGTTCAGATCGGGATTCTGTCCATGTCTCCGTTTAGCGAGCTCTATCTGGTGTCTAATCATTGCATATTAGAGCCTGTTAAGCTCCAGCCTCTTTAAAACACCAAAATACAGCTGCATAATGAAGGCGTTCCAGATCAAAGCACAAAGCTTTGCTGGCTTGTTTTTTTTTTGTTATCCTGTTATGTTTATGGTTTAAAAGAGATAATGGTTCGAAGACACCAACAGCACGGCAGTTGAACATGGACAGCATAAATCGCCTGTTATACAGTTAAATGTGCAGTTCAAGAAGCTACTGGATTTGTGTACTACATGCTAGAATGTTCCCCACTCAAATACACAGGAAGGCGAGATAAATGGATTACGGAACATCTTTGTCACTGAGTCTCTCGCGAGCCCCTTGTTCATTATTAAACAGGTCAATGAGGTCAACTGACCGCCCTAGATACAATTAACGAGCTTATAGTCCGTGATAAAACTCAAGCACAGCCAGTAATTCGATTAACTCGGGACGTAAATTCTACTTGCCCTGAGTCACGCATGGTGATGGGACCAAAAGATCTGTATTGTACAATTTGTTTTGAATGATTCTGATTGTTTCATGGGCAGCGTCTCCTCTTCTTGCTTTTGGTATTAATATAAATGATTTATGTGTATGTATAAGCTGATGAGCAAGCCAGCAAAAGTTCCCTTAGATGGTATGAGGAAGAAACCTTGAGTGGACCCGGACTCCTATCCTCATTTGGATATATCAAGGGTGTCATTATATATTTTAAAAGCGATACAACACACCGGAGAGTGCGAAACTCCAAAGACACAAAAGCGTGATTATGAGTATGCATTTACATTTACAGCATTTGGCAGACGCTTTTATCCAGAGCGACTTACAACTGAGAAATTGAGGGCTAAGGGCCCACAAGTGACAGCTTGGTGGTGGTGGTGGGATTTGAACCAAAGACCTTCTGGTCCAGAGGCCAATGCCTTAACCACTGAGCTACCCCCTCCCACATGATTAATGTTCTTTTTTTATCTACTGTCCTATACCACGGCTCGACAACCCTTCGGCCCCTGAGCAGCATGCGGCTCATTCATCCCTATGATGAAAATAATTAAAATGTATTTTAGTTTAGTTCGTTATTTTTTTTTAAATGTAATTCTAAATGTGAATTTCATGGTAATGTTTAAAGAAAACGGGTTTAAATGTTTTTCTGAGGTTCAGGGTCATAAATCACATTAACCAAGTATGATAAATATTTTCATTGCCCTTTATTTTGCATATACTCATATTTTTTCATTGCTCAGTGAAATGGTCATTTTATTCCAGCTGACTGCACGCGGCAGTAAAAGGATGACGGCGCACACAGAGAGAGGACGGTGTTTTTAGTTTGCTACCTAGTTTATACCTAGCATAAAGGCAAAAAAGAGGACGTTACATGCAGTGTTATTTTGTTTTAAACGTCTTTTGTGGCTCCCAGTGTTTTCGTTACTGTGGGAAACGGGTCCAATTCGCTCTTTGAGCCGTCAAGTTTGTATAGGACCCCTTTCCTATACAGTTAGCTGAAGTTGTCGAACCAAGAGCTACTGGGATCATCAAACACCAACTGCTCCAATCCAAAGCCATCTAATGTCCAAACTGTACATGTGGTGTGATCCGAATGCCACTGATAGGTTTCTAGATAGTTCAGGATGATTGTGTTTGATGGTCCATAATCAATAAGGTGGCACACAACAGGGGCTGGTGCAACCTCGGGACGTCGTATGGACACATGCCAAGTGAAGGTAGTCTTTCAAAACCTTTATTTGTGAATCAAAAACTGACTAGGCAACTGAAGAATCAGACTTAAAGTCACATCTATCCAGATGGGAATCAAATTTAGCTGCAAATGTTGAAAAACTAATTAAGTCTGCAATTCTCTCAAAGGAAGTGCGGAAAACACTGAAATGGCCAAGTCTGGCAGAAACATAAACACAGTGGAGCACCTGAAAAATAAGCAACTAGTGCAAGCTGCCGCAGAGAAGCCTAATCTACTCCCCATGATTTCATTTAAATATATGCACGCTTCTTATCATTTTGCCCCATGGACTACATCCATCGAGGGCCCCGCCTAACTTTTAGACCTTAAATACACTATTAATGCATGCAATGATTAAATGTGAGGGGGAAAAACATCTAGTTATGATGTACAGGATCATATCCCTTCCCTCCATGATGGAAATCATGCTGAGATTTTACATTAACGTGAGATAAGTAATGAGTGAAAAGACGGCTCGTTACTGGATGTTTGGCCGAATGGTTGTGGGAGATTTGATTTCGCCACGTGTAATGCGTGCTGAGTGAAACAAGCGCATGCGAAATCTAATAGAGTGGAATACGCCTGAGGGATGAGAGCAAGGGGGGGGCATGAGATTCTCATTTTAAATAAGGGAGTATAGCGATGAAGTAATCAGAAGACAAGACTGGAAGAGTCATGCATCGGGAAGTCATTCGGGGCAGCGGTGAGTAAGGGGAAATTTAGGAGATGTTAGGTACGGGAACACAAGCCGCTGATTTTGGGAAATGTAAGCACAACCTTTGTGGTATAGGAGTTTTTATTAGCAGACACCGCTGGCAGTGAATCTAAACAGAGACACATGCCGTCCTCTGCGTTGTCCTGGCCCGGGTTAGCAGTCTGCTAGATCAGAAAGAGCAGCCTGTCCGCCTAGCACAGCTGCTGCAAGGACACTTGGTTACAGCAGACTTGAAAAGACAAATTGGCTTTCTTCATCCCTGCCCGGCGCAGGGGACGTCGGTTGTAATTCCAATGAGAATCGCTCGCACTCGGCATACAGAGCCATAGTTGCTTTTTCCACGTCACGTTCACCCGAGATAAACCATATCTTTCAGATTCAATGAGTGACCTTAGTCTTTATTCATCATCCCGATGTGCTTAATGACACTCCAGCGTCTACTGAAAGCGAAACTGGGTAATTAGAATTCTCTTATCATTTAGAGGAACAGGCCCTCAAGTGCCTTAAAATCCATCCCATTGTAAATGAGCTTCTTAAAATATTTGCCTCACATTATTTGCCTTTAAATCTCTATTTGAGTTTCTATCATTTTGTTATCGAAATTTATTATCAAATATATATATTTGCATGTTCTCCCTGTGCCTCAGGGTTTTTTTCTCCGGGGTTCTCCGGGGTTTTCCGGTTTCCCCCGGTCATTAAACATGCACGGTAGGTTGATTGGCACCTTGGAAAATTGTTCCATTGTTCCCTAGTGTATGAATATGTGTGTGTGAATGTGAGTGTGTGCCCTGCGATGGGTTGCCATTCCATCCAGGGTGTATCCTGCCTTAATGCCCATAGACGCCTGAGATAGGCAGATGATTCCCTTGACCCGAGGGAAAATTGGATAAAGCGGTAGAAGATGAATGAATATATATATATATATATATATATATATATATATATATATATATATATATATATATATATCTATAGATATATATATATATATATATATATATATATATATATATATATACTATATATATATATAGTAGTTTACAGCTCTGGGACTTAAAGAATGTTAGGTTATTGAGTCCTGGTATTGCCAAGCTGCCACCACTAGGTTAACCCTGGCCTCCTCACCCGACGTCAGCACCGGAGTCTGAAAGAGTTAAATGTCCACATGCACAGTCCAAAATATAGATGGTAAGACATATGGCCAGATAAATGCTGTGATAGCCATGCTGGTTAACTGTGCCCTCAATTTTTGTCTAAAACTACCACACCTTATACTCCATACTTAAATCAGACATTCAGGAACCGTCCATTCACCCTCTGTGTGTCAAACAAAGACATGGAGGTTAGAGGTTTGGACACTTTTCTACTTATCTAATGTCATTCTTTTTTGTTTCTTCGCCCGAGCATGTCTTCTTGTCGTTTTCTGAAGTAATGGTTTCTTTGACGCAATTAACCTTCCTTTCAGTCAGTTAATGCGATTGATTGACTCAATAGCCTCAAACAGTAAATGTTGTAATATGTATAGCACTTGAACTCCGGGAAGCATTTATGCGAGATCTAAACTGATGTGCTGTAAATAGGTGGTTTCTGAGGCTGGTAATTTGAATAAACTTATTGGTGTTCCTTTCCTGATACAGGCAACATTAGAGCCTATTACCTAATAACATTGGATCGTCTTGGTGCCTGCACTTGGGAATAAATTTCCTTAGATAATTTCCTTAAAAAGGTTCCTTATATTTCTTCTGATTGAATGCACTTCCTTCCTTAATGAAACGATGGACTGTTTCCTTAACTAGTTGTTCTAGTAGCATTAACAGTCGCTGACTCTCTACTCACCCTTTGCCAGCACAAGATAACTGATGTCTAAAAGCTCACTAAGTCTTCATCTTCACTAATCCTGATTGATTGGACAATGTCCTTTTTGGTCTATAAATCTCTGAATTCATACTTACATTTATAATTGTTTCCAAAAACGTCGAGATTACATTTATGGCGTTTGGAAAATGCGATTATACATTTGATTTCATTTATACATCTGAGCAGTGATGGGTTTAAGATTCATGTCCAATTTCCAAAGAGCTGCAGCTTGGTGTGGCTGGGATTTGAACTCACAACCATCTGATACATGCCTTAACCACTAAGATAGCACCTCCCCGAAAAGCTAATCCACATTGAAAATGCTTACAACGGTGTACATGCGAATTATTAAGATGCTTCGGTTTGCATCATTTCAGCCTGGCGTTTATTTACATTTCGGCTCTTTGAAATGTCGCAACAGTGACTAATAATCAAGTCATAATCAAGTCATCGTTTTCGAATGCCTCCATTTTCACAGTTCAGACTGCGACACACACACAAAAAAAATGGCGTTTTCAATTTTAATCCTTTTTGGAAAGTGTTTTCTGCCATCTCAATGACCAAAACAGAGAGATATGGGCATTCAAAAAGAAGAGAGACAGAGAGAGAGAGAAATGAACTCTTGATAAGGCACCAGGTGATGAGAGAATGCCACGAGTTTGTCAAGCTGTCATCAAAGCTACATAAAGCTACTTGGACTTTATAATACAGGAAACATCTGGGCTGTTGAACACTTTCTTTTGTTTACTACATCATTCCATACGTGTCGTTTAATGGTTCGGCTGCACACAGTGTAAATAGACAAATGTTGAAATGAAAAATAATTATACGATTAAAAAGGAGAAGCTGCGCCTAGTCTATATTATGCATAGATCCCAAAAGCACAAACATGCAACATCAGCCTTTATTGCTAATCAGTTGAAAGTAAAACATGCCACAGGAAGCAATACCATTTTATGGCATATGTAATATGAGGCATGATCTAGTTGATAATGACATTGGTGGGCTTTAATCTTTCATTTCTGTTGAATCATTTATTACTAATTTTAATACAAGCAGTGACTCGGAGGGTGGAAATAAGAAATAAATAGGGTAAGAAATAAAAAAAAAATAAAACAACATTTGAGAGGAAGCAAAGGCTGTACCACTGTAGTCAGGGAATAAATTATACCCTTCAGTTCTAAACAACCTCTTTACCGAGGGCCAATTCGTAGCGCATCTTCCCCCTTTCATCATGCTATCCTATAGGACCTGCTCTCTTCAGCAAGCTGTTTCTCCAGCCTTCACATACAGCTTCACTAAGCAGAAATCAAACGAAATCAAAAGGTATGTCTTTTTTCTGCCGTGTTGTCCATGTGTCCTTCAGAGTCACGTTTCCCGGTCCACCCTCTCCTCCCATCGCACGCTTTCCGATTGAAGTCAATAACGTGGCATTATAGACATCCCATCCTGCTGTGTGTTTGATGAGGAGATATGCTGTCACCTTTCATTCTCATCAAGCTGCTGGGTGACAGAGCCCCTGAGATCGAGTTACCGCCTCGCGGTCAGGCGCAGTGAACACCTCCAGTCTCTTAAAGTGGCGGCCGAAAAAGGTAGAAAGGATATTGGGATTGAATGGACTGTGGCCTAAAATACTGGAGGCTCATTCTACAGTTGTAGTACAACTGAAAGCTGTTTTTTTTTTTTTTTTTTTTTTTAATGGTCTCCAGATTATTACCACTATTATTCCACACCCACTGGCTGGGACAGGGTTTGTATTCCAGAGAGCCAGTGCTACAAACTATACAGTGATTATCTTCAAAACACAGCCGGCTCCAGTGAGATGGAAAGATACGCTAGTGCACGGGCCTCGGATAAACTCTAAAGCGGAGGACAGTGTTAAGAGGATTGACTGTTGCCTCCCTAGGAGGCTGGTAATGAGCTTAATTTCAGATAGCAATCAGCAAATAGCATGCAAGAGCCTGAAACTGCATTCGTGTGCTGTACTGTATCTGCCGCTCTCCGTTGCCGAAATGATCTAGAACTGACTCGTTGTGAATGAGCTTGGGCTTCAAAAGGAAACTCTGTTTGTTATGCAATTCCAAAACTACCATGCTTTTTAAGGAAGAAGGAACATATTTGTGTATGTCATTAGAAAAAAAAACTGCATCTATGTCCAGGAGAATGGAACAATTGGGAAGGTGGTTACATTCATTAGGATTCTTGTGTAACCCTAAAACACTGTGTATATGGAAGTAAATAAATAATACTGTGCTTTGGTTTGTGGATGTATGCAGTAAGAATGAATGATGCTACTAAGTGAGATGAAGGTACCATTGCAGTGAAATTAACCTCTGCGAGATGGACTTTTGAGACCTTAGAGACTCACCTGTGGGCTGAACTTTGACCACGGTCTTGTCAGACTGCTTGCGCGTCATGGCGTACCAGGAACGATCCGGGTCCTGGATCCACTCGGAGGCCTCGCAGTAGTATTGGCCCTGGTCTGTGGGCTGTAGGCTGTAGATGGTGAGGCGGTAGGATGTGCTGCTCGTCTTGTCCAGCCGCACATCTCCAGAGGACAGACGCTGACGGTAAGACGTCCCGGGCCTTAGAACCATGTCCCGGGTCAGGGTGACGAGGTCCCTCGGCGACGCGGACGGCTCGTCCGGGGAGCGCACGTACCAGCCGACTGCAACGTGCGTGTGCTGAGACGTCTGGCGTGTCACCTCACAGGTCAGCATCAGCGTGTCGCCCTCCACTTTGGACAGGGTCTGAGTGGCAGAGGTCACGGACAGCGAGTCTGGAATAACTGCAGGGTAGAAAAGAGGTTGCGCTGTTAGAAACCTGAACATAAAAAATGGGTTTTTGCACGTTATGGCGTACATTAAAATTTTATCGGGTTTCTTCAGACAGCGGAGGTTAACTTCGTTATTATTACTGGTTCAATCTGGTTCTCAACTGACCAACCCGCTTCCCTTCTGTTCTCAACAATAGATTCTTAATATCCTCTAAATCGCTGCCATGTGTTTTGCTCTAATCCAATGCAATACCATTTAACTCGGCATTAGTCACTACGTCTTACTATGCAGCTAGCATCAATTAGTGTCAGCTGTTATAGCTCAAGTCTGACAGGGCCTCTTATTCATCCATTACCATTTATTCGCTCTTCGACTTATGGGAATGGGCTTGTCTGTTAGCGCGAGTACAATGCAAGTTATATTCGCTAGTAAGGTTTTCTATCTACTGTAATCATTATACTGAATATTATACCTATTTCCCAGAATGTAATATTCAATAAAGGGGCACGGTGGCTTAGTGGTAAGCACATTCACCTCACACTGCCAGGGTCCGGGTTCGATTCCCGTCTCGGCCATGTGTGTGGAGTTTGCATGTTCTCCCCGTGCCTCCCAGGGTTTTTCTCCGGTTCTCTGGTTTCCCCCCCAGTCCAAAAACATGCACAGTAGGTTGATTGGCACATTGGAAAATTGTCCCTAGTGTATGAATGTGTGTGTGTGTGTGCGTGAGTGTATTCCATCCAGGATGTATCCTGCCTTAATGCCCATAGACGCCTGAGATAGGCACAGGCTCCCTGCGACCCGAGGGAAGATCGGATAAAGCGGTAGAAGATGAATGAATGAATGAATGAATGAATGAATAATATTCAATAAAATGACTACAGGATGTAAGTAAGGAACCTTACTAGCAAACATAGCTTGCATTATACACACACATACACTTTATAACACACTCTAGTACCTGTTAGCGAGTGGAATACATTAAGCAGAGTGTTTCCATTTTGCCCTCAAAGTTAACATGAAACAAAAAAGGGTTAAGCGTAAAGATTTGTACGAGTTTGAGAGCCAATATGTAATGGCTAGACAGGTGAGTCAGAGCATCTCCAGAACTACAGCTCTTGTAGAGAGTTCCAAGCAAGGAACAGTGGTAGACCGGCGACTGGGTCACGGAAAGCCAAGGCTAATTGATCTACGTGGGCAGGAAAACTCTGGCTTGTGTGTTCCAATCCAACAGACGAGCTCCCGTAGCTCAAATTATTGAACAAGTTCATGCTGTTAATGCTCGATGGGTCAGAACTGTTTTAGCACCTAAATCAACCTTATGCCTAATCAGGGACATATTGGTGTGTGCGTGCAGATGGTCAAACTTTATCCCCATTGCAGAAATCCTCCTTTAGCATGAAAAAGAACTTAAGCATTCGTTAAACATTCCACTGAAATACTTTCTAGTCGGGTATTTTCTTCCTGGCCTTTTGATCCAGCTCGTCCCAGAGCACATGAATGGGATTTCGATAGATAACACTCCAGCTGAGCTTTCGCTCGTCTAAATAGCGCTTAGAGTTTGGACGTGTGTTTCGGGTGGTTGCCTTGATGCACGGTGAAGCCGAGATCGCGTGTTGGTTGGGTATTCTTTTACCCCAAAAATAAATCTCCAACCTTCCCTGCTCCGAAAGCAACTTCAAACCGTTAAGTGTCCACCTCCATGTTTGACTGTGGGTGTGATGTAGTCTGCTAACATTTTCTATTCTCTTCTTACATAAAATTCTCGGTTAGAGGCAAATATGTGCAAATTGGAAATATTCTTGTGTTTTGCTGGGTTGGTTGCATACAAACATCATTTGCACCAAAAACAATAAAACACCAGGTGTTTCCAAACTTATGAAGGGCGCCGTACATGCAATAAATAACACAAAATGAATCCACTTTGGGCTAATGTATAAATGATCCACTGCTTTCAGTCTCTTTTCATCCTCTCTTGCCGAAAATAGCGCGACTCATCTCGCTGCCACGCAGTAAACTGGAGGTCAAATGGCTTACCAGGAATCAGTTCTTTCTTATCATAAACGTTCACTTTAATGCACCTTGTGTTACTATAGAAACGATATTCTTTTATCAGGAGCGCCACTGAAATGAACCTGTCCTTTACGTTTCAGCCGGAATTACAGAACACGGCTGCTGTTCAATTTTGATTTGTACTCTGATATCATTTATATTTTCCCACACAAGACCCTCAGCAAAAAGAGACATTTCTTTTTTTTTTCTTTTTATATAATGACTGCGTGTTCAACAGGCTGCCATAATTCTGTCAGATACAAGCTATTATTATTATTATTATTATTATTATTAGTAGTATTACTTATTATAACGGCTTTTTCCAACCCACATACATTGTGCCATAGCTGAAGAAAGAAAAGAACTGGTTTTCTTTATACATTTATTTGTGACCCTGTGATCATAACCTTAGACCTTAGATATAGACATAATAAATAAATAAACAAATAAAGACAAAAACCTAGTCATTTACTTTAATGGTCATCATCTAATCTGACATCAACAACACGTGTAATAATTACAATCTGTCGTGGCAATCCGAGAAATATAAAAATTATATTTAATTATAATATTTTCCATGCCATAATCTTCTACAGGGAGCCGATATCAATTCACTTCTGAAATCACCTTGTGTGACCTTGGGTTCAGTTAGATGAAGGCACACTAGAACTGGTGTAAAAAAAAAAAAAGGTAAAAAAAAAAGTATATAAACATAAAGCGGAGATAATAAATAAATGAACAAAAGAGAAATCCATTTGGAATTCCACGCAATGCTTTCAAACACACTTTATTTCTTACGTTCTCCCTCTCGATAGAACTACTACAATAACGGCGGCGTGGCTGAGATGACGGATGCGCTAAAAGAGCGGATGGGAAACGAAGAGCGGCGAAAGTGTGGCGTCAGCGTATGAGTGCTTTTAAAGTAGAGCCTCGGTTGAAGAAGGGCGGACTTGCCTATATGGCTTTCGTCCGGTGTACGAGACGCTGACTTCCCTTTCTTTACCCTTCCCGTACCGAGACTGTGTGTTCAACAACTTGTCGATAGCCGACTGCATTAAAGCATTAATGTGCGCCGTGATTGGTGGTTTGAGCCGAACAAGGTCGTGGTTCGGAATACGAGAGAATTTGAGGTTGAGGTTAAGCTTTTAAAGCTACTCGTGTCTGCCGGAATAAATGCGCGCGCCGAGAACGCTGGCCTTCAGCGCACAAACAAGCAGGTAAGTGCATGTGTGTGTGTGTGTGAAGGTGAGCTCACAGATTTTCAAAGTAGAAGCAGATGGCTTAAAGGAGTGATGATGAGGCTACCCTGCTGATGAGGGGAAAAAGGTAATAGGAGTCGTATGACTTAAACAAAACATAAATAAGAGTTAGAGAGGGCGAGAGGAGGGAGAAACACTTTGAGAGAGAACTTTGTAATGAGTCAGTAGACCTTTGCTTCTTTCCTTTTTTTTCCTCAAGCTTTTGATCAGTAAGTACTAAGGGGTGATTGAAATGGAAAAATATGCAAAGGACTTGCACGAAACATCACAACGTACAATTGTGCTAACAAACTACCAACTAAGCACCACGTTTATATAAACATCGTGAATATATATATATATATATATATATATATATATATATATATATATATATATATATATATATATATATATAGAGAGAGAGAGAGAGAGAGAGAGAGAGAGAGAGAGATTAACCAATGTTGCCCTCCTTTAGAAAATAGCATTGGGCCAGAAACCTCACAGATACCTCAACTACCCAAGCTGCCACTTTTAGTTCCGTTAGCAAGGCCCTTTACCCCCTGTGCTTGAGGGGGCGCTGTATCGTGGCTCACCCTGCACTTTGTCTCCAGCGTCAAAACAAGCTGGGATAGGCGAAGAAAAGAATTTCACCTGTGCTGTAATGTTTATATATGACAAATAAAGGCTATTTCTATTCTATGAAACAAATCAAAGGGTTAAAAATCAAACCTCGTTTCACATGAGCTGGCTTGTAAGTAAAAAAAATAAATACTCAAATGTACAGTACGCCGTTCGTTTCTGCATTCACCGTTGCTCGAGTTAGGGAGACGAGCAGGGCTATTGCCTCATAACACATTCCTCTGTGAAGGCGTTTTGTGTGTACAAGTGAGTGTGTGTGGGCATGGGCTAGAACAATTCTCATCGTTCCAACGCGGCAGAGCCAACAGTCCACCCACACCACGAACACTTGATGAACGTACTATCCAAATAAGGCAACGGCTGAAATCAGCAACCATAGTTTACCCAGGTATTCCACGATCCCCAGGAGACACGAGTCTGCAGCTCACTACCATCATCACAGATAGTATTCCATTCGGATTAAAAAAAAAAAAAAAAAAAAAAAAAAAAAAAAAAAAAAAGAGAGAGAGAGAGAGAGTTTGTTTCCATAACAACTTCCCAACAAGAGCCAAGCAGAAACGGCCTGCTGTTGCCATGCCAACACTAAAGTCTAAATTCTCAACTCTTGGAGCATAGAGGACATCAAACAACTTTAGCTATGGATTCGAAAGTTTTCTCTGCCGAGCCAGGCTTCCAGCAAAGCGAGCTCATCCAGAGGAAAAGCCATCTGCATTCGGGCCAAGACATTAGCGAGGCTAACAGCCGAGGCCTTGGTTTGAAGAAAAAAAAAAAAAAAAAAACGCCTTGGGGATACAAACAAACCAAAGACGTAAACGAAAACTTACCCACCCCCCCCCCCCCCCCCCCCACCCCCCCCCCCCCCCCCCCCCCCCCCCCCCCCCAAAAAAAAAATGAGAATCCCTCATACACCTAAAAGCATGTCAGCGATATAAGCCCCGGGGCTTCTCACAATCCAATTTCATTTCAAAAGCAAAGTAGCGCAAGCTGTGGATTTTCCTGTACACACAACCCACTCTTCTCACAACAATGTGTTCTCAACTAGAGAGTCCGCCAAACGCCAAACAAGCTCCAAATGAACGGGACAAAATATCTCTGTAAACATAGGGGCAATGCTGAAGGGGCAAAATGCATCTTCCCCTTCCCTCATTCATAATTTCTTCTCTCAAGGTTGGTTACATGCATTCATTTCAGGCATGGAGGTAGTCTCACCATGTGATGATGTGGAATTTGTCCAGGAGGTGTGCTCTGACCCCGAGTTGTACACAATAGTAGCCGAGTGTGATTTTCTGACCAATTGGGTGGGTGGGTGGGGGGTTAACAAAGGACTAGGTTCATGTTCTAGGGCTTCTGAATGAAAGTTCTCTGTAACCTCAAGCAGCTCATAGGTCAAAGAATGAATTACATCTTTCATATATGAACTTCTGCCTTCCGTGTACAATCAGCAATCGCCGTTTGCTCCGTGACCCCGATCGACCCTGCGACATGGGGCAGGCTGTGCCGTGTGGCCAAGGCTAAATCTCTGAGATAAGGTGCACGGAAGTGTGTTCGCATCTTCACACAGCATTTCTTTTTACACTTTATCGCAGGGAAGAGGTTCGACTGAATCTCGTGTCCGTCCAGTTTAAAACAAGACTGGCGAGACGATTTTAATATGAAAACATCGCCGGTTAGTTCGTGCTTATATGTAACGGCACTCTATAAAGCCTCTTTGTTTTATTTCACATTGGTGCTGCATAAACATTTTATTTCACATTGGTGACTGCATAAATATCACTGTTTTTAAATAGCACTTATAGCAATACAAATCAAACCAACACCACCTTCTATCACATTTATCTAACATCTGCTTACTAATAAACAAATTAACATAAGAAGATCCATTTGTTTATGTAATAACATGTAGCGCAAATTCACTGTAGCGGCACTAATTTTTTTAACGCGTTGAGCATTAATATCTGCAGATCTGCTCCTTCACTCTGCCCTGTGTTGGCGAATGAACGGGACCCGACAACAAAGAACAAATGAATAAAGAAATGTCAGTCCGTGATCTTCCCAGATAATTTCAGCAGTGACCTAGATGTGACCTAAAAACATAGATGTGTTTTATTATGTATACACAACAGGTATGAGTTCCGATTATATTACCATATATTGGTAATATATGTGACCTAAACATATCACCATTTTATATGGAAAGCAACCAAAACCGGAACAGAATTCTTAAAGGAGCCATGTACTGTATTTAACAATTAAAACATCACTACAAATGAACAATTAATTAATATTAAAGGAAGGGGACACGGTGGCTTAGTGGTTAGCACGTTCGCCTCACACCTCCAGGGTCGGGGTTCGATGTGTATGCGGAGTTTGCATGTTCTCCCCGTGCCGCAGGAGTTTTTTCTCCGGTTTCCCCCGGTCCAAAAACCTGCACGGTAGCTTGATGGGAACCTTAGAAAATTGTCCCTAGTGTGTGAATGCGAGTGTGTGTGTGTGTGTGTAAAACATAACTGTTTTAATCTAGAAGTAATAACCTGGAATAATTACATGTCCCTTATTGTTCATCTTCAAACATTGTTTTCCATTCTGACCTTTTCAGCTTTCGCTCTTGAAGAGTGACGAGAGAGAATTAGTGAGGGTTAATGTACCTTCTTATCTGGTATTAGAAATCATTTTGCCAAAGAGCTTATTCGGGGAAAACAACAACAACAAATGAAATCCTCCTCCCTCCTGATGTAAATGAGGCTTCCCAGTCGGCTGCACATCGTGTTAACCCTGCTCATCTCCATTACAATATCAAATGCGTTCACAAGCAAAAGTGGCCTGTCAATTAACATAATCCCAGAGTTAATGCAGATGCAAATGCGTTAAGGATGAATTAAACAATTAGGAGTGTGGAAGGAGGCGCCCCTCTCTCCGCCGACACCCCTCCGGTATCGTTTCCTCTACTCAGTAGTGTTGTAAAGAGGAATTAAGGAGCTTAAGAGTGAGTGCGCTACTTCAGACAAAGGATTGGTTCGTAACGACTCGCCATATGGCTCTCCTCTCCGGTACGCAGCTCATTTGAGGCATTACCGGACCATGCTTCTGCAGCATTGTCATTGCCCTGTTATAGTGCTCTCCACCCAGCACCAGCACCATATTCCTTTCGTTCCTTTTCTCTCCATTTCGCATGTATCCAATGCAGTGAGGCACTAAACGAATTCAGAGTACTCAAACACCATCTCCCCAAAACATGTGCGCCAAAAAAAAAAAAAAAAAAAAGAAATACATAAAAAGTTACTTTATAAGCAGCACCAGTACATCTGCTCATTAATACAATTACCCGATAGGATTATATGAAACGATCATGTGGCAGCAGTGCAATGTATAACAACATGCGGAGACAGCATCCGGTAATATTTTTATTTCAAGCATCAAAATGGGCGAAAACGTGATTTTGACAAAAACACTGCTGGGTCGATCGGTGGATGCGAAAATCCCGGCAAATCATTAGAATGGTTTCGGAAACGGTGACAGGAAAACTAGGATAATGCAAATAACCACGCTTTACACCTATGAGTAGAAGAGCCACTCACTCATGTTACTGCTTGAGGAGAACACACCAACAACAGTACCACATCGGGTTCCACCGCTGCCAGCCGAGAGCAGGAGTTTGAGGCGACGGGAGGCATCTGTTTGCCAAAACCCGGGTGTACCACATATGATGAGACGTCTCACATCATCGAGAGTGGGACTTCCACACCATCATTATACACATTCTTCCCTGGGTGTGCAATCAGTGTGTGGGGGGGGGAAAAAAAACATGTTTCTCTCAATTTCCCTCAATTTGTTATAAATGCACAAGCAACTGTAAGGAGTTAACTTGCACCCCACAGAGGAGACGGATGAGAAGAAACGAGAAGAAATGAAGAGAGAGACTCTTTAATCGTTAAATTAAGCGAGCCAAGAACTCGGTCTCCTCATTGGGACGCAAAGCAACTCAGTGTGTTTGTGTGTGTATGTGTGTGCAACCAAAACTAGCCTCTGGCAGTGCCACACTTACTGACAGGCAGGCAGGCAGATACACACACACACACGCACACAGAATTGCATATCTTTCCAAGTTCATTTGAGTGGCTAACACTCAAGTTTATGAATATAATATATAAACACAATTTAATACAAGCAACACAGCTGTGAGGCAAAAGCACACACACAAAGGCCACCCAAAATCGAACTCTCCCTATGCGCGTGTGCGAAAGACGTGTGTACTGACAGACATCAACCACCCACCCACAGAACCTCTACATAGGAATTGAACACACTAAAACTGAACACGTCAATTTAACTAGTTATATTACAACTACAGCTAGATGCATTCTTGCATCATTTTCTTGCTTAATGTCTTCGTGTAAAAAAATGTAGTTGTCATAATAATAATAATAATAATAATAATAAATCAGTCAAGTGATCAACCAGAAAGGATAACTATAGCGAAATAAAACACCCCTGTACGCAGATCAGGCATAACATTATGACCTGCCTATTAGTGCACTGTGAGTTATCCGGCTTATGCTCTCCATGTGCATCAATGCGCACGACACTGTATTGGTTCACCACTGTTCCTTCCTTGGACCATTTTGTGGGGGAGGGTGTAGCTCAGTGATTAAGCTTAAGGACAAAAAAAAGTAACTACGTGTTACGCCAACGCAGAGCGCAAGGTCTGCCATTGGTCGTCTTGGCAGCATATTTCCAGTGTAGCATTGTACGTATTGCGCCATATTCCTCTGTACCGCCATTTTTAAAGCCCACGAAACAAAACGTCATTTGTAAGACGCGTAATGTGACTACAAGTAACTCAAAACAACAACGAACAAACTCAACGGCGAATGTTTCGAATGGTTACTGCAAAGCGATGCATGAATATAAATGCTCCAAGTCGTCTTCACGCGTATGCTAAACCGCAGGCAATGGCAATTACTCAACGCAGAAGTATAAATCAGCCTTAAGGCGCTGGGCTACTGATTGGAAGGTTGACGGTTCGAGCCCCAGTATTGCCAAGCTGGCACTCTTGGGTCCTTGAGCAAGACCCTAAACCTTCTGTGCTCAAGGGGTATCCAAAACAAGAAACAATTTCACTGTGCTGTAATTTATATGTGACAAGTAAAAGCTATTCTATTTTGATAGATAATGACTACTAAAGACCAGGAAGACCTGTACATCTTGGCCGCTCAAATCCTTATGCTTGCAGATGTTTCCTGTTTCAAACATGACAAAATGTTCATTTGCTGAATATAGCCCACCCAAAGATAAAAGCCCATCATAATGTGTATTACAGTGCTTAAAAAATAAAAAAATTTAAATAAGGCCTGGCAAGAGAGAATCACTGGTGTAGAATGACTAATCGTTTTGATATTTCCTTTCAGCATGGCGCTCTGACCCAACCCTGCTGCTCTCGTGCTATCCTCTGTCCGACACCAGACACATAACAAAGGAGCCCCCGAGCAGTTTGCAGGATGAAGCTAAATGCCATTCAGTATTCCACCGGAAATGAATAAAATCCCCTGCAGACCACACGGCAAATAGTAGAGAGGGCAACATTCAGGGTGAGTGAGTGGATGATCTGGGGGTTGGTAAAGAGAGCAGAATGAGGAGGATTCACAGCTGCTCAACACAGACTCGAATCTGGTCCAAGTTCCATTTAGGCAGGTACCTCTGCAACACATCCCTTTACTGCTAACTGATACGGGCAGAAGGTTTAACTTTACACACACACATACACGATATTCATATTTACAGAACAAAGTTATGAAACAAAGGAAGAAGAAATGAAGAGATGATGAAGGACAAATTGAATAAAGTAAGTGTTCAAGGGAAACAAGGGATGCTATGCTTCTAACACAGCGATACACGAGCTCGGTCCTCTCCACTTAGTGCTGACAACAGGAGCTGTAAGGTTTAGCTAATGGCTTGTTTATGCTTCATTGCAAATGCTACTGAGAATCAACATGACCCGCAGAAAGCCCGGAATGCTCGAGAACAGGAGGCGGACCGCGGCTAGTCCATGCATTAACCAACAGTAAGTAGCGATAAGGTGTTTATGTTTATTCTTTAGTAGAGATGAGGAGTTTTTGGTATTACTTGACCTGAGAACAGCAGTATAAAATCTGTGGGATTCTTATACCTATGATTAAACCAGCACTATCTGAACCCCTGATTGGTTTCAGTCGTACGTGGTTCCTTCACACACTGTTACCACAAACACACTATTAAATCGGATATCTTTGGAGGTGGCAGCATTACATTTTCCCTTCGTTTGATCCAAGGGACCCAAAACGGTCCCAGCATAACACCACTGCTGCACAAACATCCAGCACTATTAAGAATGTGGTATAATTGGGATGGAGTGGAAGATCTTGAGTGGTCTGCTACCGAGCTCTAACCTCAGCCACAACCTGGTCTTGATTACACATCACTGTAAAACCCTACTGCGTCCAAGACCGTGTCTAATGACTTACAAGTCTGCATAATCACCAAGAGCAGCGATTCAAAAGAATCATATTCATATTTAGGAGTCACAAGTAACTGACGACCGAAGGCTAAACATGAAACAGAAGTCCATGTTCTTGTGTTTGTGGGTGGAATTCAGGGCGAGCCTTTTCTCTTTGCTCCGAATCTAATTAAAGATAATCGCACGCCACTACCATTGTTAAGGACAGATAGATAATCATTTCTGCTAATTACTTTGAAAATACAATGGAATTGAGAAAGGAGACTCTTCACCGGGGCTCCGATAGCGTTCCGTCGCTTCCCTCGCTCTCCTGCACTTCCATTTCATTTTCTCTTGACGAATAAGGTCAGAGAATATGAACCCAATGAAGGAGCGGTAATTGGGTTTTGCTCTGTGAGGAAATGGTGTAAATTGTGTCATTCCACTTTACTGAAGGACTCTTATTCGGTCACTGAAGTGGGGACTTTTACCAAAAGCACTTAAAATCAGATAGCGTGTTTGGATGCCTTCAAAACTGTATTTGTATACAGATGTTCTGAAGAGATATCAAATGTTCACATGCTGGATAAGTAGGTGCACACACACACACACACACACACTCTATGAAAAAGGGTTTGTGGACAGATCATACAATTGGTATTTGCTTTATGGAACATATTTAGCCCCCCATTTGCTATTATAATAACCTCCACTCTTCGAGGATTAAGATTAAGATATTCCATATTGCATGAGATCGTCTCTCAATATCAAGATACTGAATTTGTACTTTGCTTGTAGCATTTGTTCACCACGGTACTGATAGAATAGATTAACCTTTATTTATCACATATACACCACAGTTTCTTCGCATATCCCAGCTTGCTATTGGAAGAGCGACAGGGTCAGCCATGATACGGCGTCCCTGGACCACAAAACAGCATGTTAAGGGGTTAACCCTAACCCTACAGGGCACCCAAGATCTTCTACTCAAATCCATGTAAACCACATTTACAGAAAGGAAAATATAATGCTCCCACATGCAAACACATCCTATACCGTTGTGTGCTTCCAAATGTGTTTGGGGAAGAACTACCTATCGGTGGGAAAGTCGAGTGTCCCAATACTTTCATCCATGCAGGAGAGAAGGAATTTATAGAAAACATTATAGAACATTCATTCATTCCTTCATCTTCTACCGCTTTATCCGATCTTCCCTCGGGTCACGGGGAGTCTGTGCCTATCTCAGGCGTCTATGAGCATTAAGGCAGGATACATCCTGGATGGAATGCCAACTCATTGCAGGGCACACACACACACACACACACACACACACACATTCACACACTAGGGACAATTTTCCAAGGTGCCAATCAACCTACTGTGCATGTTTTTGGACCGGGGGGGAAACCGGAGAAAAGACACCCGAGGCACGGGGAGAACACGCAAACTCCACACACACATGGCTGAGACGGGAACGTGCTAACCACTAAGCCACTGTGCCCACCAGTATAGAACAATAGAATAATAAAAAAGAAAATGTACATTTTAGTACTGCACTATTTGCATATAGAAAAAAAATAAATAGTTGTAATAAAAATATAACTCTGCTCTCCTGATAATAATCATACTCATCCGTTTGAAAACAATCGGTGTACTGGTCTAAAGGGAAAAGGTCAGGCAAAGATAACCCAAGCATTGTGTAGAGAAGGCACAGCCGGCGAGGAGGCAGAAAAGAGAGCGATGATTAGAAAATAAGCCTCATCCGTGTACGCGCGTGAACCGCAATCAACTGATGATGCAGCTGGATGTTCCACTTTCGGCTCGTGGATGTCTTTCCCACCCACACTGAATTCACATTTCATTTTCCTTGGTTCGAAACAGACAAATGAGAGCCTGCGTGAACTCTCGACTGTGATACAGCTGCTGCTTGTTCTGTTGCTGTAGAGAAGACGCGCTACCTGAGGGATGATGAGGATGCTTGTAGCAGGTAAAAAAGTTAGTGATTTCATGTTGCTGCGTAAAACTTTCCTGCTAATTTTCAGGTAAACTTGTGCTTTTGTTCATCTTTTGGGTTCGCTGGTTCCCCCCCCAGTCCAAAAACATGCACGGTATGTTGATTGGCACCTTATAAAATTGTCCCTAGTGTGTGTGCAGCCTACGATGGGTTGGAATTCCATCCAGGGTGTGTCCTGCCTTAATGCCCATAGACGCCTGAGATAGGCAAAGGGAAGATCGGATATAGTGGTAGAAGATGAATGAATGTTTTTCTTGTCTGTGTATGGGATTCCTTTGGGTTCTCTGGTTTCCTCCCACACTTGCAAAAAAATGATACTAGCATGTAGAATGGCTATGCTAAAAATTGCCCCTAGGTGTGAAAGAGGGCGTAAATGTTCTGTGCGCGTGCTAAACTGTGACATCCGGGCATTCCGTCTCGTGGAGTATCCCCAGTTTTCCCAGAGACACAACCCAGGATCCGTCACCGGGATGAAGAAGTTACCGAAGATATATTTGAATATATTTCGTCTGACTAGCGTGCTGTATCTCGATGCGGTCCTCACAGGAGCCAGGGAGTTGAGTGGAGTCTTGAATGAAATGTCCAACATGGCTGACTCTGTAATCTTCCAAGGTTTTCTAAATGTCCCTGTGGAGAAGGCAATGAGCGCTTCATCAATTCAGCATTACACACATCAAAGGAAAGCTTCACACGCTCGGCGGCGGCGGCTCGGCTCTATGAACCGCGGATTTAATTTGAGAGTGGAGTGGAATGGATCCATGAGTTGTGAAGGAACAGGAGCCCGCAGACTACAGAGGGAGGTACAGAGGTAAAAGGAACGGCGGCTCGGAGCGCCTCGGCTTTCTGAGGTTTTAAGTTGTGAGCTTGTTACAGAGGGCACAGACCACAGAGGACAGATGAGAGGTGTGCGCTCAGCAGGGGCCCATGCATAATAAAACACTCAACAGCTGGCCTCCTGAGCCACGCTCGTCGTCTGCCGCAGAGAGAACCGAGCTGCTTGTGCGCTCGGCGCTTCAGGTGCGCGGACGAGACTGTGAAAGCGAGAGAAAGACGGAGAGAACAAAAGGGACAGTGCGAGTGATGGAGAAGAGAGAGAGCAAGAGAGGGAGAACACAAAGCAGGGCGAGGGCAGGAGAGACCGAGAGAGTAAACGCCAGGACGAGAAGATAAAAACAGAGCAAGAGTTGGCGCAAGAGATGCCCCTCTCTTGGAAGTAATGTGGATGGGTAGCTCAGGGGGTAGTATAGTATATATGGTATATATAGTATAGTGGTTAAAGGCTGATTTATACTTCAGCGGCGAGGCTATGTGTCGATGCATACCCTATACCGCAACTTGACGTGCACCTCTACGAAAAAGTAACTAACTTTGTAACTAAGTAACAAAGTCCGTGACTGGGCGCCTTCGCAGCATCGTATGTGGTGTAGCATCCTACGTAATCCGGCGTATTCCTCTGTACCGCCATTTTAAAGTCCGCACCTAAGAAATAACTAATTTTTAACGAGCTTTAGTAAATTCACTAAAACTAACTTTTATCAGCTCCAGCTGCAACATAATCCACTCAGTTTCAGTCGCCATTGTTGCTATAGCAGAAACTCAAAACACCATCGAAGAAAATAAACACCGCACCACCGCCCACTAGCGTTTTGGTCGTGTTACTACAGAGCGACGCAGAAGTATAACTGCTCACAACGGAGTTGACTTCGCGTTTTGGGCTATAGCGTAAACTACGGCAATCACTCGACGCAGAAGTATAAATCAGCTTTAAGGCGCTGGGATACTGAATGGGGAATCGGTAATGCGAAGAAAAAGAATTTCACTGTGCTATAATGTATATGTCATAAATAAAGGTAGAAAAGTACGGGAGAGAAAGAAGGAAAGAAAATATGAAGGAGTTAGAAAAGGATGGAGACATGAGTGATGTGAAGATCGGATCATTGTAACAATGATTTTGGTTCTTTGAATCTCACTGATCAAAATGAACCAATTTGTTTGTGTGTTTGCGTTTTGAGTTGATTTGGGTCCTTTCATTACTATACTACAGTATAGTAATGAAAGATATTGATAAAACAGAATGACTCGCTCACCTCTCATATCCTCTAGTCTGTGGCATTAGTTATTTTGTCATGTGCCATTAACCATAATGTCAAAATTCAAACCAAAAAAAAAAAAGAAGGAAAAAAAAACATTTATTGCATTATAGCATCTATGGGAGTCAAGAAAGAACGACTCGGACTAGATGATTCATGAGATGAACAATGGGGTGTTTCCTGTGTGATGCGCTGCATAGCGCTTCTGGGAGCGCCAAGACTAAGACTAGAAGCGTCGAGAATCTCTTTCCCACAGATTTCCAACAGATATGCGATGCTTTGTTCATCTTTGTTCAAATGAACGATTCACTCTTTGAATCACTCCTGAGTCAGATTTTAAAAAACTCACTCAAAGTGAAGGAATCGTTCACGAACGCCCCAGCACTAGTATAATTCAGTCCTGTGCCATACATGTTCAGACGTTTGTTTACCTGCTTGTTGTCAGGAGTTACACCGAGAGGGAATGACAAAGAGGAAAAAGAACGAGAGAGAGAACCAAGAGCGAAAAAGAAAAAGACCGAAATAAAGAGGCACAGAGGAGTGCGAATGAAGTTTTATAAAATTTGAAACAAGCCCTATATTGGCTTAGCTCAGGCTATAAAAAAATTGAGAGTGTGATAGGAAAGGAATAGAAAAGAGAGCAAGAGAGAGAGAGAGAGAGAGAGAGAGTGAGAGAGAGCACACTCTTCTTGTGAGAGTAAAGCAGAAAACACACAGTTCTTTTTATTAAAGAGAATAAGATGGCATTTTTCATTTCCTCCATTTAAAAATGAAGAAGGATAGAGCTTGCATGCACACACACGCGCACACACACACACACACACACACACACACACACACAGTGAAAATGGAATATTTGATGTGGTTTTATTAGACATTAATTTGCTATAGTGCATTGCTCTCTTGGTTCAGACGGAGTGCGGTGCAGGGATCGATACCTGTATGTTAGAGGCAGTCAGGCTTCGCAGGCTGCTATCTATAATTCATGTGGTCCTCCGTAATGAGCACCATTAGCCCTGGCCCTGAACAGTGCGGCCTGCACGCTACTCAAGCTGTGTGTAAGGCTGCCAATGCAGATGCTGACTGAAGCACAGGTTTCCCATCACTTACACCCAGTACTGTCTTTATGTAGAGATGTCTTGATTTGACTGAGGCTTTTTTTTTTCTCTCCAGGTGGTGGTGGTGGTGTACACTGCATAAGTGAGTATTTCATAAATACCAATCCCAGATTATCTTAAAACGCACCGGACTCTCAGCGGGCAATGATATTGGGTAATTTGTGCTCATTCTGGAGCAACATATGAACAGTTTGCCTCAGAAAATTCTATTTTCGTTCTTTTTTTAGTATTATCAAATACACTATACAGACAAAAATTCGTGGACCATAAATTGCATATGTGCTAATACATCTTGCCCATCGCATTCCACATTCAGTCTCAACTTGTTGTTCTAACAACGCCCTTATGGGAAGATGTTCGTTCCACTATTGTGCTTAAGCAGATTTGGGCTCCTTTACCTACATTGATGTGGAGGTGAGGAGGCATGGAGTGTAAGCCATGTAAGCCAGCGTTCCAATTCATCCCATTCAGGGTGCTGGATAGGGTGGAGGTTTATAGGCAACTCAAGATCTCCCATGTAAACCATATTTCCATGGCGCTCACTTTGGGCACATGGGCATTGTCATGCTGGAACCGGTTTAAGTCTCTTAGTTCAAAAAAAGAGAGATTTAAAGCAACTGTGGTAACAGTTTGAGGGGGAAAAACCCCACCATCACCACACGGCTTGGAAAAGCCAGGTATCTGAAAGCCTTTCGTCCATATAGTCCATCTAATAATTGGTCAACGCCTGATCCTGATATTCTCGTTTCCATTACCCATCGAAAAGGAAAGGAAAAATCGCAAAACTGTAATGGAAACGTTTTTTTCGCCGCATATCCAGGTCACATGACATACGTGAACAGTCATATGATCATTTTTTAAAGATGACGCTATGTGTGGACTGAAGATGAGACGGAGTTATTTATTAAAGTAATTAAAGACAAAAAAAAATGAAATAAATATTAGAATCCAAGGATCAGGGAAATTCCACCATTTATCAAGAATTGGAAGCAGACATGAAAGAGAAGGGCTTTGACATGCCGTGGCAAATCTTACGGCTCTTAAACAAAAGTATCTTTCAGATAAAATAGAAATGGCTAATGCGTTGGCTGCGATATAACTAAGCCTGTCTATATCGGTCACCCTTTTTTTTTTTTTTCGAATGACTTATCGCGAGAGGAAAAATTATGGTCACATGATATGGTTAATGGCAACATCGTCATTTCGGGTTTTTTCATTTCGTTGTAACGGAAACACACCTAATGCTTGCTTAATCATGATATCAGTGTGCTTCTACGATCGCTCGTGTCTGATGGTCACGTCCAACGGTGTCTCTTCACGCGACAAGACGTACGCCTGCTGTATGCCGTCGCGCTAATGAACAAACAGACAGCGTTCTGGACATCTTTCGTGATTAATGAAGGCAATCAAAGGAAAGCAGACTGCATACTGTGCTCTGGGAACATATCAAGGGGGAGAACTACAGAACATCTTCATATGATGTGAGCTGTCTGTCCCTAACACTGAGGCAGTCAGACATTATGGGGGTGGTGGAAACAAACAAAAAAGAAAAAAACACTGACATATACCTGTGCGGGAGTATACGTCTGTAACTCTGTTCTCCGCTGCGATTTCCTCCATCCACGCGAGCTCGAATACGCTACTTAATATCGGCTGGCGCGTGTCCCTAATGATAAACATGATTTATGCTTCGGTCGTATATATTACACACGCGTCTCGTCAGAACGTGCATTGCCGTGGACGCACGCTGAGTGAAAGACGGAGCGACTTCTTCGCCTACGCAAAACTATTCTTAAAGTGCAATCTGAGAGAAAAGAGATGAAAAGTGTGTGAGGGAAAGAGTTCCAGAAACCTTCCCCAGGAAGGATCTGTGCTCACGGAGAGACACACATAGAGCACAAAGTCTCTTCAGAACATAACGCACAAACCTTCATTTAACGTGGAAGTGGAAATACACTCTCCTTTTGCGGAAGAAATCTGGTGAAGAAAAGTGCTTCTGCTATTAACAATATGCGTTGGAGAGAGCATGGCGCACATCCGGAGGCTGGAGGAGTGGTGCACACACACACACACACACACAGAAATGTGATAATGGCAGCATTTTCACTATTAATTGAAGTATAGTGAAGGAAACAGACCTGTGCTGGAGGACTCATGGGGTCTCATAGCCAGGCTCGCTGTTTAATGCTGTTTAGGTGGAGGAAATGAGAGCAAGCGCGGGATCACAGGGGCCGTTCCAATTCAATTAAAGTTGCATGGAGCTGCTGGAAAGAGCTCTGGACGGAGTGTCGCACGGGAGAGGTTCGCGCTCTCCACCTGCTGACTCGTGCGCGGGAAAAAAACGCGTCTAATGCGAACGGAATCTCTCCTGACGTTTCATCCTCCTTCCTCGTGGATCACCTTGCATCTGACCTTCTGTCGCACGCGCTCTTCTCGCGTCCTCCAACTAATCAACACCCCATTATCAGCTCTATTCTGTCTCTTCCTCGCACTTCTCATCTCGTGCCCCGAGCGCCTTCTCGCGCTAACTAGTTTCGCACGGTGGCACTCTGGAACCGGGTGACGTTTCGCCTTTTAAACTCTCGCCTCCTCGGCGACAGACGCCACCCGCGCCACTGTGACTATGATAATCAGGCAGGAACGCCCGTCCATCACCGAGCAAGAAAACATGCCCCAAAAAAGCAAAAGACTGCTTAGGATATTCAGACGAACTCCAATTAAAGCAGCAGGAGAAGGTGTGTGAGTGTGTCACGATGCAGAAACGGCGCATGCTGTTCCAGCACACGGCCTTCCTCTAATAATACAACCGCGGGTAATCTTTACGGGAGAAATGCACACAAAAATGTGATGCGATACTGGTTTCGCATAATCACCCTCACCTGTCTAATAAGTGCATTACGTGTGCTCCAATAATGCTAATGAGCTCTAAAAAAAACATTATAAAGCAATTGGAGTTTATTAAATGTACGTGATATACAAACGCGATCTTTATTTAGAGATGATTCCATGTTTATTGGCCGATACAGAGATACACAGAAAAAGCAGTCACTCCAAAGCATCACAATGCCTAAAGCAACCCTCATAGCGATACACTCTCATTAAACCAGGTGTGAAAGACTGTATACCCTCCAGCTGTGCCTGATTGTGTGTGTGTGTGTGTGTGTGTGTCTATTTCTCTCTCTCTCTCTCTCTCTCTCTCTCTCCCCACACACCTGTTTTATTACACAATCACGCTCTCATCCACCAACGCGCCTGTGTTTTATACAGGTACATCGCCTTCTATTGCCAGCAGCACTAACATTAAAACACCATTACCTGATTTTAGAGGTAGTGATTAGCCTAATTAACATGCTTGCTATACTCACTCAGCACATAACATCTTCATGCAAAAAGCAGGCTTTAATCAATTACTCAGTACATGGAAAAACAAACAAAAAACAAATCAATGGGGGCAGCCGGAATTTGTATCGCCATAGACGCCTTTGGGATGAACTGGAACACCTGAGATTACCGATATTCTTTGATAAGCGCCGTCGCCTCGTAACGCAAAACACATACACGCTTTGTCTCCTTGACGCGAAACATGTCTTCACTTTCCTGTCTTTCTTGGAAGTGCCTTCCATCTGTATCAGTTTTTCGCTTCCTGGACATTTTGGGATAGAAATGTCTTAATTCTGCTTGTTGGAAAAATCGTTCTCGGTAAACGCCGATGTGGGACACGCTGCAATCTAGTTGTGGGATGTAGTCACTTCGCGGGTAACGTAGTCGCATTATTGTCAAAGCAGGCTGTAAACCAGCAGAGACAATTTCAAGCTCCTGAGGGCCACAATTGGCCTATGACCCTTTACCGTGACTCTTACTCCTCTTATAATACTTTACATTTATTTCTATTAACTGCTCTTGTCACACTCACACACTCACACACACACACACACACACACACACACACACATACATATATATATATATATATATATATATATATATATATATATATATATATATATATATATATATATATATATATACTGCCATAGTTTTGTACTTTTTACAATTCCATTTATATATTGCTGTACATACATTTGCTTATTTATATTAGGACTACCAATGCTGTACATATGCACATATCTATATTACTCACTGTACATACACTCATGTCCATTTGAACATCTGGTAGATGCTAAAACTGCATTGCGTTGCTGCGTATCTGTTCTGTGCAATGACAATAAAGTTCTATCTATCTATATATCTATCTATCCATCTATCCATCTAGCCGTCTGTCTGTCTGTCTTTCTGCCTGTCTGTTTATCTATCCATCAGCTCTACAAGAACACTCCAACTTCTTGTGGAACATCTTCCCAGAACAGAAAATAGGGACTATATATAGAATGGGATGGTCAAAAAAAAAAAATGTATGGTCAGTTGTCCACAAACCTGTCCATATATGGGATAAATAAACAAATGGATTCAGTAAAACCCTAAAGGAGTTCAGAAATGCAGATTGTTTTAGAATAAAATAAAGATTAAAAATGTCACTGTACTGTATAGTGAAAATGTTATAGATAGACCAGCTCCAAATGGATCTCACATCATAAACATTTTGAATGTTGGACTTTGAAGATAAACAACCTCTTAATCAATACTCAAAAAAGAAAAAACCTTCTACATAAGCTGTTTCTCCATCATTTAACGCTTAAAGGCTCTGGTGTGGAGGAACTGGTGATGAATCTATAATGGTGTTTGATTTTGAGTTAATTTATGAGTCGCTCAGGAGCACCTGGTTCCACAACTCCGACTGATTGCACAAGACTGAAAGAACATTACTTTCCGAAGAAAGGATATTACTCAGGCACGCACTCCAGTGCTCATGATATTTCTCACACTCTGGTGTTTGTACTTTTTGTTTTAATGATCTATAATCACACTCTTGGTGTCAACCAAATAAGGATTGGATTCCCCTTCAGAGTCTAGTTCCTCTCAAGGTTTCGTTGTCAAACCATATAAGGGAGTTTTTTCCCCCCCAGGCTTGCTCATCAGGGATGCAAACACATCATTTACTTATATTATCATTTGTGTTCTGTAATTCTTTACATTCTGTAAA
Source organism: Kryptopterus vitreolus (assembly GCA_030449085.1). NCBI lineage: Eukaryota > Metazoa > Chordata > Actinopteri > Siluriformes > Siluridae > Kryptopterus > Kryptopterus vitreolus. Next base: position 15,295,734 of record JACRUU010000011.1, on the reverse strand, counting down.
GCTGCATTGAGAAAAAAATCGCTATAGAAATAATTACAGGCTACATTCATTTCTAGTTCACATATTATCTTTGGAGAGTCAATGAATGTATCGTACTGTATATTGTCTATATTGACAATAAACTTTTTATTATTCTGAGTGAAAAAAAAAAACATTTATGGACATATCCATATTCACAGAAAAAAGATTACATAGATACAATCAATATGAAGGAATGAAAATGGTAAAAAGTCATAAACTCTAACTGATATGCCGGTGCCGTGGAATAAATTGGACTTTCTTCCTCCCAAAAGGCTCGAACGAACAAAAGTACAATGTGCAAACTCATCTTTCGTCAGCCCTGAACAAAGATACCTCTCACTCCGTAATGCGCGTCTACGCACACACCCAGTGTGCAAGAGAGTCCCCGTGCAGCAACAGTAGATACGCAGCAATTGTGTGTCTCTGTTTATAAACATAACAGGGGACTGTTTGCTGTATAAGCATGCTTACTTAAACCCGCAGTGGATGCCGTGTTCGGTTAGTCACCGCAATTCCTTCTACACCTCACCGATATGCCGAGGAACAAAACATGACACAAGTCACAACTGATTTGCATTGACTACGATCTAATTCTGGCCATAATTACAATGGGGACGTTTAAACCACGAGTTCTCTAACCCTTTTTTGCAGTCTGGGGCCTTTTCGGAAATTAGATCTGACAAATGAGATTTACACGTGAATGTTCGGTGTCAGAGAAATGAGACAAAGAGCATTTAGTCTCAATGAAAAGAGACAAACGTGCATTGCACCTTGCACAGAAACGATACAAAAGTGTCTCGGAGACGCACGGGAGCATTCTCTTTTACAGATATGCGCATTATATGCACTGAATTCGATTTCTATCGCAGTCGTAAGAGTTTTGAGCACATCAGTTAATTACCACAGGAAGCATTATGTTACCTACAGTATACCTCCTGTAATGGCTCCGAACCCTCTCGCTATATCACTCGGCAAGAATTGATTGTCTTGGAACTCCGTACTAAAGACACCAACCAGAGGGGGTGGGGGGATAAAAATTACGAGTGAACAGATCCAGTTGACTCCATGACTGGCACTTTAATTCGTGTCTTGTGAGAGGCCGTAAGTGTGCTGATGTGCTGTCAAGGCTTTAGCTCTCTAAAGACTGCTGAACCGTGGAACAGCAAGGCAGCAAAAGCAGGTTATGGCCTTGCTGTATATGAAGCATGTTGATGGGAAATGCAGTCCTCCGTTGGCTATAGGTTCATCCGAATTAGAAAAAAATTAAATAAAAATACACCGATTCTATAATGATCACGATTAAAAATGACATCCCAATGTGCTTTTTTTTATGGCTGGCTGCCTGAGCTGCATGGGGCAGCTGGGTAAGCCTGTAATTGGTGAAAATCAGAGGTGTCTGGGTAGAGGGGGGGGGGGGGGGGGGGGGGGGGGGGGGGGGGTTCGGGCGATGGTGTGGGGTGAAGGGGGTTAGTTGCATCCTCCATGGCTTGTTTTCAAGAACCATGCTGTTCCCCTGCTAATAGCATGCTAATGAGATTCCCAGTGCTAGACACACGACGCTTCCGACAGACACTGCTAGGAGTGGATGCGCATCGCAACTTGATTACTTCTGATGCTTTTTTATGCCCGGCTCTGAGATGCGACTGTTCTTTATTAAACTGGGGCCTCTGAAGCCCGCGTCCTCTTTACCGTACTAATATAAAAGAGACAGATCCTGAAGCCATAGGCAGCACATAAACACTTCCCAAACTCATTAAAGCATGGAAAAGTATTGTAAGATGTTTAAAAAAAAAATACATCGAAATCATTTCATACAGCAGCTATGTATACATAATTCCCATTGATCCTTTAAATCTGGAGAAAACCCCGCAGCGAGGCATGAGGAGTACATGCAAACTCCACACACACATGTGGCGAAGGTGGGAATCGAACCCCCAACCCTAAAGGTGTGAGGCGAACCACATGCTAAGCACAAATCCACCGTGCCCCCTTGAGCTATCACCTGCCTTTAATTTGAACCCTAGTACTACACCTCACACACACTTGACCATGCTGGAAAACCCTCAGAGGAAGAAATGGCAGCAATGTCTGTGACATCTGTGGTTTCAGGCTCTGACACCTCCAAAGGATTTCCTAACAGGCCTGTACTGGTAACATGTGTGGGACTCTCACCCGCACGACAAATTTGAAAGGGGGAAAAAAAAACAACTTTTAGTCCTAAAGATATCCTGCAAATCTTTCTTGGATAAAAGAAAGAAAGAAAAGTGGCAACACTTGTAGCAGTATATTTATATCGAAATTATATATTCACATAAATCTCGAACATTGTGGCCAGACTGTATAACATTAACCTTCCTTCAGTAGGAAAATATCCTTCTGGTTAATGCTATTAAAAGAGTATTCACATGTGGATCTATTATCTTTTACTTAGAGCCATAAGTAAAAAAATTACTAAATCATAAATTGAATCTCTGATTTTGGTAGACAAAATTCGATTTTGGGTACAGTGGGAAAACGTGTTCGCCATTTTTACCTGTTTTAAGCTGATGTTTGGGGGCCGTCACTGTCATGTTCCCATCCAACAACGTGGTTCTGCTTGACGTGCTGGAATAAATTAATCGTTCTGCTTTCTTTAGTGGCCTCAAACTTTACCGCAGGGTTTTGGCTTGTTTAAATGACCGAAGTTGCGAACCCGAAGCATTTCCATACGACCGATAAAACCGCGCCCCTCTTGGAAACAAGCTCTTTGGATTCATCAGAGGGAGGCGGAGAACTACGGAGGCTGTGCTGTGTCAAGCCAAGGTGAAATGGAAAAATCGATTTTCGGATTTGACATCGTCATAAACCACAAACTCGGATTAATCGATAACGACGATTAATCTCCCAGCTACTCTTTTACTCCTAACTTTTCGACACACACTTGTATAGGATGGTAGCACGATTTTCCCCTCGCACTAGATCAAAACCGACTTCGGACGATCGTGTCCCTGTGCACAAAGTGAGCTTCTTGAAGATATCTTTACGTAGGTTGGAGTGGAACATCTTGAGTGGCCTGCTATAAAGCATTGAACTCAACCCTACTGGGCTGAATTGGAACGCTGACTGCACCCCAGGGCTCCTCGCCCCACCTACGTCAGCACCTGACTTTATTGAGTGGCTGGAAAAATACAGCTACTATATCTCCACAAGGACACTCGAAAATCTAATGGAACATCTTTCCAGAAAAGTGGAAGCGATTACAGCTACAGATATGGAATGGGATTTTCAAAAAGCACATACCAATCTTATGATTAGGTGCCCACTTCGCTGGTAATAATTAGGGCTGTCAAAGCTAAGTTGCATTAATAATGCGGTAACGCAAATTCATTTTAACGGCACAAATTTTATTAACGCAGCAGGCATAAAGAAACTACAGTCAGTGACCTTCCCTGATAATTTCAGCAGGGACCTTTTCTCAGCCGCGCTTACAGCCTGTAATGTGAGGATGGAATATAAAAGAGGCGACGGATGTGTTTTATTAACAAAAAAAAACACCAGCAAGGTGCATCCAATCCCGCTTCCTAAGTTTCCCCGTATTACACCTACTAGCTGTGCATTCACGACAGGTATGAGCTCCTCGCTATATTACTGTATATAAACTAAACGTATCACCAGTTTATATGGAAAGCAACCAAAACCGGAACAGGATTCTTAAAGGAGCCACGTACCATATTTAACAATTAAAACAACCACTAAAAGACAAGAAATGAATTAACTAACATTAAAAGACTAATTTCCATAGTAAAATAAATATTAAATAATCAATAATTTTATTAAAGGGAGAGATTTAGGATTTAATGTATTTTTTTATATTTTAACATCTGTTATAGTTAGTTGTAGTATTAAAATTGTAACATTTATGTAACATAAATTAACATTTAAATCATGAGTTAACTCGTGACATTTAATCGACAGCCCTAGAAAACTTTAAAAGTAGTAGTAATAATAATAATAATAGTAGTAGAAAGCATTATAATCTATAGCAAGAGCCTGAAATCACAATATGGATTATGCAAATACATGAAAAATCTTCCGAGCTTCAAACATGTGCTGTTTACATCACACATTTTATATTTATATGCACAGTTGTCTCCAGTAGTGTGCTGCTGTGGCGGCTAGGACATTTACATTTACACCATTTAGAAGACCTTTCTCAAACCCCCCATCCCCCCACCCCCCCCCCCCCCCCCCCCCCACCCCCACACACAAACAAATCATCAGCCACGCCTACCAACTCTGTCCTTGACCCATGGCAGGCAGCTGCTCCTCGCTTAATGGCAAAGCAGACAAAAACTAAAGGGAGAAAAAAAAGGGAGCTGAAACAGATAGGAGGCTAATTATACTCTGTGCTCCCGGCACTCCTGACCTCACTTACACACTGCATCTGGTCTTTGTCTCTGTCTCTGTCACACAAAGACAGCAGGGGATAAAAGAGCGAGGGAAATGCGGTTCTCTTGCCTGATACCAGACAGAAGCTCGCGGCAGGGGCCTTCTCCGGGTTTCGCTATGATGACAACATTGCAGCTGTGTGTGTGTGTGTGTGTGGTGGGCTTTGTGAGAGCGTAGTGTGTGGGTGTAGGACGGCGTCTACACATTTCAGATTGTGGACTAAAATAATGAGAGCTTCAATAACAGCATATTTGGGTAAGATCTGCTTAAGTGTTAACTGACCATGACAAATCTACGACAGAGTTCTTTCTTTTTATTTATTTATTTTTTTAAATTCTTTTTATTTGATGCTCCTGGAATTTTTCTGACATTTCACATCGTCATAGCGATGACTGAAAGACAAGTTCTTCTGGCTCTCATCAATTACTCTTACATACGTTGTGGATAGAGAGAGAGAGAGAGAGAGAGAGAGAGAGAGAGAGGAGAGAGAGAGGAGAGAGAGAGAGAGAGAGAGAGAGATGGTTCTATATGAAAGGCAGGAATTGCAGTAAACCCAAGGCATTGTGGGAAGGGAAATAAATAAAAGAGGGGTGGAGGAAATGAGATATAGATAAAGCAGGTTAAAGTATGAAATTTTATCTGGCACAAAAACAGTGATGAGACACATCAGGTAAGGTTTCAAATGACATGAAATGGATGTTGATGGGAAGAGACAAAGAAAGAAAGAAAAAAAGAAAGCAGAAAAATGGGGGGAGGAAAAAAAAAAAACTAAGCTTTCTCCACACCAGCAGGTGATCCAGACAGAGGAGTAAGAGTGATATGGACAGAAAGAGGATTTTTTTAAAAAGGATGCACTGTATGGGTGTTTAGTGCTACTAGTGGGTGTAGTGTATGAAAGCGTGTGATGAAGTCCTACTGATGCTAAAATACCTCAGGAAAAGTGAGTGCACTAGCAGAGGACTAAAAACACGGCACAGCTAGCTCAATACCACTACCGATAATTCATTCATTCATCTTCTACCGCTATATCCGATCTTCCCTCGGGTCACGCTGAGGATGTGCCTATCTCAGGCGTCTATGGGCATAAAGGCAGGATACATCCAGGATGGAATGTTAACTTATCACAGGACAAACACACACACACACACACACACACACACACACACACACACACACTCACATTCATACACTAGGGATAATTTTCCAAGATGCCAATCAACCTACCGTGCATGTTTTTGGACTGGGGGGGGAACCAGAGAACCCGGAGAAAAACCTCCTGAGGCACGGGGAGCACATGCAAGCTCCACACACACATGGCCGAGACGGGAATCGAACTCGGACTCTGGCGGTGTGAGGCGAAAGTGCTAAACACTAAAGTGCCGAAGCGACGGTGGCGAGGAAAAACTCCCTGAGAACGGGAAGAAACCTTGAGAGGAACCAGAGTCAACAGAGAACCCATCCTCATTTGGGTTGTTGAGTCATTGTTTGTGGATTTGAGGATGTTTATTGTGGAGTGTGGTGTGTATCCATGATTTTTTTTAGGCTTCAACAACCGAGGCGGGTGGGGGAATCACCATGATAATGGTCGCGGCATAAAAACGCGCTTCTTAGGAAACGCCCCAAAGCTAAAGGAATCGGAGCGCCGTGTCGACCCGTGAAATAATTGGGCCCCTGCACTCTTGTAACGCAGACGCGTGCGCTCGCACACCTTGCCAAAGGGTTCGTTTTTGGGCATGTGTTTTGAACTTGGCAATAGACTTAGCGATGGATTATTAGTGAAGCATTACAAGGCTCTTATCGTCGGAATAATCGAGCAGTCATTAAAGAGAAAGTGTAAGAGGTTGTTTGGGTACAAGAGGCCTGTAATCCGATTAAAACGCCCGCCTCATTAGCCTTACCTCGCTTTCTGAAATCAGGGGAAAAGATACGGTGCGGTTTTTGGCACTTTTGGGATGAAAGCAAACGAGACGCAATGTAGCACGGCAAATCAGGAGGCGGGTGACAGCGCGCTGGCAAGTAAGCACACTTTCAACTGACAGCTTTGCAGCTCTAAATGAACCATCTGACACTAAAGACGGTCGATCGAATTAGCGAGATGGTTATTGGATTGGTCATTATAAAAAGTTGCAGTGTCGCACCGTGCGAAGTTCATTACGTCCTGGTCCCGAAGCAGCGCTTGCATTCAAGCGTGGAGACACAAGAATAAAATAAATAAATAAATAAATAAATAGAAAATCCATGGAGCAAAATGCAGGAAAGTAGAGATGAATGGGTTTGAGCAAAGTGCAATCGATAATATGTTGCACGGTGCATTTTTAATGCCCAGATACTGATCACGGCAAAAAAAAAAAAAAAACATTAATTAAGTTAATGTAACAATGTGTTCGGAGCTTGTTTCGCTAGATAAAGCACTAACGCAGACTTGTGAGAAATTTCATAACCGTGATCCTCATCTAGCAAGTCAAGTAGCACGTCAGGCCTCGACATGTGCATTATGTTGCAAGATTATTTTGATGTGTTATTTATGGTGATAGTGTGTTGTGGACAGTTATATAACGTTTTTTTTTTCCCCTCGTACCTTCAAGTTCCTTCAAAAAAAAAAAGATCATCCCTTACTCGTTAAATAATCCTCCTTGTAAAAGCCGTTTCAATTCATACAGCAGCTCCTCTGTGTGTATACATTAAACACGAAAAAGCACACGAGGTTTCGGACACATGGCCGTTTGATGCGTGTGCGCTTATTGAGTGTACCGCGCTTTATTTTACTTTTATAATATCCTCCAGTGTTCAGGTACAACTACATTTTTAAGCTTGCCTTTGTGCACAAGGGGCATCGTCGTGCAGGAACAGGTCTGGGTCTTGTAGGTCAGGTAAAGGGGACGTTTTCGACCTACCTAAGACATCCTGTACAGTTCGAGTACAGGAAGAACCACATTTGTGTGGGAACGTTAGATGGCCCAGTTCTTTTGCCCATATTATATAACCGCAGGAGAGACGGCAAAAATTACACGCATTCACTCAAGTAGAAATTTTGGGTATCTAACTTTTTCTGGAGTAACTGTTTACTTCTAAAATAAAAATAGCCTTGTTACTCCTATTTCATCTCCATTCGCCATCGTAAAAAGTAAATAAATAAATAAATAAAATCCAGATAATCCAGATAGAGTGAATGGGATTGTGGTTGGATGAGAAGTATAAACATATACCATTCCGACACCCTATTGGCTTGTGCGAGATCCATCGCACCTGCACACGACATAAATCACATTTACATTTACATTTGCGGCATTTGGCAGACGCCCTTATACAGAGCGACTTACAACTGAGCAATTGATGGTTAAGGGCCTTGCTCAAAGGCCCACTTGTGGCAGCTTTGTGGTGGTGGGGTTTGAACCCATGATCTTCCGGTCTAGAGTCCAACACCTTAACCACTGGGCTACCACCTCCCTACCACCTCCCTCCCCACATCACACTCCAGCAAGGACATAACCAGTGCTGGGGCCGTTACACACACAGAAAAAAGATGATTTCTTAAAAGTTATTATTTCTCCACTACTGGCTCATTTATCAAACAGGGTCTTTCTTTTCATACTCCGCAAATGAAACTACAGTAGGGAGTGCAGTAGATAGATGCTTGAATAAATTAGCGGTTGCGATTGGCGTGGCCTAAACTTTTTTCCTTACATTACATTTACTTCTGTACTATACTGTACATACAGTGGTACCTCGGTGTACGTCGCCTTCAGCTAACATCGGGAATTTGACGTCGGGAATTTGACGTCGGTTAACATCGTTCCTTTAGTTTCCGTCGCGTTCGCATGGAGCGCCATCTACAGGAACGCGCTAATTAATTCCCTGATCATGACCGGAGACCAATGGGATAATTCGATTCGGTAAACGTCGGATTCAGTCAAAGTCGCTTTCTGAGGAACGAATTAACGACGTAGACCGAGGTACCACTGTATTTACTTCTATAAAAGTCTTTTTAAGGAACCAGTACTTTTACACTTTTACTTGAGTAAAGAACTTGAGTGGATGCTTCACTTTCTACACAAGTTTTTTTTAAACCCTAGTATCTATACATTTGATTATTAGGCGATCAGGAATTACTGCATCACTGCCTCCCTCAGTCTCATTCACGTCGGCCATATTTCTTGTTACCTCCTGTTAGCTTCATAACCTAGCCTATGTCTATTGTTGTGCAACTATAGCCAGGAAATAAACCACCGGTGGAAGTTTGAAAAAGAAATACACAGCGAATAATATAAACGTAAGAAGTAGAAAGTACAGATATTTGTTTACAAAAAAATTTAACGCATCAAAGTAAAAAGAGTGAGAAAAGTCCAATACAAAAGTGCCTGTACTTCATTTCGACCTCTGAGGTACATCATTTTAAAAAAATGTTTGCTCGTCTTAGGTCTTAAATAATGAATTCAAAATGGGCCAGTATAAAAATTGCACGGTTAGAAAAATACAACTTACAAATTCACTTCAGCGAATTCTAATTATCTCCAGCCCATCGCTCCAGGAGCCAAAAACCTTCTGCTCTTTTAGCCTTTAGCTTAGCTGTCAGTACAGACCGTATCAGTGAGCTGAGGAGTCTGGCTCTTGCCACTAAGCCTGTTACAGTAGTGCTTGGATCAGCAGAAATATGCATGGGAAGAGTGATTACTACCCAAGACTCCACAAACATCCTGTACTCCCGCACTCCCAGCAGAGCGGCAATCAGCAGCGCGGCTAGCATGGCTGCCACGGAGACTCGCTGCTTGCACCCACATTAACACTAGAGCACAAAAACCGCCTGGAGGCTCTCTGATGCACTTTTCCTGTAATTTGTTTTGATTTGGGACTTTTAACCAGAAGGAATCATGAAGTCTTTTTCTTTTTTTTTACCTCCCCGCTACTCTCTGCAATTTATGAGGCGCTAAAACACACTGACAAAAACGCTTTGTACTTATATAGCACAATGCGTTTAAGACGGGGAAGCGGTAGAAGGAAAAACGAGGCCCTTTTAAGTCCATCAACATTAACATAAAGCAGTGCCAGCTTGAGGATTCGAGCATACCCTCGCTTGCGTTTTACCCGCAAATGCGTCGATCTATTTTTAGCAGCCGGATAGATAGACCCGACAGTATCCGTTTCATCCTCGTTCAGAATTCTTTAGTTCCTGGGTAACTACAATAAGGCTTGAGCAGCATCATGCTGGGGATCGGGGGGCTCGTGGAAGAAAGGTGCACTCGAGGACTTGGCACCAAATCCATCTCAGTACTCTCCTCCTTGTCCTTCTGTCACTCGTTCCTTTTACCCTAGTGGTCTCGTGCCCTTTGGAAGCCCCTCTACTGCACATTCTTCATCTCCCCTTTGAATATCTCATTCAAAAACCTCTCCAATCACAGATGGTCAAGTCCACTGACCAATTAAGCATGTCCCCCAGGAAGGGCAGAGTTCTAGTCCAACCACCTGAACACAAAGACTTCCTGAGATATGTTTATGCATGTGTGTATCTGTGTGCGCCCATTTGTGTTTGACGGCGCACTAGCTGTTTACATGAATATGTATGTCTTTGTTTGACAGCACACATATGTCTAAATTTAAGAGAACGCGCATTGTGTATCCCGGTTTCTAAATATATTCTCCACAGAAAAAAAATAAAAAAAGCCCTGAAAACAATATTTTTGGAAGACACACATTTTGCAAAAATATATTTCTTGGCCAGGCCACTACTTGGGGTTATTATGGTTATTTATTCCAGTGTGCGGCCACTATTAGCTCATGGAATAGCTAATATTTCAACATTCCTGTCAGGAATATGAGAATATGCGAGTGCAAGGAAGATCTGTTAAATAGCCACTCATGTGGTCATGACGGTCTGACCATCCCATGCCTGTGCACTCACTGAACACTGTATTCTAGACTTTTCCACTAGATGTGGCTGTGTGGATTTTTGCTCGCTCAGCCACCGCAGTGTTACTGAGGTCAGACACCGATGTCGGGTGAAGAGGCCTGGAGCTCAGCCTCCGTTTCCCTTTCCCAATTCATCCCGAAGGTGTTCAGTGAAGCTCTGGGTGGGGGGGGGGGGGGGGGGGGTGGATGGGGGGGTGGAGATCTTCTACATCGACCTCTTGTTGAATCATGTGTTCATGGAGCTGTCCTGATGCATAAGATGCAGGCACACAACGGAATTTGAGAAGACATTGTGCTTCGGCAACTTCTTGAGGAATGGCAACATATGGGCGTGATGACCAGGAGTCCACATACTTTTTGGCCATTTATTGCATTCTGATTGTTAAAAAAGGACAATGGTCCCTGTGATAACAATCACTGAGCAGTTTTATTAATAATCAGCTGCACTGCAGGAACACAGAGGAACAAACGGGAGTGCAGCTGAGCAAAAGCCAAGCTCAGGGGCTGAGGGTAATAGCATAATATGCCTGAACCGCTATACACACAAAGGCAACAGATGCACTCACTTACTCTCCATCTGAGCCCTAACCAACTAGAAAAGGGTTGGAGAAAGGAGGGGTCTATATCACTAAGATAGGCCCTCCTAAAAGTGGGCACAAGAGCCGGCATGTGTGTCCATGTTCCTGTATTTTAGACGCCACTGACTGAAGCCTGGAAACACCATTGCGATTCTCCAACACTGGTATAGACAGAATCTGTTATAAAATGAATATGGATTTGTCTCCCATGGTACAAAAGCACATGATGACTGAATACAGGTAATCTAGTACGATGCTAAATAGATAATATTTGGCTTTTTATAGTGATACACTCTCCTGCACATGCAAGCTTTTAACTGTGGATTTACAAGCATGCTAGTGGACCTCAAGTCTGATCGATTCCACACCTTGCACAGTCTTTTTCAAATATATTTTAAACAAACCATGCTCGGCATAAATCAGAATTTTTCAATTTCAAATAATGAGAGGAGTGATTAACTTTTTTTATAGAGGTGGATCAAGAGTTAATGTATTTTAATAAGCCGGGGATCGTTGAACATTGATTCAGGGTCTTATGGCGAATTTCAGGATCATTAACCATGCACCGCTGCACATTTGCATCCACAGCATGCCAGGATTAATGAATTGTTTATATATGGTGCTGCTTGAAAGTTCGTGACCCCCTTCACACGTTCCTGTTGTTTCACCTTGATTTTATCATCAACTGCTCTTTATAAATGAAAATGTCAGATGTACATTGAACAACTGCATGTGTTTGTTTAGAGCGACTTGTGCGGGAAGCCAAAAAATAAAAAAAATTAAAAACACTACATGAAAATTGAATTGTTGTATGTGCAAAAGTAAGTGAAGCCTTTTATTTAGTCATTTGTGGCACCTCATTATGCAGCCCATACATCTTCTGTAACAACTGAGCATTCTCTCACATCAGTCATTAGATATTTTTGCCCATTCCTGCTTTCAGAACTCAGAACAGGATGGATGGAAGGGTAACTGCTTCAGGTCTAGCCACAACATTTCAATATGAGTTCTGGACTCGGATCTCAATCACTCGAATGTTAAACTTCTTTCTTTTATACTATTCCTTGGTGGATTTGCTTCATTTCTTATTGTCGTTGTCTTTTTGCATCAAACATTTTTTGACCCAGCTACAGCTCACTGACTGAAGGCAGGAGATTCGCTTAAATAATTTGTTGGCAGGTCTGAGAATTCAACTTTCTCTGAATAATATGGAGTCGCCCTGGCCTGGAGGCAGAACAGCAGCCCCAGACCATCACATGTCCCCCACCATGCATGACTGTCGGGCCTGAATAAACATTTTCAAGTGCTGGTTGTCAGAAACAGGGCTACCTTTTGTTATAAACAGCATTGTTGTTATATACAGGGACTGAACAGTAATCATAACAGCAAAATTATCCACATAAAACAAATACACCATAAGTTCAACATGGATTTATAGATGTGAACACTCTCTTTACCGAATGTATTGCTCACAATCAACATCAGTAAAAGATACAACCTCTAAAGGTAAAAAGTTGTTTTATTTCCGAGGAATGAACCATTAAATCTTCCGATCTGAAACCTAGTGGCAATTTAAGCTGAAACTAGACTTTGACAGAACGCATGTCATGTTGGTGCAAACAACTTCTGGGAGGAAGAAATAAAATAAATAAATAAATAAATCAAATGTGCCTTGGAAGATTAAACCAGATCTTATTTATCCATAATGATTTTTTTTTCTTTTTTACCTTCTGGTCTATAACTCTTCTGTGAGCACTGAACAACGGTCCAAAAGGGCGATGAGTCTGGCAATAATTTTGAGCAACAGTAGGCTCTATCAAAGCAGACGGAAAATGATGGCTGCATAGGGAGAAGCATACAGATGGGACATATGCTAATAAACGAACACTGAGGGCACCTTGAGCTGTGATTCATGAAATAAAAAATAAAGCGCTCGGCAAATCCAAACTACTCGCACAAAGACATTATTTGGATTTCTGTACGCCGAGGGAAAACAATCACTGCATGTATTTTCCATCCGTTTATATATATAGTATATATATATATATATATATATATATAATATATATATTTTTTTTTTTTTATATATATATATATTTTTTTTTTTACATAGGATTTATTGAATTCATTAGTCTGTACAGAAGAGATATAAATGCCAGAGGCGTAGTGGTTTAATCAATTCAAAAGTGCCGTGATAAAGGAACACTTTGGCCCATTTTCCCCAAAGTAAAGATGAACCTTGTTAACATTCTCATAATATAAACCTATTAAGTATCACTCATTAGCTGAAAGCTTGTTACGAGAAGCTCTTTTGCCTGCAGTATCTCATAGTCACATTATACAGTCACGAGACGGATAATAGCCACGTGCATTTTGAGAGATATCACAGCGCGGGAATGAAAAGAGAAGGGGGTTTTGCTGTTGAAGCATGCTTGAGGAGACACGTCCTGGGGTCGCTACGATCCACCAGATCTAACGGTCCGTTCTATCGCTTCACGACCACAACTGCGTCCGAGTATCGGAAATTCCTGTCAGAAAATGAATGTGCAATCTTCCCAATGCAGGAACACAAGCCCATTTTTATTTAGTGAATGATAAATTTAGTAACCATTTAAGCCAGTGTAGGTGATTTGGATGATGCAATCAGACTGGGTTAATAGAAGCAGATGTGATAAAAGATGTGTTACAGAATAATGGAGAAATACAGGCATATATCTAAAAATCTTTGATTCTACGGAGACAAATATATTCTATATGCGCTTCTACTGGTCAGATGCTTTACTCAAAGCAGCAAAAGGCTCAACATGCATTTTGTGCGTACCTGGTTTCAGAAATACTACATTAACGTTGACTTATAAAAATAAAAAAAAGTCTAAAAATAAACCTGCTGTTTTTTTGTTGTCTGCTGTTAGGAGGATTTAGTGCTGGAAACTTATTGGAAACAAGCCTATGAACAGCACCTGCCTCAAACCCCTATAAACTTATAGGCGTAAACATACACTCACACACACACTATCTCTCTTCTACAGACATACTCTAAGCAAGAACCACACTGCTATTTCCACCAAACATTAGGCTTTATTCCAGACATCTCTACAATCCACACACCAAACCATAAACAGTTCAGAGGCATTTCCTCTAAGGGCCTGAGCGTCTGTAATGCTTAAAGCACTCGATTATTCTTTATGTTCATACAGCGACTGCTGTCCTGTCACAGGATCGCAGCTGGGAGTAAACACACAGGTAACTTTTAGATTTCTGGCTGCTTCAGAACCGCCCCAATTGGTGTTCGCAATGTCTCTAATGTATACTGTTCTACTTCTGGTGAGTATGTTGTGTTCTCCCCTACTTGTCTTCCTTCCCGGTCCCAAGTTTGTATCTTTGGTGTTGTTCTCGCCCTAACAATCCCTCGAGCTACTCGGCATTCAGAATACCACCTCGTTTGGCTTCCTCACGGTACATTCGGCTTCCTCTAAGACCCGTAACAGCAGCTCCTAGCTGCCAGCCATGGAGCTCGTTCAGAGTAAATTACTGCCCTCTAACATCTGTCAATTACTGCTAACATAGATCTGGTCATGCCCAGAGGAGGCTTCTGAGAAGGCTTAAAGCCAGGCTAATGTCGTTATGCCAGGAGTCCTTTCCGGCAGCCAGCGAGGGATCTTCAGGGAAATGGCTGAGCAGCAAGCAATAAAAATCACTTTCCTTCTGGAGTTAATCCAAGGCGAGATTCATGACAGCCAAACACTCCGTTAGGGAAGACCAGATCAGGAGACGAAGGGTAATAGGGAAGGAGTGGCCAGTTGATACTCTTGATAAGGTCCATAAAATTACAGAAAGGACAAAAGCGCTTTCTAAACGCGTTCAAAACACGTCTCTATTTATTCATCCATATTATGTACTTCCCTTCTTCCTGACACACTCACTCACGCACACTCGCTGACTCATAAGACTTATACTTCGCACCCAAGTTCTTCAGTCTTACTTCAAAACTTAACATTATTCCAAATGAGCAGATGCAGTCCACTCTTTCGCTCGCTCTCTCTCTCTCTCTCCTCTGAACTATTAATGAAACTTGCAAAGGGAAGAAAAGAAATGTATGTTCTTTATAGAGAGCAAAGCAAAAAAAAAAGTCAAACAAAAAAAAAAAGGAGAATCTGTGAACTAGAAAGAAAAACAGACAGAATGGGCTGAACAGAAGTGACAGGAAAGAGACGGTGGAGTTGTCTTTTCAAAATGACTTCAGAAGAAATCTCTGGCATCATTTGGATATCCTCATGCTACAGTAATCGTAGCAGGATCGTTCTGCAGACACCCTTCCTGAACACAGGATCTACTCCATCTCTGCACCCCTCCCAGTCACCAATTCCATCACTGGGGCCTTTTCTACATGAGCTGTAAATTAACAGCTGCTCTACTCTGATGAGTCTCTTAATTGACTCATTCCGCTGACTCATTGGTCTTGTCACCTGTGTGCAATAACTAAAGAGTAATCCCAAAAGAGGAAATGGAGAAATACTGGACGTACTGATAAAGTAGGCAACTACATCATGGCAAATGTGACTAAAGCTTTTTTCCCGGAGTAAAAGAAGCGACGAGACGTATATAAAATGCGACACACTCTGCTCTGCAGTAAAGCGCGATCAAGTACGCCTCAGGCATAGAACTAATCAAACTGTCAGTCTTCTCAATTAACACGCAGCAACCGCCAGCCAAATCTAATGGCATGCTGCTGTTCCTAATTTCCATTCTATACTTCCTACAAACATAGCCTTTTACCCTTTAACACAAGCAGCGGTTATTGTGTTTAATACAACCATGCAAACGACCTGTAACTCAACAGTGAGTTTTGTTCCTTAGTACCTAAAAGCATTCGTATAAGAATGAAATCCGACCCTTCTTATGAACAAAATGTGGAAGTGATAGTTTAGTGGTTAATGCTCTGGATTAGAGTGGGTGGATGGATGGCTAGACAGATAAATAGATAGATCTAAAGCAAAGTAAAGGGAAAATTTTATGTTACCACATCCAAGCAAATTCTATACAATTTTGCGTCCAACGTCGTACTAACTGAGAGACAATATATGTCTTGGAAAGTCCCAATTCTTTTGTTCATAGAGTGTACTTAAAAGTTTCTAATATAATAACGATAGTAAAAGTATAGAGCCTTTCAGTATTCAATTGCAATGTGTGTGAATGCATTCATTCATCTTTTACTGCTACATCCGATCTTCCCTTGAGTCACGGGGAGCCTGTGCCTATCTCAGGCGTCTATGGGCATTAAGGCAGGATACACCCTGGATGGAATGCCAACCCATCACAGGGTACACACTCACTCACATTCACACACACATTCATACACTAGGGACAATTTTCCAAGGTGCCAATCAACCTACTGTGCATGTTTTTGGACCAGGAAACCGGAGAACCCGGAGAAAAACCCCCTGAGGCACGGGGAGAAAATGCAAACTCCACACACACATGGCCGAGACGGGAATCGAACACCCGACCCTAGAGGTGTGAAGCGAACATGCTAACCACTAAGCCACCGTGCCCCCTGTGTGAATTGAATTCGTTTTTATTTTATAACGAGCAAGCCACGGAGGAAAAAGTCCCCGAGATGGACTACGGAAGAGACCTTGAAAGGAACCAGACTCAAGAACGGAACCCATCCTTCGCCGGGGGTGACACAACGTGTCATAACAAGCGAGTTCATAACGTATGATGACGCAGAGAGGGCGATGTCATAATGGCGATGATGATTGGCTGGTGAAGTTACATCAATAAACGAGCGAGCTGAAAGGATGAGGCGCAAATCACTGGCAGCTCGGTGTGTAGGAAGGCACTCGGAGCACCAGGTCTCCTCCCACACGACTGGAAACAGAAAGAGCGAATAAGCCAGAGCAATGACCCTGGTTACACATTACTACTACTATCACTGCTGCCATTCCATACACTAACTACAAACACACAGAAGTGCAAGAGGACACAGGTTGGACTCTGATGCTTTAGGATCTTTCCCGATCAGAAGCCAAGCGGTGCTTTATCATGGGCTGCGTTTCAAGGGTACACTACTACTGATTAACCAAGGACATAACGAGGTACAAGGATAGACAGACAGAGAGAGGGGCAAAATAGAAGAAGAAAAGGAAAGAGATGAAACGCGTGCCTCCACCACCAGTCTTGTCATTCATTAGTATGCCAGAAATGGCCAGAAATATACTTCAAACTGCGAGGACGCTACTGAAGAAGAAATATCACGGACATCTCAGACAATCTTAACCCTGTGCAAATCGAGTCCAAACGCTTCGTCCAGCGGCTGCTTACAATGATAATTCCATATAAATCCTACAGCCGTGCGCTCTTGCCAGAATAGAGACGGACAGAAAACATAATGCGTTTCCCACACATCACCACAAGCATGGCGAAGGAGGAATAAACGGGAAACAAAAGCAACAAGCAAATGAATGTAAAGACAGAAAGCGAATGAATGAAAAGGGAAAAAAAATGATGAGAAACAGGAGAGAAAAAAAAAACATGAGAAGAGTAGAGTGGTGTATTGTGTCAGTATCGATGTGACGTGTAAATGTGACGTCGGGCGTGTATCTAATCTCCAGCGTTGTAAAGACTGCTGTGATCCAGAAAAGGTGTGTGTGTGTGTGTGTGTGTGTGTGTTTTACAGGTGTATCAGGTTTAATCATGCTGTAGTGCTGTTAGAACAAGAAAGCAGCAGGAAGTCAGGATCTGGATTTCCCCTCATTAGTAACGATCATTTCCACACCGCTGAGGACACACTACACCCAACCACAATTCACACCAACCATTTTGGTGTGTGTGTGTGTGTGTGTTGTACGTCTTACGTTTCTCTGGATCTCCCGAATGTGTTTTTCAGCTGGCTGGGTAAAGAAAGATGATAAGCATGTGCATTCCGCTCTTATCTGCGAGTTTTTAATTTCTTTCTTTCTTTCTTAAACCCAGCACTCGCTTCAAACGTAAAACAAAAGCACGGAGAGACAGTACAACAGTCCCGCTGCCTATGCTTTCAGCTTCTCTTGCCTTTGCGTTTAGGCCGGAAAAGTGGAAATGCTAATCTGGTGTTTAGTGGGAGCAGATACGAGAAGATCAACAGTTTGCAGTGGAAAACATCAAAAGAATGCCCAGTACGAACGAGTCCGAGTGCAGCCTCGCACACGCAGCACTGCACTGCTCTGATTAGCTCGCTCAAACGCCTGCCGCGTTTCTCCAGCACTCGGTCATCCCGTCAGACAGGCAGAAGAAAGCGCATGGACTGGTTTTAGGCCCGGTGAAGAGTGTCGATGTGGGCTGCTAAAACAAGGACGTGTCAAAACAGTTCATCCCGAGAGCCTGTATTTACTCAGTGGAGGTTCTCACACTGTCACAACTCATGTGCTGGATACACAAACACGCCCACGCGCTCATCAAAACACCAATGCATAACAAAGAAGGGTTCCAAAAAAAAAAAAAAAAAAAAAAAAAAACTTGCAATATACACGCACAAAAAAACAACAACAACAACTGGCAAACACACACACACACACACACAACGGATCGATATCTTATTAGAGCAGGCTAACGCAGGAGACTCCGGTGAAATGTGCACTACATCACACCCTCCCGCCTCTCAAGAGCTCAGCACGATGAAGTGTTCTAAACACATGCAACGCAACAAATCAATCCCCCAAAAAACTTTACTCCAAATCCTCTTTATTCTGTTTAGCGCTACATCACCAGGGACAAAAAAAAAGAAAAAAAAGTAAGATCGAATCGACTGTTTGGGAATCTACAGCCGCACGACACTTCCTCAGAGGCGCGCCGGCTGTTCCATGCATCGACGGTCCTCGCAGATGGGGGTAGTCATGTCTGTCACTTAACAAAACGGTTTATCTCCGTAATGCATTGCTCTTTTCGTCGGATGCCAAATATGCATGTGATTCGATGTTAAATAGAGAATTTTTTTTCTTTTTTTTTTAATCCATTAGAGCTGCGGAAAAGATGAGATAGTTTCAACGTACTTCACGTTACCCAGCTCTGGTGCTTCTCAACCACAGTCTCTGGGTAATGGAAGGAAGCCTCTGTAAATATATATAACCATTCCATCAAAAGTTTTCTACTGCTTACAAGTTTAACGCGGCCATGTTTTGAAGACGTACAGATTTCGGACACGTGACATGGGATGATTTTGCGCTAGATTATGGCGTGTCCTTGTGGACACGGGGGAGGGGGGGGGTACCTCAGTGGTTACGACATTGGGCTCCTGATCGGAAGCTACCGCTCTTGAGTCCTTGAGCAAGGCTCTTAACCCTCTGTGCTCTAGGAACGTCATATCATGACCCCATCTTCCAAACCAAGCCTGGATATGCGAAGAAACAATGTCACTATATGGCTTTTAAAGGTTGTTGTTCTTCTTCATTTGCGTGCATTTAGTGACACTGATGTTAGTGAATTTGGGTAGCAATTAATAATGAAATAATAATTATAATTCATTAGCCCTTTACTACACTCAAACAGCTTTACATTATGAGAGGGAGATCTCCTCATCCATCATCCACCTGCCTGATGCGACGGCAGCCATAGTGCGCCAGAACGCCTACCAGAGGGTGGTCAGAGGCCAATGGGTGAATTTGGCCGGGATTCAGGGAGTCTCTACTCTTTTTCGAAAAAGACATCCTGGGATTTTTAATGACCACAGAGAGGCAGGACCTCAGTTAATCATCTCATCTGAAAGATGGTGCTTTTTGACAGTATAGTGTCCCTGTCACTGCACTGAGGTGCCAGGACCCACAGAGCGCCCCCTGCTGGGCTCAATAACACCTCTTCCAACCTAGTTTTCTGTTTTCCCAGGAGGGGTCGTCTCCATTCCTGGATGGTACGAACCCGGCCCGACCCTGCTTAGCCTCACCGGGCAACCAGTACTGGGCTACACACACACACACACACACACACACACACACACACACACACACATATACAGTGGCAAGAAAAAGTATGTGAACCTTTTGGAATTTCAAAAATGTGGTTTTCTGAATAAATTTGTCATAAAATGTTATCTGATCATCTAATTCATTGATATTGACAAACACAATGTGTCTAAAAATAATAACACAAAAAAATCCGATCTTTCTTGTCTTTATTGAACACAATCATTCAACATTCAAAATGGCAGTGGAAAAAGTAAGTGAAACCTTGAGTTAATGACCTCAAAAAAGCTAATTGGAGCTAATTGGTTTTAGCACACCTGGAGTCTTGTTAAGAGAATAAGTTTGGAGGTGTGGACTACAGATACTTTGACTGATAAAAACCCCTCAAACCTTTGGAGTTTGCTCTGCACAAGAAGAACATGATTATGTGAGCCATGCCTCGCCAAAAAGAGCTTTCAGACGACCTACGATCAAGAATTGTTGATTTACATGAAGCTGGCGAGGGTTACAAAGTTATTTCAAAGACTTTAGAAATTCACCAGTCTACAGTTCGGCAAACAATCTACAAATGGAGACAATTTGGGACTGTTGCTACTCTACCTAGAAGTGGGCGCCCCGTCAAAATGACACCAAGAGCACAACGAACACTCATCAATGAGGTAAAGAAACAACCCCGAATGACAGCCAAAGATTTGAAGGCATCATTGGAACTTGCTAACATATCTGTTCATGAGTCTACAATACGTAAAACACTGAACAAGCAGGGTATCCACGGCAGGACACCGCGAAGGAATCCGCTGCTTACTAAAAAGAACATTGCTGCACGCCTTAAGTTTGCAAAAGAGCACATTGACACTCCACAGCGGTATTGGCAAAATGTTTTGTGGATGATGAAACTAAGATTGAACTATTTGGAAAAAACACACAGCACTACATCTGGCGTTGAAAGGGCACGGCATATCGTCATGAAAACATCATCCCAACTGTAAAGTATGGTGGAGGAAGCATCATGATTTGGGCCTGCTTTGCTGCATCAGGGCCTGGCCAGCTTGCAATCATTGAGGGGAAGATGAATTCCCAAGTATATCAGACAATTCTTCAGGATAATGTGAGAATGTCTGTACATCAGCTGAAACTGTGTAGAAAGTGGGTGATGCAACAGGACAACGACCCAAAACAACCGGAGCAAGTCCACAACAGAATGGCTTCAGAAAAACAAAATCCGCCTTTTGGAGTGGCCAAGTCAGAGCCCAGACCTCAACCCAATAGAGATGCTATGGATTGACTTGAAGAGGGCCATACACATGAGACGTCCAAAGAATATGACAGAGCTAAAGCAGTTCTGCCAGGAAGAATGGGCTAAAATTCCTCCTCAGCGATGTGCAGGTCTGATCCACAGCTACAGGAAGCGCCTGGTTGAGGTTATTGCTGCCAGGGGGGGTCAACCAGTTATTCATTCTAAGGTTTCACTTACTTTTTCCACTGCCATTTTGAATGTTGAATGATTGTGTTCAATAAAGACAAGAAAGATTGGATTTTTTTGGTGTTATTATTTTTAGACACATTGTGTTTGTCAATACACAATGTGTCTGTTTGTCAATACACATTGTGTTTGTCAATGAATTAGATGAAGATCAGATATCAGATATATCAGATATCAGATATATTCATTCAGAAAACCATGAAATTCCAAAAGGTTCACATACTTTTTCTTGCCACTATATATATATATATATATATATATATATATATATAGATATATATATATATATATATATATATATATATATATATATATATATGAAGAGGTCTGGGCGCCAGTCAGTGTTCAATCCAAAGGTGATAAGTAGGTTGGAGGTCAGAGCTCGATAGCAGGCTTCTCAAGATCTTCCACTCCTACCGATGTAAAGCAAATCCTCATATAGTGTATATTGTTACAGAAACAATATTTACACAAAGTACAACAGCAGGGCAGAAATTCATTAGTCTGCATTGTGCCTGCTGGGAAATATGCAAACTAATGTAATTAAAAAAAAACATAATATAAATGTAGCTTTAATGCTAGAATATAAGGGGCTGTAAGATTCGGGGGTATTCTTGGTCCTCATCCCCTCCTGATAATGTCCTTCTTTTCACCAGATGCGGTAAACAGAGTTATACCTTATGCACTTTGCTCTCCGTTCCCGTTTCACAGCCCGCTGTGTTGTAAAACAAAACAAAAAAAAAAAAAAAAAAAAAAAGAGTATGTCTTATTCACATCTAAGGAGTAACGCACTCCCGGTCTGTGCTGTTTAGACAAAAATAATACACAGTAAAGCGACCCCCCGAAGTGCATTATTTTCATATAACAGCACCGGCTGGAGCGTATAATTCTGCTTTTACCACAACAGTTTGCTTATGATTATATTATGGGCTGAGTTAAATACATTAATGAATGACACATTGCACATATTACAGTTAGATTTTATGTTGCAGAGTGTCTGAGGCAGGTTTGTTCCTGTTCCTAATTATAAACTGTGATAAACAGATTCTCTCACCATCCTCCCTTTCTCTATCTCTCTCTCGACATTTTCCAGACAATCCAACGTGTACACCCCTTTGTCCTGTTTCACCTCACAAGGCAATGTGACTGTAACAGAGCACTTAACACAAGATTCCTTCCATTGTGTTAAATAAATGTCTGCTAATAATAAAAAAGGCATCACCAATTTTACTTTGTTAAATAATTACCCTGTAATAACCTAATGTTTGTACTATTACATTATAATCTACCAAGGCATATCTAAGATTCATATACACAAAGGATGCATAATATTAGGACCACTTGGATTATTTTGTAGGATCAACCCTTTTGCCACAACGGTCATGACCCCTTAAGCATTAATGGCATAAACTTCTTCAGCAATTTGCGCTACAGTCGCTCGTCTGCTGGATTGGAACCCACACGAGCCAGGGTTTTTCCATCAAAAACCCATGATCATATCATTGGGCCACCACTTCTCCTTCCTTGATCGATAATGACCACTCAAGGCCGGGAAACACCCCACAATGCTGCCTGATATATCCCACCCATTATAAAGAGATAGAGTGTTCTTCGATTCACCTGTCAGTGGCCATAAAGTTACACCTACACCTACAAGCACCTATAATAAGTTGTGTTTAACTAAAACCTAAAAGTACCAATTGCTATTTCTATAAATTGGTTTCTATTCATTTTTCGGATAGTGCAATAAGAGGGAAGAGGCTTCTTACTGACTCATCATCTAACTATTAATTAGAACGGTGAATAATAAACTAATAGACACGTAATCTGCTTGTACCAGGCAGCTGGGCTAGAGATTTGTCCACACCTCACCTCATTTTTATCCTTTCTAGTCATATAACTTTGTCGCTCTTAAACGAGAGCTTCATGATAATCTAATTAGTGTTTAATTAGGCTACAAAAACTGCCAGAAAATAGGCTATTTCTTATGTTCATACATTTTTAATGCCTCCCACATGGTTCACGGCTTCTTTTTTTTTTTTTTAAATACCAGGAAGGGTAAACAATACAGAGGTTTTTTAAAGCACAGATCAAAACTAACACTTGTCAGAAGAATTGCCATTAATTTAAACCATTTTGAACAAATGACAATGGGTCATGGTGGCTTAGTGGTTAGCACGTTCGCCTCACACCGCCAGGATCCGGGTTCGATTCCCGTCTCGGCCATGTGCGTGTGGAGTTTGCATGTTCTCCCCGTGCCTCAGGGGTTTTTTCTCCAGGTTCTCCGGTTTCCACTGGTCCAAAAACATGCACGGTAGGTTGATTGGCACCTTGGAAATGTGTCCCTAATGTATGAATGTGTGTGTGATTGGGAGTGTGTGTGTATGCCCTGCGATGAGTTGGCATTCCACCCAGGGTGTATCCTACCTTAATGCCCATAGATACCCGAGATAGGCACCGGCTCCCCGGGACCCGAGGGAAGATTGGATAAAGCGGTAGAAGATGAACGAATGAATGAATGAACAAATGACATTTTACTATTCACATTTTTTATGGTTTTATAAAGCACACGTTGAATTTTTCCATGTTTCTCTGTGAATCCCCGGCTGTATTCACATCATGTTTTACTGCTGACCAGGACGATAACCTGCATTACCCGCTGAGTACACATATGACAGTTTATTTAAATAAATAAAAATAAATAAACTGAAATCGAATTACACCCTCAAGTGTACCGACATCACCGGTTTTAGATTTCACGCCATCAGCTCTTTAACTGACCGAGTCTCGTGGTAGAGCAGAATGCCGCAGAACCCGATTAAGCACCGACTCAAGCTTTGACTCAACCTGGTGGTGGTCATGACAAGCTCTACGGAGATGTTTATATGTGATATTTACAAGATTTTGTTTCATTCATTTTAATTAACATGTATTGTAATCATTGAAAGCACGGTGGCTTAGTGGTTAGCACGTTCGCCTCACACCGCCAGGGTCCGGGTTCGATTCCCGTCTCGGCCATGTGTCTGTGGAGTTTGCATGTTCTCCCTGTGCCTCAGGGGGTTTTTTTCTCTGGGTTCTCCAGTTTCCTCCGGGTCCAAAAACATGCACGGTACGGTAGGTTGATTGGCACCTTGGAAAATTGTCCCTAGTGTACCCCGTGTGTGTGTGTGTGTGTGTGTGTGTGTGTGTGTGTTGTGTGTGTGTGTGTGTGTGTGTGTGTGTGTGTGTGTGTGTGTGTGCGTGCGCCCTGCGATGGGTTGGCATTCCATCCAGGGTGTATCCTGCCTTAAAGCCCATAGACGCCTGAGATAGGCACAGACTTCCCATGACCAGAGGGAAGATCGGATATAGCGGTAGAAGATGAATGAATGAATGAATGAAATCATCTCTAATCAGCCTAAGTTGCATGCTGGTGTCGGTACGGTTGGATCAGATAAAGGAAAGAGACAACTGACAGTGAGAACATAAACAGGGAACAATGTGGGGCAGCTGACTGTGTAATACAGTGGGTGTGGGTTAGTGTGTGTGTGTGTGTGTGTGAGAGAGGTGGACATGAGGAGGCTATAGAGAAGTAGGTTAAGAAGTTAGAAACACAGAGCAGATGGTCTCTCACCACTAACATTGCTAAAAATATCGACTTCATTCAGTACAACTATGGCTTCCCAAAATGACCTGGCGCTGTGTTTATTTCACAAACGCACATCCTCGAGCGTTAATAACATTTCTACTCCAGCGCCCCTCAGGCCTGGACTGTTTTCCTTCAAATTGAATGTCAACAATGACAGGTCGGTTTAACAGTTTAGCAAATTACGCATGGATCGTCCTGGGATTCTGTGACCCTAAATTCTAGTACGATTCGCCTGGTTAAAATTAGATCGACACACAATAACACACACAAAGCACGATTAAAGGCGATGACAGAAGTGGATGCTGAACGCAGTAAAGCACGTAATGCTTTGTTCTTAGGTGTGGAAATGCTTTACTTGAGTAATAATTAAAAAAAAAAAGACCTAAAGCTCAACTCTAAGATTTTAATTGAGGTATTTGAAATACACAGCATCAGGGCATCAATAATAATAATAAAAATAAATAAATAAACAGAAGTTCGTATACTGTACACTTACATGTGAAGTTCTATTTCTGTTGAGAAAATCTCCAGTCTAAATAGGCCATTGTTTTTTGCCCCATTTTCTCTTGGCCACTAACCACTCAGCAGTGAGCTCTCATATCACACAGCAGCTACCGAAGAGTGTGAAGCGACAATCAAGCTCGTCTTTTCGAACTGTTGCTTGCGCTGGGTCTCAAAGCAACGTGACACGATTAGAGGAAAGTGCTCTCTGCTCTCTTATGCATAGATGACATCGCACATGATGGTCTTGTGTCGATTTGATTGAGTATGGCCCATTTGCCTTTAATGGACTCCTGGTCAGGAACCACTGATGTAGCATTGAAATTCAAAGTATACAGATATGTATATAGGTATATATATATATATATATATATATATATATATATATATATATATATATATATATATATATATATATATATATAGGGCACGGTGGCTTAGGGACCCCAGGGTCCGGGTTCGATTCCCGTCTCGGCCATTTGTGTGTGTGTGGAGTTTGCATGTTCTCCCCGTGCCTCAGGGGTTTTTTTTTTTTTTTTCTCCGGGTTCTCCGGTTTCCCCCCCCCGGTCCAAAAACATGCACGGTAGGTTGATTGGCACCTTGGAAAATTGTCCCTAGTGTATGAATGTGTGTGTGTGTGTGTGCCCTGCTATGGGTTGGCATTCCATCCAGGGTGTATCCTGCCTTAATGCCCATAGACACCTGAGATAGACTCCCCGTGACCCGAGGGAAGATCGGATATAGCGGCAGAAGATGAATGAATGAATGAATATATGAATTGTATGTGTATATATATATATATATATATATATATATATATATATATATATATATATATATATATATATATATAGTATACATATACAATATATATACATACACATACACACACACACACACACACACACACACACACATACACACAGAAAGTGACACTGACTGACTTCCGTTAGCTGAAGGCGACGTACCCTGAGAGTGACACACACCGAGGTACCACTTTACATTACATTATAATCTCCCAATTAGCAAGGTATATCTAAGATTCATATACAAGCATACTTACGAACACTTGGTTAATATTGTAGGATCCCCATTTTTGCCAAAACAGTCCTGACCCCAGTCCTGACACTATTCAAATATATTTATATATATATATATAGAGAGAGAGAGTATTTGATGAATCTTTGAACCGTGCAGCTGAGCTTATCCTGTACTGGCATGTGAAAGAATCATTAAGGTGTATTACTCCCTTAGATACCGTCCTTCAGTTGGATCTGAATTGTTCTGATGTCAGTGCTGTCAAAGTGACAGAAAAGATCCCTTTGTAATGGATGCTATTGGCTCCAGTGATACAATTCAAACTCGTCTTTCATGATGTCTAATGTGTGTGAGTAATGTCTGGGGACTGTACCGAGTTCTGTCGACTTGATGACTAAAGCGCCTCTGTCTCTGCATTGCTTATGAGTCAGTGTGGAACTTTGTTTTGTAGAACAGATGTGAGCAAGGAGCGTTCAGAAGTGTGACAATGTCACGGAGAGATTCATTATGAGGTGTCTAGCAGCAGAATGGATGTGGAAGGGGGCAGAGATGAATGCGGCCATTAAACAGGTGGCGCTCTGTGTGCGTTCTCGAACTCTCCAACTAGCAGCACACATCACTCATGAGTCAGGGCCCTGAGGGACGTGTAAATAAATAAACAAATAAGTAAGTAGATACACGTACACAATCGATTTGATTGACATCAACAGACTACCACATAATGATTTTCAAAGGTCATCGGGGAAAGCAGTGTTTAATGTTCATTGATTTATTATGTGTTATCTTGGTCTGCTATACAATATGGGTGGGGGGGGGATGGGTAGCTCAGTGGTTAAGGCTCTGGACCAGGAAGGCTCAAAGCCCAGCACCAACAAGATGCCACTCATGATCCCTTAAGCAAGGCCCTTAACCCACGACTGCTCAGTTATAAGTCTCTCTGGATAAGAGCGTCTGCCAAATGTACATGTAAATATGGGCGAACATATTGGAACATCTGACTTTTCCCAGCCATATGAAGTTCTTCGCCAAACCTTTATCACAGTCGGAGGTACACAATGACATACAATGTCTTTGGCGTTCATGTACACGGTCGCATTCATTTTCTTTCTTTCACTTTCAAACCAGTTTCACCAAGACAAATTTAGTCAAGAGCTTTTATAACATCCTTAAGAATACTATTTCAGACCGATCACAGCAACAAACACACACACACACACACACACACACACACACACACACACACACAAGCACACTAATAAGTTGTTAGCATATGGATCCAGGATAACGCCAAGTACCACTAAACTTGCACTTCCCCAGAGTTAATAAAGAATAAAATATTAATAAAAAATTAAATTAATAAAATCCAAGTTTAATCCAAAAGGTTCACAGTAATAACAAAAATATGACTGGCATGTTGTGTGTTGCTCTCATTTGTAGTTGTTTATCAGCTAATTACATTTGGTCTGGTGAAAGAAAAAACACCACCACCATGGAAACAACAAAACAATACAAAAAATAGCATTTCACTGAGCATTGGGTATAGCGTTACATGTAGATTGGAAAATTAAGACCCGTTTAAAATAATTCAAGACCTAGAACAGGAGATTTAATGTTTTCTTTAAGGCCTGAGTTATAATCTTTTTTTAGACCCCACAGAAATCCTGACGAAGCACACTCCATAATAAAGATAAATATAGTGTCAATGGTTTGGAGAGGAAGATACAGAGCTCAGATCTCAACCCTTCTGAACACCTTTCGGGACGATGCTGAAGTATTACTACAAATTTGGGACTAATGTGGAACTAAAAACACAAACTTTCGTCCATATAATGTACGCGTAAATGTTTAACCGGAAAAGTAGATTTTATATCAAATCCTCAAGCAGACTATTTTAGGGATTGAATATGGAAGAAAATTGGATATGGAAATCTTTTTTTTAGGATTGAGAAAGGCAAGTGTAGGGAAATTGCATATGTAAAGGTTAAGAAAAGGTGTATTATGGAAAGAATAAAACTGGCTGTTAAAGGAAAGAAAAAGTCATACTGCTTAGAGTTACATTTAATAGCAATGTATTTAAAACCTGTGAAATTCTGTTATCATTTGCATCCTCTTACAGCCACTTAGAACCGGAGTTTCATCAACAACAATCATTAAAAAAAATAATAATAAAATAAAAGATACTAAGCACTACATCCACTGTTCCTAGACTTACAGCTTTCCCATTAGACAAAGTGCTGACACTGGAGACTCCTTTCAATCGCTATTCCAATCGATATTTTGTTTTTAGATGATTTGATAATATCTTAAAAATATATTAAAAATAAATAATAATAATAATGTAATGTTATCGCCATGGATATTACAAGTCCCTTTCGACGATCTGCTGCCAGCGAAACAGCAGCGTATTAGAACAAGTGCAATAATGTAACCCGTGGAATGGCGTTGTGGTATAAAGTACAACAGCAGCTGTTTTTCCAAGGTGACCTTGTTATTTTACTGATGGCTAGAACACATAAATGCAGGTCTTTATTTACCGTAGTGCTGAGCACGGAACAATAAGGCAAACTAAAGTCGCACTCGGTGCTGATATAGACAAACACAGCACACCTGAACACACCCACACACCTTACAAGTATCAAATTCTCACAAGGAATCAGCTTGCCGTTCTTGGATCAGCATCACAGCTGAGAGGACAGGCAGGCAGGAAAGTGAGTGATAGGATTTGGAGGGGGTTGTTCATTGTGATTTAGATTAAAAAGCTAATGATAGGGCTATAATGGCATCAGACAGCAGAGCGGTAGAACAGGCCCGTGTCCGGGATAATGATAGGGTGGGCTGGCACACAGATGGACTGGCATTCTGTCAGGTACCTACTCCATTACACAGCCAGCGAATGACTGATGATACTGATAAATTCACTCAGGCATTAAGACTTCACCAATTAACATGGTGCCATTAGCCTTACTGATCGACAGGTAAGTGCTGGAGCTCGCCGCAGAACAAAACTTTAGAAGGAATGGTGCTACAGCACATCTTAGGCTTTAGTTGACAAGAATTTGCATTGCAAAAAAAAGCCATGGCACATGTTTCCGAATTCCAATACTGTCAAACTGACCAGAAAATGAGATTTACTTGGAAATACTTTTAGAGTCGGAGTAAGCCGTTGGTGTCAGGATGTTTGCGTGTGGAGCGGGGCGATCATATCAAATGATTCAGGGCAACAATGTTGACAGGAATACCTTGCTGGATGATATGGGTCGGTTTGATTCGCTATGCACATATTTAAACAGACCAAAACCAAACATATTTATTGAGGAGTGTGTGTGCGTGTGTGTGTGTGTGAAGGGAGTAAGGATAAATCTCAAATGTTTTGTTGAACCCTGAGAAAATATAAAAAGAAAAAAGAAACAAGCATACCGAAATCTGGAGAACACCAAAATGGTGCTTTGTAAAAAAAAAAAAAAATACAAATATAATAATAATAATTTTGAATAATAATGAAATTTAATATAATAATTTGTCCAGCCCCCGCCCCCTCTATTCTATGCATCAAATGTACAGAAAATATCTCTGTCCTCTGGCGCTCATTTAGTTTAGAGTGTTTAACCAACCCCAAAATAAACAGTATTGTTCGGTGCACTCCCTGCAGTGGGGTTGAATCAGTGTGGCACTGCATTCTCACTGCAATCAAACCACAATCCAGATTGTTCAGAGGCACACTGAGGTCACGTCACTCGGCTCCTAGCAGATCGATCGCTTTGTTTGCATCGAGGGCTGTGTTTACCTCTGCTTTAGTGCATAGGAAACAAATGAATCAGCACAAAACCGATATGTTTGGATTGTTCGATACTGGGATTAGCTCTATGCTATACACAATTGAATACACCACAAAGAAACAAACCACTCTGGCTGAAAACGCACGTGTAAAATAATTCTAATCGCTGCTCGGAAAGACAGCAAAGCACAAGCAGCACACAGACCTCCGAAGTGTGCACAAGGACCGTGATAAGGAAAAGACATTATTGGATACTGATTTGAAACACCTACACTATAAGGTCAATGTCGAACACCTGACAATCACACCCATGTGTTGGTCTTCCTTAAACTGTTTCCATAAAGTCGTTAGCTTGGACTTAGCTTTACAATTTCCTTCATCTGAAATCATAAGCCTAAATTAAACCGGTTTCAGCCTGATTATGTCCGTGTGTTCAAAATGAGCTGCATTACATTTAGCATGTAAAGTTTTGAAAATAATTCATCTTTTTTTTTTTAAACCTTTTTTTCCTGCTGATGATGGTTATTAAGTAATTTCATAGCTACATCGTGACTTGATCAACAGCATCAATCGGAGGAGCCGAAGAACTTAAAACGGCTCCTTCGTACCGCATGCAGGCGAGCGTTTCCTTAACTTTCCGTCAAATTAGATCAGTCTCTTGGTGTTTTTTTGTCGACCCGAAAAATGATCCGATCCACAAAAAGACTGTAATGTGATCCGAACTGCGAGTTTTGTGATCCCTCGCACCAAAAGTGTTTCATGTTGGGCTCTTAGATCTAATTATACGGAGCATATGGCATTTCTGAACGAGTTCCAGCAAGGTCCACTGGCTCCTTTTACACAAGTCAAAACACCACAGGTTCAGATCGATTTTTGACGATTCAATAGAGTCAAATCGCTGTGCTACTGTTACTGGACTACACTGGAGGATTGGGATCCTGCGCCGAGACTAGGGTCGGATATCATTTTAATTTGATTGATTCCGATTCCAATCCCGCTTATCGATTCTTATCGATTCCCAGATTCGATTCCAAACGGTGACTCAAGAGCAGACGCTGAGTCATGTTCCTCGTAACGCCTTATGTCGCTCTGTCTTTGGTGCTCGTAAACTGATGTTTAGATTACCACATAAGGTCCCGGCAGATTGGCAGATGTAAAAAAAAAATGCGCCCAGGAATCGATAAGAGGAATCGAAATTTCAATTTGATAACAATTCTTAATCTTAAGTATCCGATTTCTGATCCGACACATGATTGTTAGGTCGACCCACCCGACTAAACAAACCCTATATAAAGACTTACCAGTAAGGTTGGTTCGAGCGCTGTAAGTGCCTAGGTACTGGCCATCTGTGTTGGGTGTGTAGCACTCAAATACGCCCTGGTCCTTGGCCTGCAGCTTGGTGATGTGCAGAAGGGCGGAGTCTCCGCTCAGTCTCTCGACGTAGATTTCTTTTGCGTTGACGCGCTGGGCGTAGACGGCGTAGGCGTAGTTGCCCTGGGCTGTGCTTACGATGCGGATCTCGCGATCGGGAGCTGTGTCGAGGTACATGGACCACTCGAAGTCCTGCTCCACGCCCTCTCTGTAGCCGGTCACGTTACACCAGATGGTCACGTGGGAGCCCTCGGTTCGCACCAGAGGCCCGGGCTGCACCGAAACTTGCCTCTGGGCCGTACTTGTGCCTGCTGGAGAGACGGAAGGCAAGAAGGGAGAAAACACTTAGTGAAGGACAAAATACCACAGCACGACTCCATTTTCTATACATGTTTCCAAAAGCATCTGCTGTGCAATGAGATGTCAAGCTGTTGAGTCCACTTATGTTTGATGAAGCCCTTTTAGTGTGTGCGTGCGTGTGTTTGTGTGTGTGTCTGAGTGTCTACAGGCAGCGTTTGACCTACCCCACTTCAACAAGGCCTATTAGTGGCCCACAGCAGACAGACGCACTACAGCTTTCAAAAGCACTCGCAACACTCCATACAGCACGCGGGTACGTGTGTGTGTGTGTGTGTTTGTATGTGTGTGTGTGTGTGTGTGTGTGTGTGTGTGTGTGTGTGTGTGTGTGTGTGTGTGTGTGCTGGCCTACTTGTAATGACGAACGTCGTGGAGCAAGCAGGTTGTAATCAGAACACAAACAAACGCTTCATGCAAATTAATGAACGAAAGTGCTTTTGATCGTGCTGTCAAAACACAGCCTGGAATTCGGCAGAACTAATTATTCCGTCACTTACGAATTAGCGCCGAACAGAGTTTCGAACATCCCAATGGGCACGCGACAAAAGAGCGAATTTCCTCTAAGCACACAATGAGGATGAGCTCTCGTCTGCGCAAGGTACGACGCTAGCTGCGAGATTAGCTCGACTTTCAAGTTTTACGCCGAAAAAACGGCTTCTCCGGGGGAACAAGAACGGAAGAGGAAATGCCTGCAAAAAAAAAAAAAAAAAAAAAACGCCTGTCGTGTGTAGAGAGAGAAGAAAGAGAGAGAGAGAGAGAGAGGGAGGGGGATCTCGGGCCATGTCTGCATACTGGCAGCTTGGCAGCAGGGAGAAGGAAAAATGGGAAACAGTTGGAGGTGAAGAAACAGTTAGGGAGTGATGCTTCGGATGTCATTGTCCAATCTGCAAGAACGGAAAAAGAGGGGCCATCTGCTACCGCGTCCCATCTGGCAAGGATCTGTGACTCGGTGCATGTGCGGTACAATCGAGCGTGTGTGTGTGCGCGCACGCGCGTGTGTGTTTAGGTGTAGATGTAAAGAGATGGAGAGGGAGTAAATGTTGCTTGCAAATCATTCGAACAGCCAGTGACTTAATTACCCCGGAATATGCACATGCATTAATGTGCCGCCTTGAAACAGACTGAAAGTGGTCATTCTCTTAGAGTAGACTGAAAGCCTTCAACCCCCTGTTTCCTCCCACACACACACACACACACACACACACTCACACATCAGCATATGCTTATTCCACCCAACACCAGTCTTTTATCATGTTGTACACACACACATTGAAAGGTTTCTTACATAAAATAACAAAAAAAAAAGCAAATCAATAAAACATTTCACGCAATCTTTCTCTGACGCGCGTAAAGCCAGCCAATGAATCGTCTCGAACTGCTGCTCGTGCTGCATCATGGAGAGGAGGAGAAATGTTTCCACTCCCTTCCTCCATACAGATGCCCATGAATGGAGAGAGTAAGTGTGATGGCCACCTCTCCGAACCCTGGTCAATGTGCACTGTATGCGCAATCGCTCTTGTCTTTGCTTATACATCGAACACTACTAGTGTGTACAATAGAGCAGTAGTGAGTAGGATATATTGCACTTGTTTGCAAGTGCTTCCTAACGGGAAATTATGTTGTTTTCGTATTCGGGAGCCTTTCAGCCGTCACAACCGAAAATGAGAAACACATGTGTGTGGCTTCTTCAGAGCTTGAACTCGGGAGTGTCAAAGATCCTTAATTAAGAAAAAGGATACAACTTGGCCATTCGGCAGATAAAATACTTTAGTAACACAAAAATTACATTCTTATCTATGAAGAGCATCAATTAATGTTTATATACAAATATTTTATGTCCCCATTTGTGTTCGTCACTGCCTCTAACTGTTTGCACTGGTGGGGCAGAACTAATATAAACACTATAGAATAGAATAGAAATTGATAAGTAAACCCACTGGTTCCCTTCTCTGGCTTTCTTTGATTCAAGTAGACGGGAAAGTACAGAGTCTCACATTTTTAGAAATAAATGGTCACTTTGTGTCTCCATCGTATTGTATTACACATTAGTGTGTTGTAGTCATGCCACATCTTATCAACGATGTAACCCAAGCTGAGAACGTTCATTTTCCTGGAAGAATGACTATTCTTTCTGCGCTGAGCCTTTAATCACCAAGCGTTTTCAGTAATTAGTGTATATAACACAGACGCTCCCCACCCTAAGAACAAACACTTTACGAACTTTCGCCGATACTAACAAACCTGTCCACAAATACAAATTTGTTTGGATTAAAAAGAAAAAGCGCAGTCTTACTGTATACATTACTGCATTGTTTTATACTGTTTATTCATTTTAAATGTATTACTGGTATTGTTTTTATCATTTTTTTCTTATGTGCAGCTTTCAGTAAGTCTTTACATCCGTTAGCAGCTTACGAATAAATTCATACCACGAACGAACTCTTGGAACGTAACTTGTCTGTAGGGTGGGGACCGTCTATCCACAAAGAAAAGCCAATGTTGTGCTTTAGTTTACGTTAAGATATACACTATATGGAAAATGATTATGGACACCTTTCTGAACGCCCCACACTGCATTTTCTATTATAATAATAAAGTCCACTCTTCTGGAAAGATGATCCACTTTGGATGGACTTTGGAGTGTACTAATGGAGATGGATGCTTGTTAAGTTACAAGGGTATAAAATAAAAGGTAGGTATTGCTATAGAACAAATGTGACAAACACAAGGCCGTCATTTTATGTGGCCCGTAAGAGCTTAAAAGGTGTATGATTGTGTAAAAATAAGGCTTTAAAGCCTGCA
This sequence comes from Kryptopterus vitreolus, assembly GCA_030449085.1. NCBI lineage: Eukaryota > Metazoa > Chordata > Actinopteri > Siluriformes > Siluridae > Kryptopterus > Kryptopterus vitreolus. The sequence goes on along the minus strand of JACRUU010000011.1, from coordinate 15,260,911 downwards.
CTAACAATAAACTACATCTCCCACAATGGATGCGACTAGGTTACCGGCAAAGTGACGGCATCCCGCCACTAGATTCCAGTGTATCCCACAATGATGTTGACCGAGGGTGATTTTTCCAACAAGCGGAATGGAGAAATTTCAACCAATTCTCCCGAAATGTCCAAGAAGTGAAAAATTGATGCAGATGGAAGAAGAAAGCTGGGAAAGAAAAATACATGTTGGTGATTCAAGGAGGAAAAAAAAAGCGCTATGTGTTTTGTGTTATGAGGTGGTGTCGCTCATCAACGACCATATACTGCCTTATAGTCTTATACAGTCTTATGGCCTTTCAAGGGCAACTAGTGAGTTGACAAGAAGGCAGTCAGTATTCCACTTTATCCCATAGGTGTTCAATAGGCTATGAAACAGACCACTAATGATCTTCCATTCCAACCCGTGTAAACCCACATACATGGTTTAGAGTACTGAGGCATTGTTACGACGGAACAGGTTTACTGTAACTCCTAATATAAGTGGAGGGAGAATTTCAAGCCACCTATACAGTAGTGTCCATCTTTGGGAAAAACCTATGGCTAGAAAAATAGATTATGCAATCACATATCGCTGCATCGATATGTCTGGCATTTTGACCCACCCTTTTCAGACGTGTAATGGGTTCTCATCACTCTATCCTCGCTGAGAGCTGAGTCAGCTAACATGATGTGTTGAGCTGTCATGCGTCATAACTGCTTTTCTCCACCTCGCAGGCAGACGGCTGTCTCCCCACCCACTGCTATGATTACACACTCCCATGTCCTGGATTGAAGACCAGCTCATAAGCGCAGTATTAAGCGCAGACTCCCTTCTTTCTCGAACAAAAATGCTCCTTTCCTTTCTATGACTTTGTCGCTACGCAGGTAGCTCTTATTTGCACATGCTGATTATGTTTGCTGTCTGCGCGCTAATCGTCAACCGCACAATCTGTTTGATCGAGCCTGCAGGAGTCTCGCGCAGGAGACGTCCCCGCAGCCACTCTTTGAGACAGAATCATCAACGGCTCATTGTCCAAGTGACAGCCTGTTACTCTTGAACACGCAGTGCTGGAGCAAAGGGAGCAACACCATTTCTCCATGGGTGAATAAGACAACTGTCTGTTTTTGATGACTATATTAGTGCGTACAGGGCTGACAAGGCACTCTTGAGGCCTGTAAAGAACACTAGCGTTTAATCTCTTAATTAGACGAACTAAAGCACCAACAAGGCAACAAATAAATAAATAAATAAATAAATCCGTAATCTGTCAAATGTTTGCTTGGGATTTACACTTTTACAAATGATAGCTTCTGTTGTTTATTCGAATTATTACAGCTGGCTACGGCTGCATGCTTTTGACAGATAGAACAACTGGGTGATATGCAGATTGCAATTTGAATAAACAGCGACGGACAAAAGCACATGCAGCATGCAATTTGTTTGCAATCTGGAACTTGGTAAATACATCCGGACACCGCACACGGTGACAACTCTTTCTGCAGAACCGCCTGAAATCCCGCTCGTGATGCAACCTGGCAGCTGAGAATGACAGCCTGCTAGCCCGTGTCCCATCAAAAGGGGATCCCAAGAGAACCAGGCTCGAACATGGCGGTGGTGCTCTGAAGATGTTAAACAGGAACTGTCATGACAGCCTTATCCTTTTGCTTTAATGGCACAGAGGAGCAAAGGGGTTTTATGTGGTTCATGCTAGACTTAGCCAGAATAACCAGCTCTGCCCTGCCACATGGTCCACCGCATGAATTATGCATCACATACAAAATAATATTTGAACCCAGACACACCAACTCTCTCTCTCTCTCTCTCTTTCTCTCTCCCTCCCCCAATCACTCACTTTCAATCACTCTATCTATAGAGGACTGTGAAGGTGGATATAATGGCACTGACATTTGTTACTACAAGTGACAGAGGTTACATGCCTGATTCACACAAATGGTCATTTCACACACACACACCTGAATATGAAGCAAAAAAATGGGCAGTCGTGTATTTTGACAGGTTTCTAGTTAGTGAGTCACAGACTTGAGGCACATGTGACACGCCCAGGCCTGAGTCATTGGCTTGCCCTGGACGAGTCAAGACCAGCTGCTCTATTTTTACGTCCATTATAACAGAAAATAAAACGCTGATAATAAAAAAAAGTTTGTGACTAGAAATGAGAAGGGGAGACTGAAGGAGAAAAAACTAAGCCAGATGGGATTAAAGCCAGCCAAAGAGGAAAGGGATAAAGGAATACTCAGGGAAAGAGAGATGGAGTGCGAGAACGTTCAGGCAACAAAAAAAGAAAAAAAAGTTGTGATAAATCCTGTCGCATGGAAAACACTCTGCTGCCATGGTGTTGTTTTGTTGTTTTTGATTTAATTGGCTCTCAAAGCCGTCGCCAAAACACTTTAATGGAGAGCTTGTGTTTATGGACACCGTGGGTTAGGAGAGCATAGTGACCCAGGAGAGCAACCTGATACACATCGAACAAACGTCCCGTCCAAAGCAATCAGGCTACGGGTGGGCGCGTGAACACATGAGAAACCCGTGCAGGTCCATTAACACAATCACCACATCTTGCGTAAACCCGGCAGGCCAATTAAATGCAATCGGTTCTGCCTATCTCCACAAGACCTTAGGTACTACACACACAAAAACACACACTAACACAAAATGGAAGGCCCTGAAGACTGCTGGGTTTGAAGTCAAGCAATTAAAAGATCTTTTATCAAACACAATACGCACTCTATCTCCTGATATGGTGGGTCGCTGGGGTGGCTGCGGCTTGGGGGTAGGACGAACTAGCTGGGTTGCCCATGCTCTGCCCTTCCTAAGACCATGTACAATGTTACACTGAATTTAAGAATGGTGGAAATGAAACCAGAAAAAGGGATAGCCTCTGGTAAGACTGCTAGCAAACGGAATCATGAGACCCTGGACCTAAAATAAAATGTAAGGCGGGGGAAGGAGGTGTGATGAGCTGCAGAAGTGTGTAAAACCAGAAGCAGGTGAAGATTTTATTAGTAATTCTGTTAAAGACAAATGGCCAGACCTAGCCACTTCTTATGTCCAGCTTGAAGCAAAGCTTCGCCAACAAACACATCAAATCATTTAGATGGGTATATTACGGCATTTCTATTTAGGGAGTTTTAGAAGATGATCTCAAACAGGAGAGATAATGGTCACGTTTCACTATTAG